>OZ036002.1:3459876-4037376 GCA_964035015.1 Corallium rubrum
CTCTTTCTCGTGTACCGATGTCTTCCGTTGTTCTTTAACGCACGCTACCCATACGAAGCTTCCAAAACCAAAATATAGCTCGTCCGCCATGTTGAATAATGGTGTACGTGTTTTAGTAAGGGATTATTAAATGACCGTGTAAACGCACCAAGGTGGCGCATTTTAAGCACGCTTAACTTAAGCGTGCTTAAATTTTGGCCGTGTAAACAGGGCTTATCGCTCTATCTCTCTATCGCTCTATCGCTCTATCGCTCTATCTCTCTCTCTCCTTTTTTACAGTCAAGCCGGATGTTCTCTTGCGTGCGACTTTGCAATATTGATACGCAACATTGCAATTTTGGTTGATGGATTCAATCAGCAACCTGCAAACTCTTTATCACAATTCCCCGACGGGTTGCCCTAAAAATCGTTTTAAATGCCAAACTGCGAAATTCTACATAAAGTTAGAGCCACTACCTTCAAGTATAACGTCACACTTATGTACTGTTCGATGTTTAAAACGAATAATTTAAGCAACCCGTCGAGGAATCGTGATAAAGCGTGTGCAAGTTGCTGATTGAATCCACCAATCAAAATTGCAAATATTGCAAAGTTGTATGCAAGAAAACATCCGGTTTGACTATAAAACACAAATGAATAGTCGAGTCTTACCATAGATAATGGAAGGGGAACTGGATAGGAAACTTACGAAACCGGAAACGATGTTTGCATAACTTGCTATGGTAATTATACACTTATAAGCAGCTAATGCACTAACGAGTGATCCCACATGGCCAGGATCAACCATTGCTGAAATAGGCGAGTTTCAGGGTGTTGCGCGCGCATCATTTTTCAAAGAAACTGGCAAGCTCCACTCAAAGTAAACATACTAGCTATTGACGATAAACAAAGTATAGATACAATTTCTGGATGTTCAACACTGTTATTCTGCTGTTGTTGGCTCGCTAGCAAGTCTGTTTGCCATTGCTTACTTTGTGGGGAGCCCGCCAAGAGCCCGCCAATTCCTTTGCAAAACGATGCGTGCGCAACACCCTGAAACTCGCCTATTAAACAATAGTGTAATATCGCTTAAGTCAGGAGTGTCTGATTTTATCCATGTGGGACCACACGTTAGGTGCATTATCCCCTTATAAGTGTATAATTCCCATAGCAAGTTGTGCAAACATCGTTTCCGGTTTCGTAAGTTTCCTATCCAGTTCCCCTTCCATTATCTATGGTCTTACTTAGTCTTCACTGTCTGATTGTTGTTGCCACGCTAATTGCCACATCTCTTGCAAATTCACGCATGCGCAAACGTTTGGCAGCGGTGTTGGTTGAGCTACTTTTTCGTCCGTACGCAAAACGATGCAAGCTGATTGGTTGCTGAACCAGTGTGGCCAGGTTTTTACAGAGGCAATTACTACATCACGTGGCAAAAATTACCAAATTTGGCAAAAAATTACTACATCGTAACCACCCCTGACCCCCTAAATGGCGAAAATAAGGCCATTACAAATTTCAGTACATGAACATTATTTCAGTATTACAAAATTAAAAATTCCAAACTTTACATCATAAGTAATTAACATTAATAGAAATAGGAAATTAAGAAAACAAAATAACAAATGCACGCACATAACAAAACATCGTACAGTCTTTGAAATAATACCATATAAAGTTGATATAGAAATGGATAAAATAAAATATTTCAAAAGAAATTAATAATCATACGAAAATTTAAAAAAATTACCAATATTTTACCAAAATTACCAAAAATTACCAAAGTAATTACCACAATTTTTTAATTACAGTACCAAAATTTTCCAAAAACGTTGAAAAATTACCAAAAGCAATTTAAATTACTACGTCTGGTCACACTGTGCTGAACGCTCGGGATCCTACGGTATTGATCTTCGGGTTAACACTTTGAAGCCTGACGAAGGGTCTTTAAGGTCTATTCTGGCTAACGTCAGACGATTTTATTCGGCACGGTGAGAGGTCCAAGCCTCAAAGTGTTAAGCCCTAATCAAACGAGAACGCAAGTTGGCAGTCACGCTACCTCAGCCAGCCACCGTGACAAAGCCGGTTAAAACTTGTTTAAAACACTTATGAAACCTTTATTTTGTTAATTTGGGTGTTCGAACGACCGCCACAGAAATTTGTGACTGCCAACTTGCGATGACTTGCGTTCTCGTTTGATTAGGGCTTCAAGGCACTTTTTTTCTCGGAACGGTATGTTTTGGCGGGGAAATTTCTGACTTGATTTTAATACAAATAAAAGAGAGTTAGGTTCAAATATCTTCGTTTACATATTCCAAACAATAAAATGCGCTAAAACTTCAGTTCTGATTTTCAGGCCGTTTAGCAACCTCGCGTCCATGAAGTCTAAAATTAAGCTCTTTAGACTACTTTCATGATCATAAAGGTCTTCACTTTAAATGTTCTTTTATGCGCATCCAAATGAGCCTTTCTGGCCTCGTTATGAAGCAAAAATTCTTTTGTATTGCAGACACACAAACGAGGCCACCATTGGCCTCGATTTGGTCACCATTATAAAAGTGGTGAAAATTACCCTGTAGTCTGTGCAACGTTTGCGGCATTTGCAAAGTATATTACATGCACGCTACAATGATTCGCGAATTGTACTGTAACAACGAGACAGGAGAACTGCAAGAAGGTTACAAGGCTTTTTTTTATGGCTGTTTTTTTTACCTTTCGTTTTCAATTCAAGTACCAAACGCTCCTAATCTAATCCGAATACAATAATCATGCATAAACACGCTAAAACAAAATCGTCCCGTTCCAACTAAATTAGATTTCAAAGTTTCTGCGAAAGGACTTGTGCAGCGTTTAGTAGCTTTTTGTTCGTCTGAATACAAGAACCCGCAGTGGACTGTCAGTTTGAGTTCTGTTAATTACGGGTTCTATTCAGTGTAGTTCTTTCACGACCCAGTAATTAATTCACTAACGCCTTGCCAAGGACAAGCACATTTTCAAAGCATGTGTATATTTATAGAAAAGAATAAATTTTCAAGGCAACTTTGAAGAATCAAGCCAGTTGAGAACTATTTTTCCGACAATTGTGTGGGTTTTTATAGTTACAGCGTGTAAAAAATGATACAACAGGAGAAATATGCGACTTTTGTAAGTAATTTAGTATTTACTACATGCAAGTCAACACACTGGCCACCATTTTAACGTTGCTTTTAGCGTGTTCTATATACACTGTTATAGGAAGTGATTATCACTAGTTCCCAACGGTATAGTTATATAGAGATATAATAAGTTATACAGACCATTTTCATAAAGGCCTTCACTTTAAATATTCTTTTTTGTGCATCTAAGTGGCCTCGTTATGAAGTAAAGATTATTTTGTATTGCGGACACACAAACGAGGTCAGAAAGGCTAGTTACGATGCATACAAAAGAATATTCAAATTAATTAACCGCTATTATGAAAGTGGTGTATGCGGGCCAACAATAGTCTTTTAATAAGTATAGAATACATAATTTTCATCTTTAACGTCAATTTCTTTTCATTTTTTCTTTTGAATTATTTTCAATTTTGTTTATTGTCTTAGCTTTTGTATATTTGCAATAGAATCCAAAACGCTGAAAATGGCGTCAATGGCGGAGAATGACGTACTCAGCTCACTAGTCTTGACGAGGTCTGGGCCGAGTTTATATGCGTTCACAAACTCGATTGTTAGGATTTCGTGGGCGATGATCTTCGGTATACGCAATGTCTCCCGATCAGCGGCAGGCATTAAATTGTGCGCTACGCTACACCACGTTGTCTTTCTTCCTCGGGTACTTTTCGACAACAGCCGTTATTACTGCAAATCAACAACCTAAAACTGATAGATTGCCGTTCTTCACTTCAAGCAAGAGTGCTGACGCCATCACTCTTTAATGGCTCGATTTTATACGCGTGACGTCCATGTTGAGGAAAACGTCGCATGCTTAAGCTCTTTAATTGAAAATGCTTCGGACGATAACAAGTATTTTACTAGTTAGTTTCAGAAATTGAACTAACACAGCTTGTACAGCAAACAACTGACAATTATTAAGTATTTTACTACTAAATAGTAAATGGTAGCAACTCGCAGCACTTCACTTTTGATAACTAAACTTCTAGTATATACATATAAATTAGCCCTTATGAACTCGTTTTCATGTTGGAAATTCAAAAGAATTTTTACTTTAAAACGAGGTCATAAGGGGTAATTTATATGCACAGAAAAGAATTCTAATTCGGCGGCCATTTTTGAATAAGGTCTATAAACCACTACTTTCACAAAGGCCTTACTTTAAATTTCTTTTATGTGCGCCTTTTTATGAAGTTCTTAAATCCGAATCGCCAACGTCTTTGGTGTTATTTAGAAATCCCAATTCCCGTTGTTTAATCTTAATATTTTTCGAATCACGACAGCAGAATTTTCTCGATGAGATCTCGACAGAGAGGGCCAGCCCTCCTCCATATAGACACGCACCCCCCCCCCCCCTTAGTCTGGAACAGGGTTTCGTGGTACCCCGCTACCTGAATCCAAAAGGCCCCGTTTACACTATTACGGTACAGTCAGTCTTTCGTTGAAAAATCGCCACGTTTCTTTGTTGTGTTTACACTATTCCGGAGTGGTTTAACGTAGCGTAGTCACTAACGCTTAGCACTCCGGCTGCAAATCACTACGCTATGGTAAATTTACTGTATCGTCATAGTGTAAACAGACGATTTTTTTGTGACGGAACGCTCACCTCAATCTGCGCCCAAGAGAGTACCCCCACGGGGTCCCGAAAAGCCTACCGTAGATCCTTTTATATCTGCAGACGGTAGGAAAGATCTGGGATTGGGACTAGATCATTTCTTTAATTAAATCTTTGTACTGAATATTTCCTCAAGATTAGATCCACGTTTAACCCCCCCCCCCACCCACCCCCCCACCCCCCCTCGAAGGATCTTCCCTTGACGAGTAAAATCGTATGGCGATATGTAGCCAGAGTAAAATACTATTAAAGGTGCGTCTGATCTACATGCGCGTTTGGGAGTCGAGGGGTTGATATCAATCAATGATCAGTAAGTACCATAGGTAGCTTGATAAAAAATTTAAATTGGCTACAAGCTTTTTTCATATATACATTTTTGTTTTGTACCTTTAACCCTAAATTGCTGCTAGTGTTATATTCTTTTATTGTTCTATGTTCGAAGCTCGCCCTTTGAGTTAGCCGGAAAACGTAGTTTCATCTTGAATCGAGCCACAAAAGGAAAAGTTGTGAATGGTGGGCACCTAGATTTCAAACTTGCACACCCCCCCCCCCCCCGGGGGGGGGCTAACGTTAAAGGGTGGTAATCCCTTTTATTATATGGCTGGGTTTGATTTCCGGTCCGTACGCAAAACGACGCACGCTGATTGGTTCCTGAGAGGTCGGGATTTTACGATATTGACCGACCGGTCAATATGCTTTTTTCTCGGCCCTGTAAGTTTTGGCGGGAACATTTCTGAGTTGATTTGAATACAAATAAAAGAGAAATAGGTATCTTTATTCAAATATTCTGAACAATAAAATGTGTTGGAACATCACTGCTGGTTTTCTTTAAAGCTGTTTACCTAAAAACACGACAAATAAAAGGCGAACTGGTGTAAACAAAGAAGGCCAAGAAGCGACACGAAAAAGTCAACAGGTAAGGTAAACAGCATACTCCGAAGACGAAAACAACGCTCGAAGCTTAAAATAACATGAACCAATAGCCATATAATAAATTCCTTATTAACCTCGTTTGCTCGGTCTGCACTGGAAAGTATTTGCCCTCGGTTTTATCGCACAAACCTCGCTCCTTCGTCGCTCAGTCTGTACGAAAACCTCAGGCAAATACTTTCCCGTACAGACCTCGCACTCGGTTAATAAGTCTTTATTATTTTTTTGCCGTCCGGAATCCGTCTGATTCGCGCGCTCTGATTGGCTAAGCGAGCGATACGGACCCCGATACGGACCGCTGCGGATTTCAAAACAAAAACAAAAAAGGTTTTTAATATTTCGTATACTCGACGCTTTTCACTACTTTAGACTACAATAGAATGCCAGTAAAAACAAAGTAAGATGGTTTACCCAAATGGTTTTGACAACTTTATGTGAAAACAGCGAATTTTAAAAGAAATGCTGGGAAAACTGTGACAAAAAAAAAATTTACGAGCGACATCTATAAAGTTTTCAAGTATTATTGCTCAACAGTCAACGACGTATGAAAACAGTTTAAAACGATAGGCAAAACATATACATGAACTTGTGAACATAGTATTTTGAATCACTAAATGAAACTATATAGACTATATATAAAAAAACATACCACGAGAAGACAGAAAAGCTGAAAGCTTTTGACACTAAACTGTCTTTCTTCTGTTGTTCAACTATACTTAACAAAACCGCTACAAGTCTTTACCTTTTAGTCAAATATTTTCCACATGCCAACCTCATCGTGCCATATGTCTTTGAAAAAAAGTTACAAATGACTTAGAACAAGCATTTTCGTCTTCAAACTCGAAAAAAACACTTTCAATTTCCACGGAGTCAGTCGAGTATTCAAAGCGACTTTCCAAGCGAGCAGCCAAAAACGAGCAAGCGACGAAGAAGAACGACGAAGGATCTTTATCAACTAAACTTTAAAAACACTTGGACTGCATTCTAAATTCCCTTCGTAACTGGATCTTCACGTTTTGACTGTTTTTCACCACAAAAAAAGGTTCCAAGCTTCCCTGTCAGACTGCATGTCGGCAGTTGTTTATTGTCGAATTATAAAATAACAGGTATGCTACGCAAGCTCTGATTGGACGAGAGCCATTTTCACTCAGGGTACAGAGACACGTTTGACGTCATTTTCATTTTATATTGTACAACGCATGCTCTGTTTGGTTAAATCTCACGTAATGGATCACTGGCGTATTTATTTGATTACGCCATCATTCGTCAGCTGAATCTCGGTCACTTTGGTGGCTTCTCCTTGGTTTTTCACCTCGTAAAACGGTTAGTTATTTTATAAAACAAATAGAAAATCGCTTTTGTGACTCTGTACTGTGATACAAACACGAATGACGCAATTTCAACCGGAAAAAATGTGTGAAAACACGCGGCTTCGCCTCGTGTTTCCACTAGGCATTTTTTCCGGTTGAAATCACGTCATTCGTGTTTGTATCACAGTACAGAGACACGCAAGCGATTTTCTATTTGTTAACGATAAACTTTGCACTTTTTAATATCACGTGAACGTCATCTTGTTTACGCAACTTTATTCAATCATGTTAATTTACTAATTATGTAAATTATAAATTGTACGATTAGCAAAAAAATAAATATGTTATTTACCGTTTTGGTCGGTCCGTATAGAAAAATATTTGCCCTCGGTCCCAAAAATGTCCCTCGGCCTTGCGGCCTTGGGCCTTTTTTAAGACCTTGGGCAAATATTTTTCTATACGGACCTCCCAGCCGGTAAATAACATATATGTAACCCCCTCACTACCCATTTATTAATATTTTTAGAATTAGTTTTTGTTTCTTTGAAATACTGATATTCAACCTTACCGTATATATGTAGGTAAGGGACCCTGTGAATGGAGCAATAAGCTCTGTAGGGATCACCGGTCATTTATGACAAAGCTTGTAAATAAAATAAATAAAAAAGGTAGTTTGATAGTAGCCAACTATAGACCGCGAAAATTAAAACGCCCAGTTTTAACACGCAGGATTTTTACGTGAGGATCTCGCGCGAATCTCGCGTTGTGCGTGGAATCGTTCAATATAAATCGCTCAAACGACTCAAGTAATTTGTCACTTGTCAGGAGCCACGGAACTGCAACCTTCAACCTTGCAACCAAGGAATTTCTTTTGCTTTTGTTTCTTGCGCAATTCTAGATCTGAAGAAGTGACACCATTCAAAAGACCTTTTTGCCAACGAAGGAAATAAAAAAGACAAGGTATTTTTATTGTTTAATTTATCGTGGTTAATGTCGTGATGGTTTGTTTTGTCATATTTTTGCCATGTTTTCCAGGCAACAGCGTTTATAATAAACGCAGAATTTCTGAATGTTCTACTGCATATTCGGGTAAACAGCGCAAAGTCTTCAGTAAGCTTTTAATCCATCATATTTTTCATTATACACAAGAAAGAATAAAGAATTTCTGTATGCTTAGTAAACCTGTAAAACGGCAACAGAATGTTGGAAGACACAAATTAGCATTCTTTGCGTATATTCTGGCGACTGGCGACAAGGGTTTTTGGCTCTCTCAAAATGTTTGTCATGGAATTACACATATTGTGCAACATTTAAATATATAGCTAGTTCTGCAGTTTGCAGAACTACATGTTCTTTGCCGTGCGACCTATACCTATATTTGACAGCAACATTGCAATTTTGACTTGCAAACGATGCACAACGACTCCTTAGCAAGCAGCTGCTCAAACTCTGCTTATTAAACGACCATTTCAGATGTTACTCGTAAAAAAGGTGACGTTCATGAGGCGGGCTAGCCCGGTTGCAATTTCTTACCGCTGATTTTATGTCACGCGAAGTTTAGGCTTTTCTGCAGTACATTGTACAATTGTCATCGTAATGTATGTGATTCATGGCCATGCAGTCATTCGTGTATTACATATGTAAATAAGATAGACATTCTTCGACATTTCGCCATCGAATCTGTATTACGCCATAATGACAATCGTAACGATAGAGAAGTGCTGCAGAAATATGTATTAAAGTATAGCACACAGGATATTCTAATTCTTTTTTGCAGTCAAACGTCAGTGTCAAGTATAGAAGCTCGTAAGTTGTGCTTTGGCAAGAACAATTTCGCTTTGGGCATGTTTTTCTTTAAATAGTGTTTGCATGTTATAATACGATACGATATATTAAAGCTATTTTTATTTTGACGCCGTTGAGATACAAATACGGTATATATAATTATATGAATAATATTTCTAGCGAAGGAATTTTAGAATTGGGAACTTATAATATCTTGCACAATGCATCGACAAGAAGTTTTGTGTTTGAACATGTCCTGTGCTGCTTAGCTTCATAATTGAATTTTTATTCAAGTTTTAATGATTATATTTGCAGGAAGATTTAATCGGTAATATAACAAAAAATGGCTTTTGCATACATACAAAGGGGATATCACACGCTGGTGAGAAGATATGGATGTTATGCGGGTATCAGCGGCTTTCCCGAGGGGGCGACCCCCGGGGACCCAGGGGGATTTGTCAAAGTACCCTTGACAAAAGGATGCTAAAGCCCCTGGGTTGGGGGGAAATATTGTGACAAATACCCCCACCCCCTAGGGGAAATTTGGGAAACAATGTTTTCCAAAAGGAGACCTTCCAATGGTCATTTGCAAAGAAAATGCAATTGTGCTAATAGAAAGTCCACAAAAAAGCTTCAAAACTCGAAGAAAAGCCAGTTTAATAAAGAAATTTAATTACTACAAAGTAATACTGACCACAACGACAACAATATATATTAATATCAATAAAGTACAGTGTGCAACAATTAGGCTATTAAAATGACAACTTTTTTCATAGACTTAATTTTGTATCAGCTGCTCGTACAAACAAAAAACACTTTTAGTCATTACTGATATTCACAAAACGCTTAAAAAGTTTTCATCCTTAGTTTCAAACAAATATTCTTTTGTTTCCAACATTTACTGGTGATGGATGACTTAATTATTCATCCAAATATGAAGGATTCTTCTATTACAAACACTTACGTGACTATAATGCCAAAGACAGCTCCTGTTGTTCGTTTCTCGACGAATCACCGCTGACCCATGTAACAGCAGGAGATGTGCAAATCCCGGGGGTATTTCCCCGGGGGTAATTTGACAAAATACAAAAGTAGGCTAAATCCCCTGTCTCTGGGGCGTGATTTTAAAACAAATCCCGTGCCATGCCCGTGGGTTGCCCGTGGGTTGCCCGGGGGTCGCCCCCTCGGGAAAGCCGCTGATACCCGCATTATATTGCTCTCACCACGACAACATAAAATCCATATCTTTGAGTAACCATGTAATGTTCTATTTATTATATGGACAATGAAATGCATGGAAGTGATGTTGATAAACTGAGTTCAATGCAAAAACTACAACCGCTTGACCCAAAACTTTTCGAAAATACAAATGAAAAATACAACCGGTTATTTGAATACATTATTTTACGTGAAAAACTGAATTAAGAGAAGTTACTGGCTCAAATTTACTTGATTTGAAACTTATGGCAAAAGGGGTAAACTTTGACTTGTCGATATACTCACTTATGAGTGTTGCATATGAGAAATACACCACTCGGTTCCTGGGTGTAGTGAAATTTGGATTCTATCAATCTATGAGTGTTTTAGTTGCTAGGAAAATACTCTTCTCCATATAATACAGTATCTTATCTCATTCTTGAGTTCAAGATGCACAGCCCTGACGTGTAGCAAATTATCATATATAATATGTAACATGTCATAGGGCCCCATATTTTTCATTTTGGGGCAGCAATTGCTGTGACATGTCAGTTTGCTACATAACATCTGCTATGGTGTTATGGTGTAAATCCAGCACTGATAAATTACAATTATTTAATAGTTGAGTTGGTTTTCTTAAATTGTTCTTTCTAGAGATCTATCTAAATTGATACATCAAGAGAACCGATAATTAAAAATTCAAGTTGTATATAGATATTACCCTTGGTCAACAGGGCAATATCTAGATCTTGCCTGGTCATGTCAGGGCAATAATTATATAGCAACTGATATATTATATAGCAATTGAGGGCCTGCAGCCCCTGTAACTAGGGTAACTCATTGGGACTGCACCCAGACTGTATTTGGCTAAATTTAGCCTCAGTTCTTGGTAATTAACTCTTACATACAGGGATAGGTCTACTGCATAGGCACAGAATAAAGACTATACAGAAGGGCCACTTAGCGGTACAACGTGTCCCCGTATTTTTATGCAAAAATATGCAGTTTACTGGCTAGGACAGCCAGTTCAGCGTGCTTATTGGCCAGAACATGCAGTTTACTGGCTGAGCAACATGCGTAATGCGACATGCGCAGAGACAAAAACTTCAAAGGTTCCGACCCGAGTGGCCCTTCTGTATAGTCTTTATTCTGTGGCATAGGCTTGGGATGTGGGGTTGAGCCACCCCCCTCCAGGAAATGCCATTTTCTCCCTAGAGACTCTAGAATTAAAAATTTTCCCAGGAAGCAATTGCCCCTAACCCATGTCCTAATAGCTTCTCACATGTTCAGCACTTGATTTCAGTCTCCCCCCCCCCCCCCTCGTAATTGAAATTCACGTGCCTACTGGTAGATGGACTACTAATAGGTATTAACATGTGACATTTTGTTTTATGCAATTTTACAGAATGAAGCAACAGTTTATTTTATTTGCTGTTTTGTGGGTTAGTATAACATGTTCTTTCATGTATAAGTAATTGAGGGATATTAGTGATAAGCAGGTACCAGTGGCGAAGCCAAGCATATCAACTGGTCATGCTATGTAAATTTTAACTAATCAGTATATATGTATTTTGTGTATTTTGAAATCTAGTGAAATATACTGTATATCTGTCAACAATGCAATTGTCATGAAATAAAAATGCAACAAATTAAACATTAGGCCAAAAAAAAAATACCTGGGTTTCCTATTTCTCGATCTTCACAAAAACTTAGGTAAGGTACTGGTCAGATTTATTTTTTTTACTTTTTTTTTTAATGTAGTGCCTAGGAATAACAATATTTACGGTGGCCCGTATGTGCAATACACAAAAGAGAATATCAGTACACAAACAAAAGTTTCAATTCACAAGTAAATTAGCCGATACACATTACAAAGTATCGATTCACTGAAACGAATTTCAATACACAACAAAGATTCGCGAAATACACAACAATAAATATTTTCAGTACGTAACAAATTCTTTCCACAAATACACAACAAAGTATCATGCGAAACACAACAGTGTAATTTGATACACAACAAAGTCGCGTCGCAATACAACAGAGTGTAAGTCGATACACAACAAAGAATAGATCTCGGTACACAACGAAAAGTTTTCGATATGGACAATAGGGGAAAGGGCAAGGCCAGAGCAGTATGATCCAAACCATTCTGTGGTGTCTAAACCCGGTGTGAACACAATCTCACCACGTGTTGACATCCTGAGAGTTCAGTGAGATTCCATGTTTAATTTGTGAATTTCTTTGAGGCTTGAGCTCGAAACGATGTTCTGTTGTAAAATGTGGAAGCTCCATGGAGGAATCCTTTATCTATTGCCCAGCCTGTGGGAAGAAAAAGGGCGATACTGATACTGCCGGTGCCAGTTGCCCAGTACTAGTAAGACCAAAGACCGTGAAGCGGAGCATAACGAACCTCTCGCAAAGCAGAGGTTCGTCTGTTCCTTCATATTCTTCTTTTATGAAAGAAAAAGAAGAAGAACATCGCACTTCCAGCCGCAAGGAAGCCCGCTCGTCGAAAACCAATGACAAAGATTCCAAGCCCACTGCGGCACTCCCCGCTGCTGAAGTGCTTATATAGCCAAAGCCACCCCGTTGTCCGTGGTAAGACTTTTCCTGTGAAATTGTCAAAAGATATGACCTATGAGCAGGTTTTAGAAAGCGCTTTGAAAAAGTAGGCAGCTTTAATATGATAAAACGTTTTCAAACAACCGTGGTTGGCTAGTTCTTGTTTATCAACAGAACATTGTCTCGAGCTCAAAGAAATTCACAAATTAAACATGTCAACACGTGGCCATGGTTTTAGAATGAGACACCACAGCAGTGCTTCCACTCGGCTAAAGCAAAATTTCCTTTTTTTATCCTTCTTTTTAGCAAAATTTCCTTCCCAAAATCTGAAATTTCCTTCCAATTTTCCCTCCAAAATCTCTTATAAATCCTTCTTCTAATGATTAAAATTCGGATCGTACACTTCACCAGTTTGCTTTCGAGTACACGCAAAGCTCGCAATGAGAAAATACGAAGGTGATCCGAACATTTCCGACGCTTTCCGATGTCTAGAAAGCGAGTTATTTTTGTATCTGGGCAAGCGCAGATGCAAAGACGCAGATGCAAAGACAAATTAGAGAACAGCCATTTTCAGTTTTTAAATTGTGAAATTCTACTCAACTAACAATTCGCAATTACATTCCCAACTATATAACTAATAAAGATAAGCTTCAAGTTTGCAAAAATTTTACAAACTCTTTTAGTCAAATTAGTCCTTTGCAAACTAGAATAATTCTCAGATAAAGGTTTGAAACATCATATCATGATCAATGCACGCTTTGTACCGGTTTGCAGTTGCAAGTGAGGTGGAACTGGAGCCCCGTCATCAACCTCATCTTCTGATGAGGTTTGATAATGGACTCGAGTCAATCTTTGCATGAGTTATATGCCAAGGGTGCATTCCATGTTTGCTGACGCAGGATATCTCTGGCATGGACTTGTCCTCGCGCTTGGCGTGCCAAAATTTGATATCTTCGCGTATTGGCGTACACACTTGTTCAGTCTTCTTGGCGTGCAAACAAATGTGACCAGCACTTTGCTTCTTTTGGCGTATTATTTTCTTATTATTTTGTGTATTATTACTTATTATTTTCAAATGTGCATGGCGTACCAAAAGGTCCGATAAAAAATAATTGGTAGTCTTGGCGTAAAGCTCTGAGCCTCGTCGCCAATCTCCGGCGTGAGATTTGCATGCAAGGTTTATATGTTGATGCCGCTAGAAAATAGAAATTGCAAACATTGAGCCTGTGCTATAAATTAAAAACACGAGTAGTAATATGATGCGTGGCGTTAAATAGGGTTAGCGGAAGACTGCTAGTCTTCCGCTAACCCTATTTAACGCCACGCATCATATTACTACTCGTGTTTTTAATTTATACACGTTTTTGAACCCGAAAGTAAAAAATAAGCAGTTTCATCAACTTCTAATACTGAAAAAATTCGAATTTCAAAATTTCCTTCCATTTTCCTTCCATATGACCAAATTTCCTTCCAATTTCCTTCCAAATTTTATTTCCTTTTTTTTTTCCTTCCAAATGCCAAAATTTCCTTTTGGAAGGAAATTTCCTTCCAAGTGGAAGCACTGCACCACAGAATGGTTTGGATCACATTGCTCTGTCCTTGCCCTTTCCCCTATTGTCCATGAGATTCCCACATGCAACTTTTTGTTGTGTATCGAAACTTTTCGTTGTGTATCGAGATCTATTCTTTGTTGTGTATCGACTTACACTATGTTGTATTGCGACGCGACTTTGTTGTGTATCAAATTACGCTGTTGTGTTTCGCATGATACTTTGTTGTGTATTTGTGGAAAGAATTTATTACGTACTGAAAATATTTATTGTTGTGTATTTCGCGAATCTTTGTTGTGTATTGAAATTCGTTTCAGTGAATCGATACTTTGTAATGTGTATCGGCTAATTTACTTGTGAATTGAAACTTTGTTTGTGTACTGATATTCTCTTTTGTGTATTGCACATACGGGCCACCGTAAATATTCTTTCCAATACAAAATGTCAATTACACTAGCACATCTATTAAAGCTAATTTTGCATGAGCACATTACTAGGTTCTGACACCACGCTTGCTATCCCAAGATGCAAATCATGCTGCAACTCGGGCCCATGTTCCTTAAAAATTCAATAAAAAGATTAGGGTTGGCATTTTGCTAGCAAAAAACTAGGTAGGGTCAGGAAACCAGAAACCCAGGTTTGTTTTACTAAGTGGTACTAAAAATTTTCAACAAAATAAGAGTTGGTGGATATAATTGCCAAATGTCTGAATATGCAAGCCTGGATATAATTTTTTTTGTCCTTCCTGCCAAAATGACCAGCATCAATCAAATTGTGCCTGTCATAAAACAAAATGTACCTGTCACAAGGTCCGAATTAGCTTCGCAACTTTTTTCAGTAGTTACTCCCGTCTTCATTGCCTCTGAATCAACTATTACTTCTTTTTACGTTGTTACGTTCACAATAGGCTGATGTGGTATATCGATATATCGATAATTATCAGGGGTTTTTCAAATACCGATTACTCGGTATTTCAATTTTCAAATATCGATAATACCGAAATTTTCGATATTATCAGTAAATTTCGGTATTATCTGTACGGTACTACGGTGTTGCGTTTATGTTATTAAAAACATCGTATCGCGGTATTGCGATAACATGTTGCCTTAAAAATTGTCCTTAAAATTGACCCGTGTATTCATGTCACGTTTGCTGGTCGAGGACGTCAGATCGATCTTTTGTTTGTATTTCCCAGTGGAATCGTGCGTTTTGTGAAGCACTATTTTCACAGACATCATCGGCACAGTCTCCCGGGATCGACTGGACAAGGAGAAAAAATACAAACTAATTCCAATTATTGATGGGGATGTGGTGGTGGAAGCGACTTTCCCATGCTCAGTCAGCTTGCACGGAAATATCTTGCGATTCCAGCCATCAGTTTGCCGTCCGAGGGATTGTTCAGCAAAGCCGGTCAGGTTATAACTCCACAGCGAGCCCAGTTGAAGCCTGATAAACCAAACATGCTGGTGTTTCTTGCAGAAAATTTGTGATTGCTGAACTTAATTTTAATATCTAAAACTTCTAGATTTGTAACAAACTTTAATTTAACGAAATCTAACGTCGAATGTTTATATATGGCCATTAACAAATAACACGGAGCAAATCATCGGACTCGTGTAATTTTAGTTTTGTATTGTTATAGTATTTTTATCTTATTTGGATAATGTTATTTCTGTAGGCTTTGCTGCAACGGAAAAACACGGGTTTTCTGGCTGCGGAACTGGTTGTATTATCCGAAATAAAGCCAGATTTACACTACGAAAAAAGGCAAACTTTTTTGTGAAAACTTGCGACATTTTTGTCGTTTAGCGGAAAAATACATATTAAGTTTCTAATGCGGTGAAATATCGATATATCGGTATTATCGGTATTTTTTTTCCGGTATCGGTAATATATTTTTTTCAATACCGCATCCGCCTAGTTCACAAAAGTAATGTTACATATATGTTCTGAAAAGTATGTTCTGAGAAGAATACGACATTCACTGATTTAAAGAAGTTGCACTACGTTCTACAGTATGTTATTGTAACTACGTTCTACATCTGTCTGTAAGTCTGTAACATCTCAAAACGCAGCTTAACGTCTTGAAGTGTAGCGTAACTTCTCAGAAAGTAGGGTAAATTCTCTGAAAGCATATTAACTTGTTAGAACATAGTAGCAGTTGAGTAACTTCTCAGAACGTAGCGTAATGAGAAGTTACTATACCTTACCAAACATTTTTTTAATGTTGAAATATTATTATAAGTTTGAAATGTAAACAGAAACACGTTCACTCTCAAGAAACGCGATTGATTAATCGATTCAACACAAATAATAGTTGATTTTGCAATAAAAATTGACAATGATCTTTTAATACCAAAAAACGTACCGGACAAAATGACCGACACAATCAAATTTGTAACTGTCAATACCTTAGAAATGGCAAATTGTACCGGACAATGTCCGTGACCGGACGCTAATATCCAGGCTTGTGAATATGTAGATTTATATTTTAAAATAATTTGCATAGCATGTCCAGTTGCTATAGTTAGCTTCGCTACTGACAATTAGCTTCTTAATCTCAGGATATCTTGCACTAGCTGTTCACTTTCAGGAAAAAGAGAATGGTGGTCTGACAGCTTTGTTTTGCTAATGTACAAAGTGATCTAATTACACGCAGTTTATAATTTTACTAATCTTAAAATTCCACTTTTTTTCTTTTAGGTTGGTGTGTCTTATGCAGGTTAGTTCAGCTATCAATTTTAGCCTCCCCCACTGAGGCAACTCTGTGTCTTCCCAGATGTGTGAGCTGATTCATCTGAGCATTATAGTATTTAGCTGACTCTGCTAGCTAGCTGACACAGTGAGCTGATGTTACTGCCCCTTCTCTGTTGTTCAATCCCTTCTAGTTCTCAAATCCTATGTATCCCCCACAATTCTCCATTTTCCCAGACATGTACAGTTACCTAATCATTATAACTGCCAGTTAGCTATAAATATTACCAAAACCGATGATGCGCGGCATGGCCCAAAATAAACATGTCATGTTTTCTGTCAAAACATTAACGAATCCATCTGCATTCCTTAGCCTTTGAAATTGACACTGTGAGATCACTGCAATATGATTGGTCCATTTGCTTACTTTTGAATTCTCTAGCCAAAAACGTTTAGGAATGCAGATGGATTCGTCAATTTTTTGAACAGAAATCAGATGTGTTTTTTTGGGGCCATGCCGCGCATCATCGGTTTTGGTAATAATGCTTGGATAAATTAGCTCACATATCTGGGAAGACACAGAGTTGCCTGTGGAGGAAGCTAGTGAATTTACAACTGCATCACTTGTTTAGGAATGGTTGCCTGGGTCATCCCGGGGCTTTCCCTTCCACTGCTCCCCCCCCCCCCCCCTCCACGTATAGAATACCACTCTTGTGACTGCCAAATCCCTAGCCTCCTAAAGCAGCTGATATTGTGAGGTGCTTCTGTCACTCCATTAGGAGACTAGCAAATCCCTGCAGGCCACAACCCAGCTATGAGTGCCCACTCCAAGATTCCAGGCAGGCCATCACAGTCTGACTAGGTCAGTGGAAGATAGAGCAATATTTTACAAGATATTTATTTAACAAGAATTTTGAGGGGGGGGGGGGGGAGGAAGACAACAACCAACAGGCAACAGCTCTCTCCATTTCAACAACTGTTTTTTCCACCATACTTAGGATAGATAGAATGCTTTACATGTATTAATGTATACCCACATCAAAACTCACCACAAACTGTGGTCTTCCTGAGTTATATGTGCACTAACTAAATACAGGGAATAATTAAATATTTATGATTACAAATAACTAAAATGGAACTTATAATATGAATAAAAAAGTACAATTGAATGAAGATTAGTTTATAATTAGAATTAGGATTGCAGCGATGGAGGACCACCAGGTGGAAAATATAGTCAGTGAGTGATAAAATATTGCCTGGCAGCAGATAACAGTTCGATATGGTATTTTTAAAAGTTATCTGCTGGGCAATAATATTTATCACCCAACTAGAATTAGGATGTTATCAGTTGATCAATTACACCACTTTGCCTTAGGGACAGTTCATTATTTATAGGGATGACCGGGTCGGATAACTCTAGACTAAAAAAATCTTTTTTTTCAAAGCCCCCTCTGAACGCGTTTTTCAACACCCGTCCGGAAATGTTTTAAATTTTTAACACCCGTCAATCTCAAATAAATAATAAAACAACCAAAATCTGGGCAATGTTTCGTTTCCATAACCATGATTTTTATTACGTACATGTATAATGAACAGTATTAAACCTTTTCCCTTGCTACTTCCACTTTACAGTTTAGTAAAGATAGTTTTAATAAATATTAATCAAAATTATTCAAGTTAACGAAAAGCAAACGCAATAAATTATTGCCTTTCTCAGTGATATTGCGCAAACCATGGGACAGTACATTATTAGAAGTAAGCAAAAGTTAAACTCTTAAGCATACACTTGCAACTGGCTGGAAAGTTTACTACAATGGAATTGAAAGAAGTGCAGTATGTACGATATATTAAAGTAAACTTCAAATTTAACATAACTCGTAAGATATCCTATTTCGCAAACGTGATTACCACTATCTTATCTTATGTGTACCCTGATTGTTTTTAGCGTCCTTTTGTTTACATTCAAGGAAATTCGTTTCAAATGTTTGTCAGTTTCAAACGCTGCTGCAGCCTCGGCGGCTGAAATATGGCGGAAACGTTTTAATTTAATACATCCATGAAAAGCAGTGGCCTGAAGAAGTGAGTGTCACAAAATGGTTTGTTTAGAACTCCTCGCGAGCGATTCAAATTCTCATTTTCTAATCCCAGTTTATTGCTGAAATTGACAGCACTAACGTCACTATTATCAAGTACGGCCCAAGGTCCGAATTAACGCTTCGCAAATTACGAAGCAATTTAATATGAAAATTTCTGAAAACTGCGAAGCAGTTCTACAAAAAATTGCGAAGCTCATCTTTGAAAAATGTGGCGTAACGACTAACTAATAAGGTAGTATCGTGCCACATCACATGTACCATAACAACTCAAAACACAACGTAACGTGAACATTTTACAACGTATTTATACTTTAGAGTGACTTCTTAGAAGCGCTTTGGAACGTAGCGCAACTTTTCTGATGACTGTGTAACTTCTTAGAACAAAGCATAATTTTTCAGAACATTTGTAGCGTAACTTCTCGGGTAACTTTTCTGAACGTAGCGTAACTTATGAGAACGTAGCAAACAGGAACTATTCTGAACGAAACTTTCAGAATGTAAAGTAAAAGCCAGAAAGCGATGTAACGTTTTATATGTAATTTTTCAGAACATTGCGTATTTAGCTACATGTAGTATTACATAGACCGCTGTCCCTCAAAGAAAATAAAAGTTTGTAATATTAATGAAAAGACCATCTCAGAGAGAAGAGTAATGGTTAATTGAAGGGCATGCAATGTTTAATTAATCAGAAGAGGAACTATACTGAAAAAAAAGCGAAGCTGTTCGGACCCTATACGCCCACGCAGCGGGGGAAACTAGTTTTCCAGTCGCCGTCAAACAAAACCATTTTATACTCCTTCTGACTGAATGAATGGTTCGTTGGGGGGGGGGGGGGGGGTGAATAGGGGTATGCAAATCCAACAATCCGCTAGATTTATTTTGTCAAATCCGAAAATCCGCGGGTTTTTTTTGTTTAAATCCGGATCCGCAGTTATTGTTAATTTTCGAATTCGCAAAATGTTGACGCAAATTCCAAAATCCGTAGGAAATACTAAGGAAATCCATAATCCGAAGCCAATTAACAGCAAAATCCGCAATCCGCAAATCCGGCAGAAATTTAGACCGAAACCGAAACGCCGATCCGTAAACCTATTCATCCCCCGTTATGGAATCATGCAGATTTTAGTACTTTACTCTTGCGATTTTACTCTGGCGATTTTAATACTTGTCAACTGTCAAGGGAAGAAGTCTCTTTTATAATAGTTCGGCAACAAAGTGTAAACAAAGTGACAGAATTTTTCATAGCCCGTCATTTTGACCGTAAATATTTTCACAACCCGTCTTTCTGGAGCAAAAAAATTCTATAACCCGGTCATTTTTTTACCGACCCGGTCCTCCCTATAAATAATGAACCGTCCCTTAGTGATCTCTTGCATTCAAGTGCAAACTGCAACTAAATCTGATTGGTTAAAAGGTGATAAAAGTCCCATTGAAATTTTTCATTTCAAATGTGAAACATTACTTGAAAGCTCTTTTTTTTATTAATTCTATTCATTTTTTTCCCCAAAATTTTTAATTTAACCATATTTTTTTATTTGCAGTGGAAAAACCAGGATTGTGTGCGCAAACTAGTTCTCTCTTTGGAGCATGTGTTATAACATGTGGCGAGGACTCAGATTGCAAGGACTCGCGGAAGTGTTGTTCTACCGGCTGTGGTCAGTTGTGTCAGGAACCAGGTTTGAGCTGCTAATTTTATACTCTTAACTGTGACTAAGTCACCTTAAATTAAGGACCTTAAGTGACCTTAAATTGGAGATTTTAAGTACATGTAATTTTAAAATATTGTTATAATAAATTTTATATGTTAAAGTGTCTATGCAATGAAATTTTCAAGTTGGAGGAAATAACACCATGAACATTTTTTTTGTTTTAAAATTTTTTTGTGTTTCAGCTATAGATCATGGCCACAAATAGGTTAACGAGATAGGAGACCTTTTGATATTTTTTTTATTTTTTCTCACCAATACTCGAGTTCCCATCAGTGAAATTTCTACTTAGGGTTGGGTTGGGTTGGGGTTGGTGTGTTTCCGGTTGCTTTGGGAAACATTTTAGTGCAAAATATATGTTTGGTTAAATATTAAAACTATCAATAATACCAGTTTTAACGTTATTTTTTTTGGACTATGAGCCGTATCCAAACTCTAACGTCATGCATGTGGTTTATACACTGACCAGTTCTGTTCACATGTGAATCAATCAAGCACTTTTTAGGTACTGTATAGTACAAGATTTTTTCTTTCATATTCTAAAAAAATCTGAATTACTGTAGACCTCGCCGTCAACACTGCAAGACGTTACACTACATTATAGGTTGTCACACCACGTTATATAGAGAATAATACATGGATGTGAAGAAATATGAAATTTATTTCGAGTGTTGATCTGCTCAACGCAAGAAATAAATTTTAAATTTCCAAGCATCCATGTATTGTTCTATTTATTAGATAAAAATTGTCTTATTTCCCCACAAAAATAGAGCAGTAAATTTTAATATGCGTTTCATATGATAATCGTCACATGTGAAATAATAAAACACTGCATTTTATATAATAACGGTAAAAGACGTTACGCTAAGTCGTAAAACATTAGGCTATTTTATAAAACGCCACTTACAATACGTTGGAAGACGTTATGCCACGTTACATAAGATGTTAAACTGTATTAAAAAACGTAGGCTAAGTCATAAGACATTAGGCTACCTTAGGAAACGTCACATGACGTTGTAAGACGTTACGTTATAAGTTGTTACGCTATTTTGTAATAAGACGTTGCATTTTACGACATTAGACGTTACGATACATCATAAGACGTTATGCTATATTATATGACATTACGCTATATTATATGACATTACGCTGTACTGTTAGTCATTACGCTACATTGTAAGACATTGCGCTACATTGTAAGACATTGCACTACATTGTAAGACGTTGCGCTACATTGTAAGACGTTACTTTACATTATAAGATGCTACGCTACATTGTAAGACATTGCGCTACATTGTAAGACATTGCGCTACATTGTAAGACGTTGCGCTACATTGTAAGACGTTACGCTACATTGTAAGACTTTACGGTACATTGTAAGACGTTACGCCACATTGTAAGACATTGCGCTACATTGTAAGACATTACGCTACATTGTAAGACATTAAGACGTTACGCTACATTGTAAGACGTTACGCTATACTGTAAGACGTTACGCTATATTGTAAGACGTTACGTTATATTGTAAGACCTTACGCTATGTCAGGCATGTAGCTAGACTAAGAAATCTGGGAGGGCAAGTTTTATTTTTTTTTGGGGGGGGGGGGGGCAAGTGGAAAGGTACAAAAGTTGAGCCCTCAGGACAACTGATGCAATCACGCTACCCCCCTCCCCTCAGTCTGTCACATGGTTTATACACTGGAACTCTCTCTGGAACGCTAATTACGCCCAGTCATTCGTGCGGCAAAAAGTGAGGCAAATTTCTAGGCCCTGTGCGATTTGCAGAAAAGGTTTCAAAATTAATATTTATTCACATTTTATTGCATCACTTTCTCACGCTTTGCTAAACGTGTATTTTCAATTTTGATTGAACTAATCATACAGTAATTGTTTATTTGTTGCTATAGTAAAAGTCATTATTGTCTTTACAAAACGTGCACGAAGTTTGTCAGTCAAGAAATTAAATCAAACTTTTCGTTATGATATAAACCGAAGAGGATGACAAAACATCAACATGCACAAACGTAGTGTAGAATATGCCATTAGTACCAGTTTCATGTCATTTTGTTTAAAAAGCATTCCGCATTCGTACCGAAAACAATATGAGTAAACGTGAAAAATAAACAGTTGTCAGAGGCCGTTTAACAGATTCAAACAAGAAATTAAAGGAGCAGAATAACAAAATGACATTAGATGTATATTATGAAATATCAAGTATCAGTACGTCTTTAGACTCGTACAAGAATAGCTTTCTCACTCTTATGTTGTTTGAAGCTTTGCATGGCGAAAATGTATTTTACATAAGAAAGTTTGCACTCTTGTTCTCACCTTTTCAGCTGGCTGTTTCCATCCTAACTTAATTTACTGTATAGTTTTTGACTGCTATATAGTAAATTAAACAACAACAGCACTGCACGACAATGGGAAACCATTCAATGCACGTTGAGTCTGACAAAATAATTTGATAAATACCTGCGAACCGCGTAGGGGCCTGGAACATTTTGCCTCACCTTTTGGTTTACGCGTTAGCGTTCCAGTTATCACGTTTTAACTTACATCGAGTTCACTGGGTTTACGCAACTAAATCATAACGTCATTAGACGCTTTCTATATAACAACATCACTTATTTACGTTACGCAAGTACGCAACAGCGTTCACACTTCAATTACTTATCCACTCAACGCTGCGGATTTTTTTTGGCATGCAGTCTCTGGTTGGGGGGAGGGGGCAAGAAAGAATTGGGGGGGGGGCGGCGGTCGCCCCCCGTAGCTACGTGCCTGCCGGCTATGTTGTAAGACATTACGCTACATTGTAAGACGTTACGCTACATTGTAAGACGTTACGCTACATTGTAAGACATTACGCTACATTGTAAGACATTACGCTACATTGTAAGACGTTACGCTACATTGTAAGACGTTACGCTACATTGTAAGACATTACGCTACATTGTAAGACATAACGCTACATTGTAAGACGTTACGCTACATTGTAAGACATTACGCTACATTGTAAGACGTTACGCTACATTGTAAGACATTACGCTACATTGTAAGACGTTACGCTACATTGTAAGACGTTACGCTACATTGTAAGACGTTACGCTACATTGTAAGACGTTACGCTACATTGTAAGACGTTACGCTACATTGTAAGACGTTACGCTACATTGTAAGACATTACGCTACATTGTAAGACGTTACGCTACATTGTAAGACGTTACGCTACATTGTAAGACGTTACGCTACATTGTAAGACGTTACGCTACATTGTAAGACGTTACGCTACATTGTAAGACATTACGCTACATTGTAAGACATTACGCTACATTGTAAGACGTTACGCTACATTGTAAGACGTTACGCTACATTGTTAGACGTTAGGCTACATTGTAAGACGTTACGCTACATTGTAAGACGTTACGCTACATTGTAAGACGTTACGCTACATTGTAAGACGTTAAGCATTACGCTACGTTGTTAGACGTTACGTTACATTGCATGCCTGTCAGATGTTGGGATCCTAGGTAGCGGCGCTACCTGCAAGTGCCTGAAGCTAACTGCGATTCTTGGTCAGAAGGTCTTATGCATGCTTAAGTAAAGTAGAAAATTTCAATTTTTCCGAATACATTTTGAATATTTACCGACCAGATTTAATTTTTCTTCGAACAGTCGTGTTGTCAGCTTTCTTGATTTCCATTCATTGAATATTATTACATTACGTATTACTACTAGTATTGCATGTAAAACGCTGGCCAGTCGAGCCCGCATGTGTTTCGTGCGCTAGACAATGACAACAAGGAATTTCAAAAATTTAAATATGTTGAATTATTCATCGAGCAACAAACTATGTAAAGGTTATAAGGAAAAGGGAATTTTTAATGAATAAGAGGGTGTATTGTGGGGACTGCGGGAAGAGTTGGTCCAGAAAGGCTGGTTTTGATGAGCACTTTAAACTAACCCAGATAAAGAGTGGCGACAGTGGCGGTGGCATATCATATACTTGTATTTTCATCAATTTGATGATTTTCAATTTCATTTCAAGTTCTTATAAAATAGTAAAAATACAAATATTAAACTAACAAGCGTTGTGTGGTTTGACTAACTGAATTAAGCCTATTAAGGGCTAACTGCAAATTTTTTTTGGCTACCTGCAAAAAAACTAAATATACAGGCATGTTACATTGTAAGACGTTACGCTACATTGTAAGACATTACGCTACGTTGTTAGATGTTACGTTACATTGTAAGACGTTACGCTACATTGTAATTAGAATTTAAATATATCTGAAAAAATCTGAGAGCTTAAGGATTACCAGTAGTTTGACTATGTTTCTATTTTTTAATTTTTTTGTAGTTTGTCCAAAGGGAGTTTCAAAAGTGGAGTGTCCGGCATCTCTTTGTACCTACTCGCAGTGTCCAAATGCACGTGACGCAATTTGTCGGATAGATTCATGTGGACAGTGTAAAGTGGAATACTACAATAAGACTACATGGGAGAAAGTCAAGTGCACCAATGCTGGTATAGCTAAATATACATTTCTAGTTTATTGTAAATGATGACAAACAGATAACTGATCATCAGCCTTACAGTAATACCATTTGCGTTCAAGCGTTTAGCGTTTAGCGAATAACTAGTCGTTTTCGAGTTTTGAAACAAACGTTGTCCAATGACAAGTATATGTTTGACAGATCAAATCAATGACGAATAGCGGGTATAACTTTTCGTTGCTATTGCTTCCGTTTCAAGTTTCAACGGTGTGTTGATATTTTTCCACGGACCACGGCAAACATGGAATGCAAAATCAATGCGTTCGGTAGGTCATATTGGAGTGAAATACCCTTATCAGACGACCTACGTTTGCTGATCATTCCAATTCTCACAATAAAGCCAAAGACAAGTTATTCCAAGGAAACGCTGCGGTCTGAAACGAACGAAGACAAGTATTGACAACGGAAAGTTACACCCCCTATTCGTTATTGATTTGATCTGTCAAACGTATAGTTGTCATTGGACAACGTTTGTTTCAAAACTCGAAAACAACTAGTTATTCGCTAAACACTAAACACTTGAACGCAAATGGTAGTAACCATTCTGATTAACTCGCTGTGTTGTTGTGAGGCGTTACTCTGTCTTTTTACTCCGTCTAACGACAGATGATTTTACTCGTCAAGGGAATGCGTCTCAGAAAGCCATGCGTGAAAGAGTTAATTTGCATTTATACACTACAGTAACAATAGAAAATGAGGTCAAGCTTTTTACACAATTTACTACATGTACTACTACGGGCACTGTAAGACCCCGTTTATACGGTACTGGACAAGTTCGGTACCGGTTCCGAATTCGTCCGGTGGCCGTGTAAATGGGGTCGAAGATAGATTAACCCATTCCTGACTGAGCCGGACTAAAATGAGCCCTTAATTGTTTTACTCTGTTTAACGCCAGATGATTTTACTCTGTGGCACAGTGGTTAGCGCACGTGGCTTTCACCTCTGCGACCCGGGTTCAATTCCTGCTCTCAGCAATTATCTGATTTAAATTTCACCTTGGCCGCATGTGAGAAGAGTGCTTCCAGTTTGACTCTACTAAACATCGCAGGTTTCCTCCGGGTACTCCGGTTTCCTCCTGTAGAAACACTGGACCAATGAGGGACGACCCTTACTGGACCTCTAGGGAGAACAGTTAGCTATTAACTGATAGAGCTATCCAGTATAACTAAGATTAGTTTAGTTTAGTTTAGTTTAGTCTAATGCCAGACAGTTATCCTAGGCAGCAATGGGTTAAACTTTGTTCTACCGCATTCTGGATCTACGAAATAGTAGCTTTGCATTAGGCGTCAACTCGTCAAATATCTGCACATTCTCAATTAGGAAAAAAAAATACCTGGGTTTCCTATTTCTCTTCACAAAAACTTGGGTAGGGTAGGTCGGATTTACTTTTTTTTAAACTTTTTTCTAATTTAGTGCCCAGGAATAACAATATTCTTTCCAACACCAAATGTCAATTACGCTAGCACATCTATTAAAGCTAATTTTTAGTACATTACTAGGTTCTGACACCACGCTTGCTATCCCAAGATGCGAATCATGCTGCAACTCGGGCCCATGCTCCTTAAACATTAAATAAAAAGATTAGGGTCGGCATTTTGCTAGCAAAAAACTAGGTAGGGTCGGGAAACCGGAAACCCAGGTTTTTTTGGGTTTTTTTCCTTATTTACAGACTTCATTGTAAATCACTTTGGCTACAAGTCCTACAACATCAGTTAATAGCGTAAGAAATAGCTTTCCCGGCAGAAAGTAAATGTTACGAAGTTTGTGTTAATAAGATAATGAAAGCGCCATCCAAATGTTGCGTCTCAAATGTAAAACAACTTGAAAAAATATTTGTGGTTTGCGCTTGGATGCAAATGGCTGTAGGATGCCAGTCTGTCATTCAAGGTATTTATGATGGCAGAATGAAATTTAGTCAGAAGGATGGGGTCTGTACGTAGCTGACATGCTGACTGTGAGCCATATCAGGGTCCTCTCTTTTAGTCCCTTATGCATGCCATGTAATGCGAAAATTAAGATACAACTTTTAAATGTTATAGAATTTTCAAAACTAAATAGAATGTGTGTTTTCATTTTAAGGTCAACACCTGTGTGAAAGAATGCTGGAGTTTGGTAAAGCAAATCCACTTCCAGGGCGGTATGTGCCGGAATGTACCAGTGAAGGAAAATTTGCATCGCCTCAGCGCAGGGGAAGTGTATTGTTGTGTGTTGATGAGGAAACTGGGATGCCTGATTTCAAAACAGGTGTAACAATTGGAACAGGACAACCAGACTGCACAAAGAAAGGTATTGGATACAGTGTAATCAATCGATTAATCAAACAATCCATCTGTCCGTCCGTCCATCCATCAATCAATCAATCAATCAATCAATCAATCAATCAATCGACAAGCAACAAACTAATCAATCAGTCATCATTCCATGAATATATCAGTCAATCATCAGTCAGTCAATCAATCAATCAATGCATGGACAAGCAACCAACCAGTACCCAGACAAACAAACAAACAAACAAATAAACAAACGAACAAACAAACAAACAAACAAACAAACAAACAAACAAACAAACAAACAAACAAACAAACAAACAAACAAACAAACAAACAAACAAACAAACAAACAAACAAACAGACAGACAGACAGACAGACAGACAGACAGACAGACAGACAGACAGACAGACAGACAGACAGACAGACAGACAGACAGACAGACAGACAGACAGACAGACAGACAGACAGACAGACAGACAGACAGACAGACAGACAGACAGACAGACAGACAGACAGACAGACAGACAGACAGACAAACAAACAAACAAACAAACAAACAAACAAACAAACAAACAAACAAACAAACAAACAAAAACAAAAAACAGTTGATCAATCCATCCACCAATGAATCAATTGTCAAGCAACCAACCAACCAGTACAGAAACAATTATAATCAATCATTCAATCAATCAATTAAACAATCAAACAAACAAACAAACAAACAAACAAACAAACAAACAAACAAACAAACAAACAAACAAACAAACAAACAAACAAACAAACAAACAAACAAACAAACAAACAAACAAACAAACAAACAAACAAACAAACAAACAAACAAACAAACAAACAAACAAACAAACAAACAAACAAACAAACAAACAAACAAACAAACAAACAAACAAACAAACAAACAAACAAACAAACAAACAAACAAACAAACAAACAAACAAACAAACAAACAAACAAACAAACAAACAAACAAACAAATTAATCAAGCAATCAATTAATTGACAAACAAACAAACAAACAAACAAACAAACAAACAAACAAACAAACAAACAAACAAACAAACAAACAAACAAACAAACAAACAAACAAACAAACAAACAAACAAACAAACAAACAAACAAACAAACAAACAAACAAACAAACAAACAAACAAACAAACAAACAAACAAACAAACAAACAAACAAACAAACAAACAAACAACCAGTACTCAAACAAACCAACAATCAATCAATCAATCAATCAATCAATCAATCAATCAATCAGTCAATCAATCAACCAGTGAACAAACCAACTAACGATTAATCAGTTATTTAAAGCCATGAGTCAACAGTTCATCAAAAAAAACGAAAAAAAAAGTGGCGTATCCGCAAATCTTTTTTAAATTATACGATTGTTATCATGAATGCTTTCAAATAATTAATTGTATTACTTTTTACTTTTCTTGAAAGCTGAAAAGACAGACTGTGAACTGGCCAAAGAAAAAGCAATGACCTTGCCAGCGATAGGAAGGTTTGTTCCAAAATGCAAGGAAGATGGAAGTTATGAAGAAAAGCAATGTCATGCCTCGACTGGGCAATGCTGGTGTGTTGATGAGAAGGGACGAGAATGGTTTGGGACAAGGAAAAGAGGGCCGTTGGACTGCACCAAGTCCAGTAAGTTTAACGTGTTTATGGAATGAAAACTAAGTCTATCTTAATTCTTTGAAAGTTGTCATGGCGATAATGTAACATAAATAAGTTTTGTGGAAACACCACGTAAAATATTTCTTTGCTAAGCTTTCGGCCTGTTGACTCAGGCGTTCATCAGGGCAATGACAACAAGTTGTTGGCTCACGTCATTTATAAACTTCGTAACTGATCAATTAAATCACGTAAGAATACAATGGCGTATCACGTTAATTTTATTAATTAGAAAACAAAATCAAGAATGTTCTCCGAATAGGGCACACCACGTGCTGTTTAATGGCTGTCCTTCCTGAGAAATAGTGCGATGTTTTGCAATCTCAATAGACTCCCTTGTTTTTCGCGTGAAGTATTACTTGTCGCTGGCTTAAGAGTGACGACTCTTCCCACTTAACACGATGGTCATACTTCCAAGCGTGTTTGGCAACAGCAGATTTATCGTGTTGGCCTTTAATGCAACATGTCTTGTGCTCCTTCAGGCGAGTTGAGAGATTTCTTCCCGTTTCCCCGATGTAAACCAAGCCACACTCGCACGGAATGCGATACACTCTATGCTTAGATAAGCTATCCACCTCATCTGTATGTGTGAATAGGCCGAAAGCTTAGCAAAGAAATATTTAGCAAAGAAATATTATACGTGGTGTTTCCATAAAACGTATTTATATTTAAGTCTATCTTGTTTCAAAGAACACTTAAAATGACGGAGTAACATCTTTTGTACTTGTCCATTTCCTTGCTTTGTTCTTGAGATATTTAGTTTGTTTGATATGTTAATTTACATATTGACGTCGTAGGTGCATAATGAGCTATCGGAGAAGGTTGGATATCTTTGCTATCATCAAAGCAAATTAATTTGAATGAAGCATGTGGATGTGTTTCACCCACAACACTAAACATGTAGATCTTCAAGTGATTAAAATATTTGACAATAGCAAAGATATAGAACTTTTTCGATAACTCATTATGTACGCGTGACGTCAACATGTTTAATTTGCATATCAAATGAACTGAAATATCTCAAGAACGAAGCAAGGAAACGAAAAACTGCAAAAGATGTTACTCTACCATTTTAAGTGTTCTTTCAAATAAGACAAACTTAATTTTTCTATCATAGGCACTTTAAGTTTGTCTTATTTTTTAAGTTTTTAAGTTTGCACTTTTTCGTTTCCTTGGTTCGTTTTTAAGACATTTCAAGTTGTTTAACTGATATCTTATATGTCTGACGTGTAGAAGAGCATTACGCTTTTTTTAATACTTCAAGTTTTGGCGGAAAATTTCTGAGTTGATTTGAATAAAAATAAAAAGGAGTTTACTAGGTATTTTCGTTGCAAAATTTTAAACAATAATACGTGGAACATCAGTGTGTGTTTTTTTTATAAGAACTTCTTTGCTTAAAAGCGCGAGAAATGAATGCTTAACAGGTGTAAACATGAAACGAAACGAACAAGCTCAAAAATAAGGTAAACGGCAGCATCTGAAAACGCAAATCGTGAGTTAAAAACAAATAAGAAAACGAACCAAAAGCCTGTTATAAATTTAACGCAATTTGTCGCTCGGTCTGTACGATAACATAAGTCAAATACTTTAAGTAATATTGGGCATTTCCCTCGATTACATAGCATGTTCTAAGGATTTTGGGTGAAGGAAAATTCGAGTGTAGAATATATTCATTTTAAGCCTGGTTCTCATATGTCGCCGATCGTCGCCGACCCATGATTTAGATGCATGTTAAGTAAAAGAATAAAAGCACTGCTTTTCTATATTGTTCTTTATTACTTAACATGCTGCTGCACTTCCCGTTTTAACATGCATCTAAATCACAAATCGCCGACGATCGGCGACATATGACATGGCGAGAAATGGTGGACATGAAGAGGCGGAGTTAAAACCCTATTAAACTAGTACCTATGTCGTGCGGTCGTCACAGTTCCGCGGTTCAGAAGAAAAGAGAACAACTAATTTATGCAATGTTGGATGAAATCTTCATTCGATGATCAGAAAATACTGAAGCTTTGAGATTGAAAACCGCAACAACGACAAATACAGGCTAAAAATGAAGAATATCGTCGAAAAGACGGATCTTTATAGTAGCCGAATCAGATCGAAACTTGTACGGAAATAGTATACCTCTGTTTGATTTTCGATAACGTGAGCAGCAAGGTTGGTACAATTTGCGTATTCGCCATATTGGCTTATGTTAGACTTGTGCTCAAAATAGTATATCAAAAACCGCAACGGATTTAATATCTGTGGCATATCGCTCATGATATTTATATCGCAGATGTGTTGCACTATACGATTCAGATGGAAACATTTGAAATAATTTAAAAATTGACACTGCTACGACGATTGTTTCACTCATCCTCTATGTAAGTCCTATTAATCTTGCAGAACTTTTCTAGTCAAAATTTTTGTAAGTGGGCATGCATTACGCGCATGCGTGACCATTATTTCTCGCCATGAAAACCAGGCTTTAAGACCAAACCGGGACCAGTTGCGAAAAATGCAACTACACAGGCCTTCCGGCAGGAATTGAACCCACGACCTTGCGATTCTAGTGCAATGCTCTGACCACTGAATCGCAAGGTCGTGGGTTCAATTCCTGCCGGAAGGCCTGTGTAGTTGCATTTTTCGCAACTGATCCCGGTTTGGTCTTAAAATGTATATATTCTACACTCGAATTTTCCTTCACCAAAAATCCTTAGAAGTCAAATACTTTCCCATGTACTGACCTCACACTCGCTTAATAAGCCTTTTAAAATAACTTATTTGTATTTCTATCTTATTAAGTGTGTCCTGATGGTGTGAAGAAAGTGGACAGTTGTGATCCTATGATTTGTGCAGCAGCGACATGCCCTGGGTATAAAAAATCGGAAGTGAGCTGTCGAATTAATCCCTGTGGACAGTGTAAAGCTGAGTTTCTGGATAAATACAAACGAAAAGTGACATGTAAGTGAGCGAATTTTTTGAGCGGAGCCTTTCATTCAATTAAAATGTGATTTTACTCTGGATTATGAATGGCTCTGCTGGAAACACCAGTATTTCGTTACTAAAATTCATTGCAGTTCCCCACCTTTTCGCTTTGTTTATTTGTTTGTTTAACGTTTGGTCTTGGCGCGGTTGTCCAGTGCATGGCTGTGCAGTGGCGTTCTGGACCACCAGGAGTCAGTTTACAGATTATGATTTTTAACTACAAAGGTCGGAATATCGTTGATTAGCATATACCTCGCAGGTGAATAGTGCTTTTCAAGCAATCTGATTGGTTCCTCTAGCTCGGGATATCCTGCACTATTCACTTGCGGGCAAAACAAAACGGCGGACAGTTTTGCTTTGTTTACCGAAGCAGGAGATTTTGTTAATAAACTAGGCTGATGTTGTAGAATAACGAGAAAAGTCAACAAAATTAAGTAGAAGAGTGTCCACAGGTATGTTCTTTACAATTTTCTAGCCATTAATATATTCAAAAGTTGTAAAAACTGTTTTGTCGACAAATATCGGGTACGCCAAGTGCCCAAGTTGCTAGCGGCCGTGTCTTGTATAAAATACCGAAAAATATAAGAATGTTAAACTTGTTATTTCATTTATGAGGTATATGCTAAAACAATTATTCACCTCAGTGTCGGTGAATAGTGTGCCTCGGTGAATATCCAGCACTATTCACCTCCACTTCGGTGAATAATTGTTAAATATCGGTCGGAATATTGTTTGATAAATTAATGGCCAAGTTAAAAAAAGAATAGTCCGCCCGCAAAATGCTACTGACTACAAAACTGACTTTTTACTCCTTGTGCGTACGCGCGCGCGCATACCTATACTCTGTCGTAAAACAGGATTTTTAACTACAGGTCAGACGTGCGCGAACAAGAGGGCGAAACTTTTAGGCGATTCTGGTCGACCTCGTATTGGTCAGCTTGTACCGCAATGCGAAAAAGATGGGAATTTCAAAGTGGTTCAGTGCTGGGGCTCCATAGGACAATGTTGGTGTGCAGACCGTTTGACTGGACAACAAATTGATGGGACAATGACAAGAGGAACGCCTAATTGCAAAAGTAAGATGTATTTCATTTTTTGTTTGTTTTCAAAATTGTAATATTGTATGTGATTGTATATGTGATTATTTATCGTATGTACATATATGTACTGACTTGTCTGTAAATATGAATTTCTATTTTTTAGGTCCTTTAACTACTTTACTTGGCTTTAAACCTCCACAATCTAAAGGTAAACTTTTGAATGGTTCGTGATAATGGTGATGGTGATGGTGATCATGATGATGATGAAGCTGATCATGGTCATGGCGGTGTTGATTATGATGATCATAATGGTGATGATGGTGATGATGGTGGTGGTGTTGATGGTAGTGTTGTTGTTGATAATGATGATCAGATGTTGATCAAATGATGATCAGGTGTTGGTCAGATAATGATCCTATGTTGATCAGATGATGATCAGATGATCAGATGATGATCAGATGTTGATCAGATGATGATCAGATGTTGATCAGATGATGATCAGATGATGATCAGATGATGATCAGATGTTGATCAAATGATGATCAGGTGTTGTTCAGATAATGATCCTATGTTGATCAGATGATGATCAGATGTTTATCATATGTTGATCAGATGATGATCAGATGATGATCAGATGATGATCAGATGATGATCAGATGATGATCAGATGATGATCAGATGATGATCAGATGATGATCATATGTTGATCATATGTTGATCAGATGATGATCAGATGTTGATCAGATGATGATCAGATGTTGATCAGATGTTGATCAGATGATGATGAGATGATGATCAGATGTTGATTAGATGATCAGATGATGATCAGATGATGATCAGATGTTGATCAGATGTTGATCAGATGATGATCAGATGATGATCAGATGATGATCAGATGATGATCAGATGATGATCAGATGATGATCAGATGATGATCAGATGATGATCAGATGTTGATCAGATGTTGATCAGATGACGATCAGATGATGATCAGATGATGATCAGATGTTGATCAAATGATGATCAGGTGTTGTTCAGATAATGATCCTATGTTGATCAGATGATGATCAGATGATGATCAGATGTTTGTCATATGTTGATCAGATGATGATCAGATGATGATCAGATGATGATCAGATGATGATCAGATGATGATCAGATGATGATCAGATGATGATCAGATGTTGATCAGATGATGATCAGATGATGATCATATGTTGATCAGATGATGATCAGATGTTGATCAGATGATGATCAGATGTTGATCAGATGTTGATCAGATGTTGATCAGATGATGATGAGATGATGATCAGATGTTGATCAGATGATGATCAGATGATGATCAGATGATGATCAGATGGTGATCAGATGTTGATCAGATGTTGATCAGATGTTGATCAGATGATGATCAGATGATGATCAGATGATGATCAGATGTTGATCAGATGATGATCAGATGATGATCAGATGTTGATCATATGTTGATCAGATGATGATCAGATGTTGATCAGATGTTGATCAGATGATGATCAGATGTTGATCAGATGATGATCAGATGTTGATCAGATGATGATCAGATGTTGATCAGATGATGATCAGATGATGATCAGATGATGATCAGATGAAGATCAGATGATGATCAGATGATGATCAGATGATCAGATGATGATCAGATGTTGATCATATGTTGATCAAATGATGATCAGATGTTGATCAGATGATGATGATCAGATGATGATGATCATTTGTTGATCAGATGATGATAAGATGATGATCAGATGATGATCAGATGTTGATCAGAACAGAACAGGACAGGACAGAACGGAACAGAACAGAACAGAACAGAACAGAACAAACGGCAAAGAATTCTAAGCTAATTTTATCTATTATTTTTGCTTTCAGATTTTCGGACACCAGGTAAATCTGAATACTGAATAGACTACATCATTTTAGATAAAATGTTTAACCCTGTATTATAAAATAACCGGAAGTAAATGAACGACAACACGCACTCTGATTGGCTATTGAGTCAAACAAGCGTGCCATTATAACTCCATAACGGCACGGCACACGAGATACTTCGCGACGATTTTGTCGTTTTTGATGAATTTTATGTGGATTTAATCATCAACGAATGTCAAAAATTACTTGGGTATATGTCTAATCACGTAATTAACACAGCACAATGTTTTCAGTGCAACTTTAAGTGCATTTTCATCGCTAAAATCGCCGGCATGTTGTACGAGGCCACGCGTGGCGCTAAATGGTAACAAACTCGTCCTGAGACAGGTAATCTGTTTTTTTTGCTTACTTTTCTAGGGTTTATTGACAATTTAAAGTCATTATTTTATAAAAGAAATAAAAAACTTAGTCGCTGTGCGATTATCGAGTTATAATGCACTCGAGAAGCTAGTAAAACACTCGGCTATCGCCTCATGCTTTACACGCATCTCTCGTGCATTATAACTCGATGATCGCACGCGACACGTTTTTTATTTCTTAAATAACACACTATCCGAGTCCGTCTCTCTTTTCTTCGCACTCTTCCCCATAGTCTATGCAATGGCAAGGGTGCCAGACTGTAGTATGATGGTATCCAGAACGTGATGGGTTCAATCCCCGTTTGGAGCTGAGGAATTTTACCGCTTGAGTTTTTACAGCTGAACAACCTGAAAACACGACAACATGTCTAGATAAAGGGATTTTTGATGAATCAAAATTTCGACTGTAAGAATATATACATTTTAAGCTATTTTCGGCTAGTATTTTCATAGATTACAAAATCAGTTACACCTCTATGATTGCTCAACATAAAATGTTTAGTGTCACAAGGCGTTTTTATTTGCACAGTTCCAAGTTATTCCGTTAAAGGCGATGTACAGTCCGTTCTGCGCATGTACGAAACTAATGTTTATATCTTTCTTTACAAAAAAATACTAATACCTTATTCAAGATTGTAAGCTTTTCTCGGTTCCCATTCATTACTTGTACCCACAACAAAACATTTTCAGGAGAAATAGAAGAAATCCGAGGAGATATCCTCTCCGAATCGCTTGGTTTTCTGCCATGTTGTTCCTAACGGTTTACATTGAGCTGAGTACTTCATGTAATTATCTACGAATGTTTGTTTTGGGGGGACGACATTGCGGTCATGCGCAGAACGGACGGTACTCACCTTCAAACAAACTTAGAGATATAACTTGCTAGGTGTACTGTACCCTGCTCTTGACGTCAGAGATCATCTAATTTACATATCAAACAAACTAGAATATCTTGCAAACGAAGAAAGATACAAAAAAGTTGTAAAATATCTTCTATTACAATTTTACGAGTTCTTTCAAATTAGACAAACTTAATTTTTATTGCCAATGTCTTTTAAGCAGTAAAACGTATTATTTCGTTTTTACTAGATTTTTTTACTCTGCCCGGTAATCGAAAAACTTGCCTACATCACAAAACTCGTAAAAATACAACGAAAACAATCAGTAACTTCGTTGTGAAACAATTGTACCTTTGATTGTAAAACACATGTCTTTACAAAGCCTTGAAGTATGTTAATCGAAATATGGTATAGTAGGTTAATACTGCCGAAACAGAGAACGTGAGTGGTCTAACGTTTCGAGCGAAGGCCCTTCGTCAGAGAGAAACGTGGGCCTCTCTCGTGGGTTTCTCTCTGACGAAGGGCCTTCGCTCGAAACGTTAGACCACTCACGTTCTCTGTTTCGGCAGTATTAACCTACTATACCATATTTCGATTGTTGTTTCAACACTGCCTACGCAGCACACTACTTTTATTACACTACTTGAAGTATGTTAGTTGACAATTTTGGACTGTATTTTCTTTCCGTATCCTAATCGTATTTAATCGATGGAAATGCCAAATATTACGTGTAATATCTTGCTATAGTTTGTCCAAACGGGTTCCCAATGCTGATGTGTCTTCGTAATTTCTGCGGTTGGAGCCAAGGTTGTGCTAGCAACGCCAAAGCGAAATGTAGAGTCGATCCTTGTAAAATGTGCGCAGTGGAGTATTTTGATGAAAACAACAATTTGGTGGACTGCAACGGAGGTAGGCACTAAGTATATTTTTTAGAAGTGAATGACAACCGACTCCGACCCATTGTTACCAAGACCTTGAAAATCGCAAAAAAACGCGCATCAGGCCATTTTAAGCGAAAACATTTTTTTATCTGAAATAACGCTCCAAATGGCAAACTTTTGGTGAAAATGATTGGCCGTAAAATAGCAAAACAACACAGTTGGAACAGTCTTTCCAACTTTCGCCTTTTCGAAGTTTCAGACCTTGAAAATCGAAAAGAAAACGCGTATCAGACTATTTTAGCTGAAATTATTTTTTTTAAGAAAACAACAAAATACGCGTATCAAGCTATTTTTAGCTTAAAATTTCCAGTTTTGAAGTAACGCTCATTTGGAGTTTTGAGACCTTGAAAATCGCAAAAAGAGCGTATCAGCCAGCAGGCTATTTTAGCTGAAAATTGTTTGTTTGTTTTTAAGATAACGCTCTACATGCCAAACGTTTGCTGAAAATGATATTTTTGACCGTAAAATAGCAAAACAAAACAGTGTGAACGGTTTCTGGAACTTTGGCCTTCTACCAGTAGCTTTTATTGACCTATTTTCTATAAGCTATAAATATGGCATGTATTTTTTCGGGATATTAAGTGCCCAAATTGCCTTCCTGATCAGTGTAACAAAATAGGAAAGATGCCGTTGGATTAATTCCAACCTCGTACCTTATATGCTTTCAAAATGGCGAGATGAGAACCCTGGCAAAGGCTGGTCACGTGATTCCAAAATACTCCAAGTTTCTTGGAGTATTTGGTCACGTGGATAATTTGAGCTTCGCCCGTCCTGGGGGGAGCGGTTGATTCGGTTCTCTTATAAACGTAGAAGGTTGCTGCAAGTCCTGTAATGTTAAATTCGAGCAGTAAATTAGATCTATTTCAAAATTTACGACATTTGCTGGATATTTCATATTTGTTGCCGTCAATCGTCAGAAACTCAGAAAGAAAGGCGAAGGCGACGAACGATCATAAACAATTAAACAGAAACCCGCTTTCAATAGAACTACTGCGGTACAGGTACTGCTACATTACATACACTTAAAATATTCGAATGCTGTTGATTGTTGGAAGTTTATTTACTGTCCAGTATAGCACATTAATTTTATATTTCTTGTCCACACGTTTGGGATTTGTGGAAATTTAATTGTTGTATCTGTCGATTTGATATTCAAATGGCATATTCGAATCTGCTGTCCTCGTTGACTTTGAGGTTGTACTTTAATACAAATATTCGATCAACTACAATACTACGATCGACGAACATATAGATCAGCACTGACGATTTTGACTTTGTATATTTCTAAACTTTTTAAATTAGATTCGGAAAGTCCGGAAACCGAAATATTAGTAATTAGACACTTCTTGCTTGCATAATAAAGCAAATATGTTGGAGTGTAGACGCTTCTTACTAACTGACTTGATAAATTTGTTAAGATAATGTCTTGTTATTTGTACGGTTTGGTTATTCTTGAGTTCCTATGAAATAGTTCGCTGAATAGGCCAACTACACTCTGTTCATCAATGACTGTACCACGCCCCCGGTACAGTGTGAGTCACTCATCAAAATATTCCAAAATTGGTGTCACGTGACACGTCGACCTCACATCCAAAATTAAGGATTATCCTTAATTGTCAACTCGCCTAGAATTAAGGATAATCCTTAATTTTAAATGAAAACTCTCCCCCATACCCCCAACCCCTAACCACAACCCCCCGGAAACCCTAAACCTAACCACAACCCCCCGGAAACCCTAAACCTAACCACAACCTCCCGGTAGCCCTAAGCCTAATCACAACCCTCAGGAAAAAAGTCCGACCTCTCAGACCCCGACCACAACGCCCCTCTAGGATTTTTAGCTTTATGTGTTCAAGTTTAACATCCCGCTTGTGGGACAGATGAATTAAGGCCATGTCTTAATTTGAGCCCTATTTTAAAATTAAGGCCATGTCTTAATTCGAGCCCTATTTTACAATTAAGATATACGCTTAATTTTGGTAAGAGATCGTGTTGCACGTGACCAGCCTTTGCCAGGGTCTTCTCTCCGCGCCGCCATTTTCAGAAGGCCCTGGGTACGAGGTTGGATTAATTCTTGGTTTTCATCTGACGTCATGGCGGCCATATTGGTGCACAGAAACAATGAAATGGCGGCCATGTTAGTGCACAATCTTTATCCTATGGGAATGTAACTCTATTCTCATTCAACATTTCGTATTGTTTCACCACCCCAACGGGGCACCACCGATCACGTGAGTGAAAACGATCCCCAATACGAATTGTCGTGCATAGTTTTCACTGCATGCGTCACCAAGCACTCCAACGGAGCTATTAATTTCTTCAAAAATGGACAAACTTTGAGAGTTTATAGTTAGTGAGAAAATGTAGAGCAAAGTGAAAAGATGGTAAACTGCCGACATTAGTTTTGATAACAAAATACGTTTCTACCGGAGCCCTTCATGGTTTCTTACTCTAATGAAGGGCTCTACTCGAAACGTTGGTATACCGTTTTATATTAAATAACATGTATACTACGCGAGCCCTGATTGATCAATTGCCGTGTTTGGATCAGAGTATCCAAACACGGAAAGTTCCCGCCAAAACGATTTTTTGAAAATGTCGGACAGTATATCATATTCACTTGTGATTATTTTATAAAAGAAATACCGACTCTTATCCAAACACTTGGGAAATTGCTCGACTTTCGAAAAGCTAAAAACACTCGCCTACGGCTCGTGTTTTGTTACACTTCTCTCCAGTCTCGCAATTTCGCGCGTGTTTGGATCAGAGTACCGAAACACGGAAAACCATTGGGTATTTCTTTAATCGAAACTATTCTTGGCTTTTTACCACCTTTTCACTTCGCTCTATCTAAAACACTGCTTACGCTCTACTTTTTTTACACAGTGAGAAAAGGTGTATGGCTTAGAAAAGGGAGGAATAACACAAGTCTTTGTTTTTTTCTGGTTTGTATAGAAATGTCTGAATGTCAGCTGAGGCGCGCAGACGCTACGAGCAGCAAAAACATAGGTCTTCAACCCGTGGGGAGATTTGTCCCCCAGTGTGACAAAGACGGCAACTACTCTCAGATCCAGTGCTGGGGATCGACTGGCTATTGTTGGTGTGTGGATCAAAAGACTGGGGTCGAACGAGAGCTTACTCGCGTGAGAGGGAAACCAAACTGTGCTACAAAGACTGATGAAAAAATGTCTGGTAAGTTTATCGTGTAATAGAGTATAAGGGCTTATCAACGGAGTGTAACTAAGGTCTGTACGGGAAAGTATTTGCCTGAGGCTTGTGCGAAAATACCAGAGGCAAATACAGACCGAGCAAACGAGGTTGATAAGCCATTTATTGTGTAGGATTTTGTATTTGTTTTTAACTCATCGTTCGCGTCTTCTGATGTTGCCGTTTAAATACATTACCTAGCTTGTTCGTTGCGTTTCATGTTTACACCTGTAAAGCATTTATTTTCCACGCTTTTAAATAAGTAGTTTTTATAAAAAGAAATACTAATGTTCCAGGACGTATTTCTGTTTATTTTATTATTTTGTATTATTTTTTTAGGCATTACAAAGGCGTGATGCCCTTCTACAGTGCCGGAAAGGCATTACCGCTTTTTTCGGACCTCTCAGCAACTAATCAAAAAAGCGCGCCGTTTGGCGTTATGACCTGAAAACAAGTTCAGTAATAAAATAGTTTAAAAGTTTGTCGTTCGTACAACAAAAGGCGAGACTTTTTCTTGACGACTTAGTCAATTTGAGTTCAAATCTTAGTAATTCAAGAAGGGATTGTTTTATCAACTCTAAAACATGAAAGAACAATCTGTATAATAGCATTTTTTATGTGGCAGAGCCTGTTTGGAAAAGGTGTATTGCTTTCCCAGGCTGTGAGGCCCCAATACGCTTTTTCTTATTACAGACAGCCAAGTTTTGGCGGGAAAATTTCTGAGTTGATTTGAATGAAAATAACAGAGGATTAGACATGTTTGTTGGAAACTTTTCGACAATGCAATATGTCCTGGGACATTAGTGTTTCTTTTTTAAAGCTGTTTATGTATTAAACAAGACAAATAAATGCCTAACAGGTATAAATATGAAGCGAAGCGAACAAGCTGAAAGAGAAGGTAAACGGCAATATCTGAAGACGAATTAACGCGGAAAATAGCCTAAGAAAACGAATCAAAAGCGATATAATAAGTTCCTTATTATAACTTCGTTTCTTCCGTTGGTGGACCTTCGATGAACCTTCACGTACACACTCGCTCAATCCTTCGCCTATACTCGTCATTATTCTATGCCATAAACTAACACTTTCTTTCATTTTTAAAGTGAATAAGACCGAGATCAAATCAGGACGATGCCCCACTGTGAGACCAAGTGATACTTGTGACAAGAAATGTGCGAATGATGAAGAATGCTCTGGAAAAGCTAAATGTTGTGAGATTGGTTGCGGCAAGACATGCCGTGAGCCTGCTTCAGAGCCGCTAGGTTAGTAACCTAAGCACGTTTCTCGTTCAGTTTCTTTGGAAAAGTAGGTCTGTTGGTGTTGGTGTTGGTGTTGGTGTTGGTGTTGGTGTTGGTGTTGGTGTTGGTGTTGGTGTTGGTATTGGTGTTGGTGTTGGTGTTGGTGTTGGCGTTGGCGTTGGCGTTGGCGTTGGCGTTGTTCTTGTGGTTGTTGTGGTGTGGTGTGGTGTGGTGTGGTGTGGTGTGGTGTGGTGTTGTTCTTGGTGTTGCCGTTGTTGTTATCGTGGTTATCGTTGTTGATATCGCTGTTGTTGTCGACGTTAGTAGTGGTGTTAGCGTTGTCGTGGTGCTGGTTATTGTGTTGACGTTGGAGGTGTTGGTGCTAGTGTTGGTGTTGATGTTGGCGTTGTTGGTGGTTTTGGCCTTGGTGGTACTGGTGCTGATGTTGGAGGTGCTGATGTTGGTGGTGCTGATGTTGGTGGTGTTGGTGCTGATGTTGGCGGTGTTGGTGATGTTGGTGGTGCTGATGTTGGTGGTGTTGGTGCTGATGGTGTTGGTGCTGACGTTGGTGGTGTTGGTGCTGATGTTGGCAGTGTTGGTGCTGATGTTGGTGGTGTTGGTGCTGATGTTGGTGGTGTTGGTGCTGATGTTGGTGGTGTTGGTGCTGATGTTGGTGGTGCTGATGTTGGCGTTGTTGGTGTTGGTGTTGGTGTTGTTGGTGGTGGTGGTGGTGTTGGCGTTGATGGTGTCGGTGCTGATGTTGGCGTTAGTGGTGTTGGCCTTGGTGGCAGTGTTGGCCTTGGTGATGGCGTTGGTGGTGTTTTTGGTGTTGCCGTTGTTGTTGTTGTTGTTGTTGTTGTTGTTGTTGTTGTTGTTGTTGTTGTTGTTGTTGTTGTTGTTGTTGTTGTTGTTGTTGTTGTTGTTGTTGTTGTTGTTGTTGTTGTTGTTGTTGTTGTTGTTGTTGTTGTTGTTGCCTTGTTATTGTGGTTTCCGTTATTGTTGGTGTTGGTGGTGTTTTTGTTGTTATTGGTGTCGCTGTTTTGATTTCTTTTCTTTTCTTTTGGTTGTCTTTGTTGTCGTTGTCAACTGCATTGTTGTAAACCGGAAAAAAAAACTAGGAAGCCTATATCGGATTTTTTTTCTTGCAGGTTGTCCTAGTGGATTACCCTTCTTGCTTTGTCTTCACCATTGTCAGTTGTCTAGATGCCCGGCTCATCCTGATGCCCAATGCACGGCCGATCCTTGTCGAATGTGTAAAGTGGAGTTCAAAGACTCGAATGGGAACGTTGTCAACTGTACTGAAAGTAAGTTTGTAAATTTCACGACGTTCATCCCGTGCATTCCATCCATCTATATATCCATCCATCTATCCATGTGTTCATACATTCATCCCTCCATCTATCCAACTATCCATTCATCCATTTATACATCCATATATCCATTTGTTCATATGCATTCATCCATCCATCCACCCATCCATTTATACTTCCATCTATCTATCCATTCATCCGTTCGTTCGTTCGTTCGTTCGTTCGTTCGTTCGTTCGTTCGTTCGTTCGTTCGTTCGTTCGTTCGTTCGTTCGTTCGTTCGTTCGTTCGTTCGTTCGTTCGTTCGTTCGTTTGTTCGTTCGTTCGTTCGTTCGTTCGTTCGTTCGTTCGTTCGTTCGTTCGTTCGTTCGTTCGTTCGTTCGTTCGTTCGTTCGTTCGTTCGTTCGTTCGTATCATTGTTAATATTTTCTTTCGTACCATTACAGATTTGACTCCATGTCAGCTTCAACGTGAAAGCTCCCCAGCATTACTCGGAAGTTTCCGACCTCAGTGCGAAAGTGACGGGCGATATAAGTCGATACAGTGTCATGGTTCAATTGGTTATTGTTGGTGTGTCGACAAAGATGGTCATGAAGTTCCCAATACCCGTCAAAGAGGGCAGCTTAATTGCTCTGACGATGCTACACAAAAAGGTAACAAATTGGCCGAAACTTGATTGCAGGCTAGTAAACATATTGAGCAGAATACGGTCAGCAGTCGCTACCATGAGAGAAAAGACTCACAATTTCGCCATCTTTGTTCATCACTTTTTGTACGGAACCCGCAGTTCAAGTTATATACAGGTAGAGGTCAATGGTCCCAATTCTTCAAAGAACATGACATTCAAAGACTTTCCTGGGACTAAGATATTCTCACGTGAATTTCAAATAGAGAAATATGCATGTAAATAAAGTAAAGCTTGTTTTATTATGCTGAAAGTTCAAGGGGCTAAGGGGAAAACTGTCCTAAAATTGCACAAAATCACATAACGTTTATATATTATACAAAAACATAAAAGATGTACTAGAAACCTGCACGAAAGTACACATGGCCAAAATTAAAGCGAAATTGATAGGGATTGGAGATGCGACATTTTGATATCTGTTGCTTAGCGTTGCCCAATTCTGAAGTAATGTGGGCTAGGTAACCACTAAAGACGTCTGCTTTCCCATTGGTTAACATTTTCGCGCGGTTTTGTTGGCTACGAGTGAAATTGCAATCGTCATTAGGGGATTTAGCCCTGATGAGGCGAGAATACAATTGGCGGTTACCTGGCCCATATTGCTTTTCAAATAGGGCCAGGGTACCAAGCTATATGTTTACTTGACTGTGGGCTCAGGCGCGCCCACTAGCCGATCAATTCAGTTATACATTCATTTATTAGAAAAAGTTCAGCGGTTACTACTATGGGAGAAAGGAGCTATAGAACTTTATCTTACATTGGTCATGTATTGTCAGTCATTGATCTAGGGCACCCGAAGTCCAGTTATATATAGATCCATGAGTGTTGGGGAGTGGGGACCAAGGTGTATGTGTTCTACTAGTTCATGTCTGTTTATGCCAGGTTTACTTTGCTTTTTCAGTGCTCAGCAAGTGTCAGCAAATGCGGTCGAAAGCTCTCCTATCTGGTCTACTTGGTGTCAAGACCCCGCAATGCGAAGACGATGGTCGTTTCAAAGAGATCCAAACTTGGGAAGGCCACCAATGGTGCGTGGATGAAAATGGGATCGAGCTCCCCGGGACACGAATGGCTCCTGGACAAGGCAAACCAGACTGCAGTAAAGGTATTGTGTTTTCTTCTGTATACTGCCATCGCTTGTTAACTTTAGTTTATCAGTTGCATGGGCTTCTGTGGAAGCTCTCGTAAGCGACTGCCTCGGGAGTTTGAAAAAGTAGTTGTAACTGAGCTGGTCACTTACAGGAGCTTAAATGGATGGGGAGGTGGATGAATGAATACGAGAAGAGGTAGGGATGGATAGAGGTGGGAAAGGAGTGAGGGAGGAAGGGAGGGATAGAGATAAGGAAAGAGAGGTTGAAATGAATGGATGGATAGAGAGGGGGAGGTAGGAATGGATAGATGAGGGAGGGAGGGAGGGAGGGAGGGAGGGAAGGAGGGAGGGAGGGAGGGAGGGAGGGAGGGAAGGAAGGAAGGAAGGAAGGAAGGAAGGAAGGAAGGAAGGAAGGAAGGAAGGAAGGAAGGAAGGAAGGAAGGAAGGAAGGAAGGAGGAAGGAAGGAAGGAAGGAAGGGGGGAGGGAGGGAGGGAGAGAGAGAGAGGGAAGGAGGAAAGGAAGGAAGGAAGGAAGGAAGGAAGGAAGGAAGGAAGGAAGGAAGGAAGGAAGGAAGGAAGGAAGGAAGGAAGGAAGATAGGAAGGTAGGTAGGTAGGAGGGAGGGAGGGGGGAGGGGGAATGGAGGGAGGGAGGGTGGGAGGCATAGAGGGACAACGTCGTTCCCAGGGTCTTTTTGAAATTGGCAGGGCGGGAAAAGACCCTGGCATCGACTGGTCACAGCACCCAATTTAGTTTATTTTGCAAAATCATTGTGAGTAATGCAGTCCCGTGGGAGAAGTTCATTGTAATGACGGTCCCATAGGCGGTCCCGTTGAAGCTATTTGATTATAACTGGGACAAAACTATGCATAATTATGTTTTCCGAGAAATGTCTGCGAAAAGCAATCAACCAATGAAAATGCAGAGTCCACCAGCTGATGTCAGGGCCTTTTCCCGCTCTCCCAATTTCAAAAAGGCCCTGGGAACGAGGTTGAGGGAGGGAGGGAGGGAGGGAGGGAGGAGATAGATGAATGGATATAGAGAAAAGGAGAGAGGGAAAGAGGGGATGGATGGATAGATAGAGAGGGAGATATAGGGATGGAGAGAAGGAGCGAGGGAGGAGAGAATGGATGGGGAGGGAGGGAAAGAAGAAGGAGGGAGGGATGCGTGGATGCATGGAAAACATACACGATTAATTGCCTTAATCCACGCGAACTAAATCTACTTTCAAGTAATAATTTGTGTGTTGTAATTGTTCTTCAGCTTGTAGTCCTGTCATGTGCATGATATACTGTCAGTATGGTTTTGTCAAAGATTCGCGTGGTTGTGAAATATGTAAGTGCTCCCCTGCGCCATTAAAGCCTGGCTTGTGTCCCACGGCGTCGTCGGTTGGAGTAACGACGAGTTGTACTGAAGATCTTGACTGTCTTGGAACACAGAAATGTTGTGATAAGAAGTGCCGTTTGCCTGTAAATTATGGTAAGACATAAGAAATTTGACTGCTGTAAAAAGAACATATAATTTTGAACTTCGTTCGTTCGTTCGTTCGTTCGTTCGTTCGTTCGTTCGTTCGTTCGTTCGTTCGTTCGTTCGTTCGTTCGTTCGTTCGTTCGTTCGTTCGTTCGTTCGTTCGTTCGTTCGTTCGTTCGTTCGTTCGTTCGTTCGTTCGTTCGTTCGTTCGTTCGTTCGTTCGTTCGTTCGTTCGTTCGTTCGTTCGTTCGTTCGTTCGTTCGTTCGTTCGTTCGTTCGTTCGTTCGTTCGTTCGTTCGTTCGTTCGTTCGTTCGTTTTTTCGTTCGTTCTTTCCTTCGTTTGTTTGTTTTGTTTTTTTCGTTCGTTTGTTTGATCGTGCGGAATTATTAGGCATGCGGAATCGCTAGGATTAGGCACTTAGGCAATTAGGCACCGGAAAAACTTGATTTTGTTCTTATTTCCTTTTAGTTAAGCCTGGATTCTGTCCTCACGTAAAAGCGGAAAGTGTTGGTGATTGTTCTAGCAAGTGCACTCATGATAGCGACTGTAATGGCGAGGAGAAATGCTGTGCTAGTGGCTGTAGTCGAGAATGCAGACGTCCTGCTAAACAAGGTATGCTATGGTAGTATGCAGGACTAGTATAATATAGTATAGTATAGTATAGTGTAGTGTAGTGTAGTGTAGTGTAGTGTAGTGTAGTGTAGTGTAGTGTAGTGTAGTGTAGTGTAGTGTGGTGTGGTGTGGTGTGGTGTGGTGTGGTGTGGTGTGGTGTGGTGTGGTGTGGTGTGGTGTGGTGTGGTGTGGTGTGGTGTGGTGTGGTGTGGTGTGGTGTGGTGTGGTGTGGTGTGGTGTGGTGTGGTGTGGTGTGGTGTGGTGTGGTGTGGTGTGGTGTGGTGTGGTGTGTGGTGTGGTGTGGTGTGGTGTATGATGTACGGTGTGTAGTAGTGTATAGCGCTTGGTTGTATTGCACTCGAAACACGGACATTTCTTATTTAATTTTGTTTTTATTCATATATATTATATTTATATATTCATATTTTTTAGTTTGTCCAAGTGGCGCTCCTCTTGTTATGTGTATAAGAAATATGTGTGACGATAGTACCGGTTGTCTTGCCTATCCTGAGGCCACTTGTCGAATGAATTATTGCGGCCATTGTTCCGCAGAGTTCCTTCACCCTAATGGCACGATCGCTGATTGTGGAAGTAAAGGTAAGTATTCCATCATTACAACCATCATCACCATCGCTACCATCATCACTACCATCATCATTATCATCATCATCACTACCATCACCACTATCATCATCACTACAATCATCACCACCACCATCATCACTACCATCACCACTATCATCATCACTACCATCACCACTATCATCATCACTACCATCATTACAACCATCACCACTATCATCATTACAACCATCATCATTACCATCATCACTACCATCATCACTACCATCACCACTATCATCATCACTATCATCATCACTACCATCATCACTACCATCATCACTACCATCATCACTACCATCATCACTACCATCATCACTACCATCATCACTGCCATCATCACTACCATCATCACTACCGTCATCACTATCATCATCACTATCATCATCATCACTACCATCACCACTATCATCATCACTACAATCATCACCACCACCATCATCACTACCATCACCACTATCATCATCACTACCATCACCACTATCATCATCACTACCATCAAAACAACCATCACCACTATCATCATCACTACCATCATCCCTACCATCATCACTATCATCATCACTACCATCATCACTACCATCATCACTGCCATCATCACTACCATCATCACTACCATCATCACTACCATCATCACTACCATCATCACTACCATCATCACTACCATCATCACTACCATCATCACTACCATCATCACTACCATCATTACAACCATCATCACTACCATCATCACTACCATCATCCCTACCATCATCACTATCATCATCACTACCATCATTACTACCATCATCACTACCATCATCACTGCCATCATCACTACCATCATCACTACCATCACCACTACCATCATCACTACCATCATTACAACCATCATCACTACCATCATCACTACCATCATCACTACCATCATCACTACCATCATCACTACCATCATCACTGCCATCATCACTACCATCATCACTACCGTCATCACTATCATCATCACTATCATCATCATCACTACCATCACCACTATCATCATCACTACAATCATCACCACCACCATCATCACTACCATCACCACTATCATCATCACTATCATCACCACTATCATCATCACTACCATCATTACAACCATCACCACTATCATCATCACTACCATCATCCCTACCATCATCACTATCATCATCACTACCATCATCACTACCATCATCACTACCATCATCACTACCATCATCACTACCATCATCACTACCATCATCACTACCATCATCACTACCATCATCACTACCATCATCACTACCATCATCACTACCATCATCACTACCATCATCACTACCATCACCACTATCATCATCACTACCATCACCACTATCATCATCACTACCATCATTACAACCATCACCACTATCATCATCACTACCATCATCCCTACCATCATCACTATCATCATCGCTACCATCATCACTACCATCATCACTACCATCATCACTACCATCACCACTACCATCATCACTACCATCATCACTACCATCATCACTACCATCATCACTACCATCATCACTACCATCATTACAACCATCATCACTACCATCATCACTACTATCATCCCTACCATCATCACTATCATCATCACTACCATCACCACTATCATCATCACTACCATCACCACTATCATCATCACTACCATCATTACAACCATCACCACTATCATCATCACTACCATCATCCCTACCATCATCACTATCATCATCGCTACCATCATCACTACCATCACCACTACCATCATCACTACCATCATCACTACCATCATCACTACCATCATCACTACCATCATCACTACCATCATCACTACCATCATTACAACCATTATCACTACCATCATCACTACCATCATCCCTACCATCATCACTATCATCATCACTACCATCATCACTACTACCATCACTATCATCATCACTACCATCATCACTACCATCATTACAGTCATCACCATTATCATCATCACTACCATCATCACTACTACCATCACTATCATCATCACTACCATCATCACTACCATCATTACAACCATCATCACCACCATGATTAGGAGAATGATCACCGCCACGGTTGCACAATGATCGCTATGATCATTCTCCATTATCACTACCATCATCATCACCACCATCATCACCACCATCATCACCACCATGATTAGCGCCATGATTACCACAATGATCACCATTATCACCACCATCATTATCACTACCATTATCACCACCATACATAATCACCTTCAATCACCACTGCCATCACCGTCATAATCATCACGAACATCATCATCATTGTCATCATCATTATCGTCTTCACCATCGTCGTCTTCATCATCATCATCATCATCATCATCATCATCATCATCATCATCATCTTCATTATAATTATCATTATCATCATTATGAACATTATCCGAACTTTGAAATATTTCCTAATTTCGTTTTTCAGACGATAAAATGCTGAAGGACAAGCAAGGCAATACAAAACTGTGTACTGGACAGAACGAAACGATGTTCTTCTGTTCGCCATCTTTGTGCAATGATAAAAAATGCACCAAGTACCCAGAGGCAACGTGCAAAGTACCAGCTTTGAGCTGTGACTGTGCAGTGGCATTTTACGGCAAGAGTGGCAACAAATTGGACTGTAAGTAGCCAAAAATGTTAAACAACACGGTTCCTCTGTTTCACCTCAATGGCAGCACATAATCGTTGCATAGACCTTATTCCAAAATGGCGGACACTTTATAATTCTTTTATGTGCATATAAATCAGCCCTTTTTTTTGACCTCGTTTTGAATTAAAAATTCTTTTGAATTTCCCACATGAAAACGAGTTCATAAGGTCTAATTTATATGTATGTAAAAGAATTTTAACCCGGCGGCCATTTTTGAATAAGGTCTATATATAGGTTTGAGACTTGAGCACCGATTTCTGGATATCGTTAATTACCGACATTTTTGTTACCGGATTTCTGGATATCGTCAGTTACTCCACATTTTTGTCGCCTGGATTTACGTTCAGATTTTTGTTTGACGCATCGGATTTTTGTCAAATTTTCGACATTTCTATCAATTCTATATACTGTATTTTGACTGACTTAATTCTGTTCTAACTTCGGAGTGAAGTTAGAATAGAATTAAGTCAGTCAAAATACAGTATATAGTGAGTGAGGGCTCAACGGGAGTAGGGCCCTTGTTTGAAAAATTTCTAGAATGTCCGGATATTTTTGGCATTTGAAGCAGCATTTCACCTGCGATAGTAACCAATAGTACGTACTGGTACTCTGCGAGCCGGCTCTGTCGTCTCGGGGTTGGAGGCTTCGGAGGGAGCGGGACGAGGCGGGCGGGGCAGAGCGCAATCTTGTACCCAGAGCCTGCGATCCTTTTGGTGACCACCAAGAACCGAAGGCTCTAGCAGCAGGGAAGGAGACTCAACCTTGTTCCCAGGGCCTTTTTGAAATTAGGAGGGCGTGAACAGGCCCTATGGGTAGCCTCCCCCACAGCCGTTCTTAGGGAGACGGTAAACCTGCTCCCACTAACGCCTGCTTGTCGGAGAGCAATATTGTGTTCTGAGCGATGGACCAATCAAATTTAACTTTCTAGAATCGGGAAAGCTGACCTTCACCTTGGCAGACCGTCAGACTACCCGTGGCCGTGACAAATAAAATTGTCTGGTGTACATGTAATAGAGTATTAAAAATAATCTGGCGTAGATAAATTCGTCTAACTCGAACGAGAACAACGAACACAGCGTAAAGTGTTGATTCACAGTGTGGATGAACCTTGTTTCATGTACCGAGCGAGGTCACTCGCCAGACAATGGTAAACAACGAACTAAGGAATACATTTTAATGATTTAAACTGTAATATCACTAATTTTCACGAGTAAAGCATGCATCAACAAAATCCAGTTGAAATGTTTTCAATTTTCTTGGTGCAATGTGCATGAAAAATTAAAAATTTTCACGAATAGTAATAAATAATAGACGGTTATATTTTCCCACACCCGGTCCCTGTGATTGGCTGATCTATATTTGGCACAGTACCGTAGAATTGATTTGATTGGTTCGCGGTACACAAAGAGAACACAATATTGCTCTCCGACAAGCAGGTGTTAGTGGGAGCGGGTTTATCGTTTCCCTAAGAACAGCTGCGGGAGGGCTATGGCATGGGCTGGTCACAACACCCAGAAAAACTAGCAATTTGGTTTAGTCTGCAAAAGTAATGGCAGTACTTCTGAGTAATGGCAGTCCCGTGGGAGAAGTTCATTATAATAGCGGTCCCATTTGTCCCACTGACCGTCCCGTTGAAGCTATTTGATCATAACTGGTACAAGTTTAAGGAAAGCAATCAACAGTTCACCATCCGATACCAGGGCCTTTTCCCGCCCTACATATTTCAAAAAGGCCGTGGGAATGAGGTTGAAGGAGGCTCTGCTATTCTTGGTGTAGCCTGGTAACCACTAAAAACTTCTGCTTTCCTACTGGTTGAAATTTTCGCGCGTTTTTATTGGCTATGAGTAAAACTGCAATCGTCATAAGTGGATTTAGCCCTGATGACGCGAGAATGAGATTAGTGGTTACCTGGCCCAGATTTCTTTTGAAATTGGGACAGGGTACCAGGCTATTCTTGGTGGTGACCTAAAGGATCGCAAGCTCTGGGTATGAGATTGGGCGGGCGATAACAAAAAAGTAGCGGCAAACGTTATTGTAAAGTTCTCTAAAGTATCTCTTTGTATTTGTAGGCTTGACTAAATGTCAGAAAGAATTGGAAAGCAGTCCTCATCTTCTCGGTGCTTTTAAACCGCATTGCGAGCCCGATGGCACTTACAGCAGGAAACAGTGCCATGGATCTACCGGTTACTGTTGGTGTGCGTCCGAAGATGGCACAGAATGGCCTGGAACTAAAACACGTGGCGAGCCTGACTGTACTAACAAGAAACGTAAGACAGTGATAGATCAGCATATCCTTTCATCCAGTATTCAGAATTGTCCTGAATTGTGAAATGGTCTAGAATTCAGGATAATCCTGAATATTAACAAGAAATTAAATTCCAACCCCCGACCCCGACCCCACCTCTAAACCTGACCCTAAACCTAACAACAACCTCCCGGCAACCCTAAATCTAACCATAACCCCCCGGTGGTCTTAAACCTAACCACAACACCCCTACTGTTGTGTTTTTTTGTAATATGCTTTTTAGTTTAACATCCCGCATGTGGGATAATACTGAATTCTAACCCCCTGTTCAGACTAGGTGCCGGGGCACGCTAGTGTGAACTCTAGAATAGCAGTTGTGGCATATTTTTCTAGTTTAGCTAAAAATCTATTTTTTAACCTATCAAATTATAGCTGTATTTCTGTCTGTCTGTCTGTCTGTCTGTCTGTCTGTCTGTCTGTCTGTCTGTCTGTCTGTCTGTCTGTCTGTCTGTCTGTCTGTCTGTCTGTCTGTCTGTCTGTCTGTCTGTCTGTCTGTCTGTCTGTCTGTCTCTGTCGCCAGGATATCTACCAAAATACTTCACAGGTTTTTTTGAAGGATGGATCATAGACCAAGGACCAACCCATTCAATTTTGGTTGAAATTTGGATGAGAAATTGATAAAAATCAGACCACAAGATTTTCCGTGTAGAAGAAATGCTTGATTGCGCTCATTATCCTTATTTTATGCAAATCTTTTTGCATAAGTGCAATCAAGCATTTTATTAATTCATACATGTGTAGGTATCGTGATCTAGTCTGGTTAGCCGGATGGCTCGTTTTCTTTTTAAACATCTCCAATAATAAAATCTAATAATAAAATTTTTGAAATTTGAGTCTCTGAAATGGCATTTCCCGCGATCTGACATTATATTTCAGAAAAATTTTGAACATTTTAAAACATATTTTGTAAGACACATTCTCTCATTTTTACATGAGATTTTGTCTAAAACTACAGTATTACATATTTACAAAGACAACTACAGTCATTTGCAACTCACTTGTCACTTTTCACCAAAATGTTCAAAAGTTCGTTACGAAGTTCGCAAGTTCGTTGAGAAGTTCAAAGTTGAACTATGCAAATGATTGCCGACTACTAGGAACCATATTTACGTCGCATTTCAGTGCTTGGGCAGTTAACTGTATAACTGTCTGAATACCAATAAAAAAATAATCAACATAAAAATCATATTTTGGATTTTCTCGGGGGGGGGGGGGGGGGGGGGACAGTTGCCCCTGCTGCCCCCCACCCCACCCCACCCCGCTATCTACGGCCCTGCCGCCTCTTGTTTGTTTGTTTGTTTGTTTGTTTGTTTGTTTGTTTGTTTGTTTGTTTGTTTGTTTGTTTGTTTGTTTGTTTGTTTGTTTGTTTGTTTGTTTGTTTGTTTGTTTGTTTGTTTGTTTATTTACTTATTTATTTATTTATTTATTTATTTATTTATTTATTTAGTTATTTATTTATTTATATATTTATATAATATTTATTTATATATTTATTTGCATACTTGCTTTAATAGTTCTTAGTTTGTTGTGATTTTTATATTATATTCCTTTACTAATTGTTTAACTTTTCCCTTTCTGTTATTCCTTCTTTAGAACCTAAAGTCAGGTAATTTTTTCTCAATTCAATGTTTTAAAAAACGTCGAGTCTTGTGGTGGTGGTCGAGTCTATATGGCATTTAGGTATGACTGATAGGGTTATTCAGTATAAATAAAGTTATTTTAAATGTGTCTTTTGTTCATTTTTAGGAGTATTCATATTCAGTTATCATTCGATGCTGATTTCGATACAGTCAAAGACAGCGTGGATAATTTTAAAACGTAAGAATTCGATAGATTCAGGGGACAATTATATGGAGCGAGCTATCCCGGTTTATAACTGGGATGAGTTTTGAATTGATGTGGATTGATTTCAGGCCAAAACTCGCAATTATCAAGTAAATAAGGGCAAAGTTACGTTAGTTTTACTTCAGTTTTACACTAATTATATAGTCTATTATTTATTTCGTAAGTCCATCGTTAATAAAATGATTGTCATATTCTTAGCTAACCCACGAAAGCGTCTTCACGAAGACTAATTAATTTATTAAATCTTCGCTATGATCACGAAACACACAAACAACGTTTTGATGTTCTATTTCAGTTCCTTTCAGCACTATTTATTCACACAGGCAAGCAAACGAAAGCGTATCGAAGCGAGTTCAATTATGATTATATGGATTATGGACATTTTCATCCCAGTTAACCGGGCTAGCCCGCTTGCCATGTAATCGAAATGTTAAAAGAACATGCGTTGATGTATAAAGGTTAACCGGGCCAGCCCGGTCCATGTAATCACCCCCTTACTGTTATTTATGTGTGAACTCCAACGGGAAAACGCCTACATTTCTTCCGTTAGAATGTTATGATAGACGGGCGTTACCCATGAATTTTTTTATTGATTACATTACTAAAGGCTTTTTAACCAAGTGTGAGGTCTGTACGGGAAAGTATTTGCCTGAGGGTTTCGTACAGAGACGTACAGACGTTTTTGTACGAAGGAGCGAGGTTTGTGCGAAAATACCTAAAGGCAAATACTTTCCCGTTCATTATATAGCTTTTGTTTCGTTTTCTTATTTGTTTTTAACTCATCGTTCGCGTCTTCCGATGTTGCCGTTTACCTTACTTTTGAGCTTGTTTGTTTGTTTGTTTGTTTGTTTCGTTTCATGTTTACACCTGTTAAACGGTATTGGCAATAAAAATTAAGTTTGTCTCATTTGAAAGAACTCGTCAAATGGTATAAGAAGACCTTTTACAATTTTTCCGTATTTGTTTTGATTTTGGAAATATTTCAACCAAAGACAGCGTGCTGTCCGCCGTTTTGTTGTAATATTGGGTCTAATTAACTAGGAAATTGGTAAACTACTCCGTGGGTGACCAGGTTTCCACGGAAGGATTTTTAAATGTGGGTCAATTTAAAATGGAAATAGCGCAACAAAAATTGAGTTTCTAGCTCATAATGTCCTAAGGTTGGTAAGATAAAAATTTCACTTTACCCTGGTTATGTCGTCACATGCGTAATTTTGCATATCGAAAATAATTCCAAGATGGCGGACAGCACGCTGTCTTTAGTCAAAATATTTCCAAAACCAAAACAAATACGGAAAAATTGTAAAAGGTCTTCTTATACCATTTGACGACTTCTTTCAAATGAGATAAACTTAATTTTTGTTGCCAATACCCTTTAAACATTCATTTTCCACGTTTTTAAATAAGTAGTTTTATAAAAAGAAACACTAATATGCCAGGACGTTTTATTGTTCAAATTTTTGCAACCAAAATGTCTAATTCTCTTTTATTTTCATTGCAAATCAACTCAGTAATTTTCCCGCCAAAACTTACAAGTAAAAAAAAAAGAGCGTAATGCCTTCCCACAGCGCCGAGAGGGCATAATTAACAATTATTCGCCGAAGGCGAGGTGAATATCGGTGAATAATAACCGAGTCAAGGTCGAAGTCAAGCGAATAATTGTTTTAGTATAAATACACATTTTCGTACTTTAGGAACAACATTTTCTTTAAAATTGTTAATTTCCTCGTCTGTCACATTGACAAATTGACTGGCGGCCATTTTGAATAAACGCTGTAGGTGATTATCGGAAATTAATCCGAAGTAGCTCCACCATTCAGCGCGCGAGATTTCTGTAATCACCTTGCGTATTTATACTAACGCTTTTTATTATATGGCTGTGTCACGTGAGCAGTCTTAACTCGTCTTTTCTGCAATTTGATTGGTTCCTGAGCGGTTTTTACAAACCGATAAAGATCGGTCATTACAAAAATTGAAAAACAAAATCAAACGTCAAGCTAAAATAATGTTAAAATATCGTGAAAATGAATTTACCGCTAAAAAATAAATTAAAAACGGCAGTGTTCACGGTGACTGAAAGTATTTTTGTTGTTTACAGTTTCCGTTGAAAGTCGGTTTAACACTTCGCCTTCGGTCTTTGCTACTTGTACTCTTGATATTCAAATAAAACTAAAAAACTTGAGCCATATAATAGGAACCTTATTATAATAATTTTATTGGGCATTGTGGTGTATTTTGGCGGGCTAAAATGGAGAATTCAGCGGGCTAGCCCGCTGATTTGAGCCTGGTTTGTTGTTTATGGAATTGTATACTTTTCTTGTCAATACTTTGGGACAAAGATTGTTTTGATGACAAATGTTGCGTTTTTCTGCCAAGTTTACATGTAAGTTATGAGTTATGTAAATCTTTAAAGTCGTCCTGGACTAGTTTGTGTAATTTGTTTAGTCGAAAGCTAATATTTTGAAAAGTATAGCCTGGAACTTCACGACAATTACGAAGAATATTGTTTTGATTATATGCAAACAAACAAGCGTGAAAGTCAGTGTAAAGCGTAATAAGAGTGTAAGGTGAGTAAGGTCCGTAAGAGAAATTTAAGATTGTAAACAAAAGCTCAAATGTGTTCTTACTCGAAAGCTAATATTTCGCTTACTATAGCTCAGAGCTTTACAAAATTTACGAAGAATGGTATTATGAATATGTTCTTGCTGGTCGTGTAAGTAAATCTGTGCGAAAAGTTTTAAAAAAGCTACAAGTGTCAGCGAAATATATCTATCGGATAATAAATTTTACGGGATGTCTGGCCATGTCTGGGTTGGCACCGTTTAAGATACTGTTTACCGTATACTGTCTTTGATTTTCTTCTAAATGCCCACTAAAATTATTATAATAGTAATAGAGTTGATGTTTTTGGGCATAAATATGTTTTTGGCCCTTCAGAGCCAATTTTAACTCTCACCTTCGGCTTGGGCTGAAATGAGCCTGAATCGGGCCAAAAACATATTTATGCCTGCAAAGATCAACTCTATTGTTATATTAACCTCGCTTGATCGGTTTTTACGGCAAAATTATCGGTCTTTTTGCACAAACCTCGCTCCTTCGTCGCTCGGGCACCCGCTCGGCCATTAAGTTTTTATTTTAGACATTTCAGCAACCAATCAACGTGCGCCATTTGACGTAATGACCTGAAAACAAGTTCAGCCATACGATAATCGCACTTAATTTCGCGCCTAATTTATTTCACCACATGGCAAAGCTTTATTTTGCGAGGTTATTATATCGCGATGCCATGGAACAAAATTAAAATAAAATACTGTTTAATAAACTCGCAGTTCGTGTTTTATCAGATATAAAGACACGAGGCGAAGCCGAGTGTTTTTATATCTGATAAAACACGAACTGCGAGTTTATTGAACGGCTTCAAAAACGAACCATTTGGTAAGTTCATTGGCGTAGTAAGTTTGAAAAATAATCTTGTCCAAGCCGAGAAAATCAAAGCTAAAGTTTATGTAAATCAGGAGGTATCTTTATCACATATAAAGACATGATACGATCATGATTTTCTTTTGTGTTTTCCTCATGAATTATTAATGAGTTTTTGAAGTAATAATCAAAGCTTACTCGTCTTCAAAAACATCGAAATATTGGAACTAGAAAAACGAAAATAATAACGTTTCTCTCTGACGAAGGGCCTTCGCTCGAAACGTTAGACTCCTACGTTTTCTGTTTCGGCAGTATTTCTAACCTTACTATATTTCGAAAATAATAAATGTTTTTCACTACCCTTAATTTTGGCGTTTTTTCTCGAAATCGCGAAAATTAAGATGCTCTTCTGTAATTTGTTCTCACCGTTTCAAATAGTCACGTGACGTCACTGCAAATTTCTTATTGCAAAAAACTCTGTCATTGCAGTGTTCTGGTGGGACATATGAAGGATAGGTTTGGCATTCATCCAGAACAGATCAAAGACGTAAAAGTAAGTTAATTTAGAATGATTGTAAACACAGGAATATATATTGTAATGTATATAGTTATGTTATGCATTGAAAAAGCTCGCATCGTTGACGTCATCGTCATCAACATCATCGTCATCAACGTCATCGTTAACTCATTCCTGTCCGAGGGCTGAAATCGTCTGGCGTTAGCCAGAAAAAAATACTAAAGACCGAATCGGACAGGAAAGAGTTAACGTCATCGTCATTACTCGTCATCAACGTCATCGTTGTCAACGTCATCGTCATCAACGTCATCGTCATCAACGTCATCGTCATCAATGTCATCGTCATTAACGTCATCAACATCGTCATTATCGTCGTCATCATGATTATCACTGATCATCATCAACATTATCGTCATCGACATCATCGTTGTTACCGTCATTATCATCATCATCACCATCATCATCATCATCATTGTCATCATAATCACCATCATCATCATTGTCATAATCACCATCGTCATCATCATCATCATCATCATCATCATCATCATCATCGTCGTCATCATCATCATTGTCACCGCCAACATCATCATGGTCAACGTCATTAACGTCATCGTCATCATCGTCATCGTCATTAACGTCATCAACGTCATCGTCATCAACGTCGTCGTCATTAATGTCTCCAACATCATCATTATCGTCATCATCACTGATCATCATCAACATTATCGTCATCGACATCATCATTGTCACCGTCATCATTGTCATCATAATCACCATCATCATCATCATCATCATCATCATCATCATCATAATCACCATCATCATCATTATCATCATCATCATCATCATCATCATCACCATTGTCATCATAATCACCATCATCATCATCATCATCATCATCATCATCATCATCATCATCATCATCATCATCATCATCATCATCATCATCACCATTGTCATCATAATCACCATCATCATCATCATCATCATCATCATCATCATCATCATCACCATTGTCATCATAATCACCATCATCATTATCATCATCATCACCATTGTCATCATAATCACCATCATCATCATCATCATCATCATCATCATCACCATCATCATCATCATCATCATTATCATCATCATCATCATAATTATCATCATCATTATCATCATCATCATCATCATCATTATCATCATCATCATCATCATCATTATCATCACCATTGTCATCATAATCACCATCATCATCATCATCGTCATTATCATCATCATCACCATTGTCACCATCATCATCATCATCATCATCATCATCATTATCATCATCATCATCATCATCATCATCATAATCACCATCATAATCACCATTGTCATCATAATCACCATCATCATCATCATCGTCGTCGTCATCATCATCATTGTCACCGTCAACATCATCATGATCAACGTCATCATCATCATCGTCATCATAGTTCCCGTACTAAAATCAATTACAAATATTTTTCTTTTCAAAGATCTCTCGTGGAAGTATCGTTGTTGAGTTTGTGTTATTGGAACACGAAGACGGAAAAGACGTCCGAAATGTCTCGAGTAACCTTCGGGGCATGGTTAGTCATCAATATGCAAACTGCTAATTTATTGTACAAACGTGGTTATACCGTATAAATTAACTACAGTTGGTACAAAACACTGTGCAGTATTATAACAGGCATTTTTGTTTAGGTTCTTCAAGGAGAATTTGTCGTCGAGTTTGGAGGAGAAACGATGGTAGCTAAACCCGAGTCATACAAAGTTTCCGCCATGAAGCTGGATAGTGACAATGACGATGAGAAGTCTGGCAGCTTTCCTCTCCTAGCCATTGTTTTGGGCGTTGTCTTTGGTCTTTTGGTAGTCGTACTTGTCATCGGAGTCCTATTTCTTGTAAGCCATCTATTTTATCTGTAATATATGTTGCTATGCTTTATATTAATCCACCTTCTTTCCTTCCCTGCTTCCTTTCTTCCATCCTTTCTTTCGTTCTTTCTTTCTTTCTTTCTTTCTTTCTTTCTTTCTTTTTTTCTTTCTTTCTTTCTTTCTTTCTTTCTTTCTTTCTTTCTTTCTTTCTTTCTTTCTTTCTTTCTTTCTTCCCTTCCCGTCCCTTCCCTTCCCTTCCCTTCCCTTCCCTTCCCTTCCCTTCCCTTCCCTTCCCTTCCCGTCCCGTCCTCCCTCCCTCCCTCACTCCTTCCCTCCCTCCCCTTCCCTCCCCTCCCCTCCTCTCCTTCCTTAGTTCCTTCCATCTTTCTTTCTTCCCTTTCTTCTCCTCCTCTCATATCCTCCCTATTCTTTCCCTCCGTCCGTTCTTTCTAACTCTTCTAGTCATGTTCTTTGAAGCTTATCTGGTTGTTTATTCGTTATAGGTTCGTAAACGTTCGAGGGGAAAGAACTATCGTGGCATGTCGGTAAGGCAACCTTAATTATATAGTTACTATGAAATAGCTAAGTTGTAATAAACCTTCCTTCGATTTACTCATTAAAATTCTCACCTGTGGGGATTTTACATAAATGTAATCTTGAGGTTTTGCTGAGAAAAATTGCAATGTATCTTGTCGTTCCAAATTTCATCTTCATCGACTTTTTCGCTGTTAAAATTGATGACTACTACCGAAAGTGACGTCGAAAAAGGAATGAGCTTTTGGAAAGAAACAGTTTTTAAAACACTACGCATTTATTTCCAAGTAGTTATCAACTTTAACAACGAAAAAGTCGATGAATATCAAATTTTGGAACGACGAGATATATTGTAGTTTCGCGCAGGAGAACCCAAAGATTACGAATATGTAAAATGCCCACAAGTGAGATAGGCACTTTACAATCTCGTCCCCGGGGCGTTCGTGAGAAGACGCGGCGAGGCGAGAGAATGTCCTGGCTCGCCCTTGCATAGATTTGTTGGGAGCATGGAAAGAAATTTTGCGATACATTTAGAAGATTTCCTGCGGTGAGATCAGCACGCTGGAAGGAGTAAAAGCTTGGTAGGAGTAAAATACTCTTCCTGCTTTTCACAGTTCGGTTACAAAGACCCACTGTTTTCAACTGGCGGGAGATTTTCCAAATATTTAACAATTATTCACCAAAGTGGAGGTGAATATTATACACTTGTTGACTTGCGCCGAGGGAAACATTATACACTTGTTGACTGGCGCCGAGGGAAACATCGAGTTTTACGGACCCGAAGGCTTCAGTGTCACCCGAGGGCTTTAGCCCGAGGGTGACAGTGAAGCCTGAGGGACCGTAAAACTCGATGTTTCTCGAGGCAAAAGTCAACAAGCGTTTTGTTATATACCAAAGACTTTTAAATACAAAACTGCCTTGAAACTTGCAAACGGCGAAAAGACTTACCAAAACACTTTGACTTTGTCTTCGTAATTTCAATTCAAGTCATTCAACTAAACAAACACACCAGACTCAACACTAAGAACAGCTTTAAATATCTCCAAGTGTTTTTCAGACCTTTGAAGATATGTATAGAAATTCTTTCTTTCAGAAAATGGACTATTTCGTACCAAACAAGCTCGAAACAAGCTCTTGTTTTCAAAATGCCCGAAGAGTCCAAAGTTTTTGATCTGATGCAATAATCGTGTATTCACGTGAACAACACATGATTAAAGCGACGTCAGAGGGAAACATTGCACTGTTTCCCTCTTCATTGTTGACGTCAGAGGGAAACAGTGCAATGTTTCCCTCGGCAGGAAGAAACATTTAGTTTGTTGAACAACACGTGACCATGATTTGACCAATAGGATTTCATTATTGGCAAACGAAAGTCTTTGGTATATAACAAAGAGTTTTACGGACCCGAAGGCTTCAATGTCACCCAAAGGTGACATTGAAGCCTGAGGTACCGTAAAACTCGATGTTTCTCCAGGCAAAATTCAACAAACGTTTTGTTATATACCAAAGATTTTTAAAATACAAAATACCAAGTTGACTCGAAACTTACAAAAGGCAAAAAGACTTACCAAAACACTTTGACTTTGTCTTCGTAATTTCAATTCAACTAAACAAATACACCAGACTCAACAAGTACAAAGAACAGCTTTAAATTTATCCAGGTTTTCTTCAGACCTTCTTTGAAGACTGTTTCCTTCTTCGTTGTTGACGTCAGAGGGAAACAGTGCAATGTTTCCCTCGGCAGAAAGAAACATTGAGTTTGTTGAACAACACGTGACCATGATTTGACCAATAGGATTTCATCTTTGGCAAACGAAAGTCTTTGGTATATAACAATGCTGGATATTCACCAAGCCGCGAAGCGACGAGGTAAATATATACACTATTCACCAAGACTGAGGTGAATAATTGTTTTAGCATATACCTCATCAATAAAATAACAAATTTAACATTTTTATATTTTTCGGTACTTTCATGCAAGACAACACTCGATAATTGTCGACAAAACAGTTTTTACAACTTTTGGATGTATTTATTAATGGCTAGAAAAGTTTGAAGAAACATACCTGTGGACACTCTTCTACTTAATTTTGTTGACTTTTCTCGTTATTCTACTAAATCAGTCTTGTTTATCAACAAAATCTCCTGCTTCAGCAAAGAAAGCAAAACTGACCGCCATTTTGTTTTGCCCACAGGTGAATAGTGCAGGATATCCCGATTCCCGAGCTAGAGGAACCAATCAAATTCGCGAAAAGCACTATTCACCTGCGAGGTGTATGCTTAATTAGAATATGTTGTCACGTGATCTCTAGCCTTTCTCGCGCCTCGCCGCATCTTCTCACGAACGCCCTGGGGACGAAGTAGGGAACTTTATTCTCAAGCACTTACACCAAGATACATTTATCTTCAAGGTAAACACCTGTGACTCCTCTCAGCCAATGAAGGATCAGTAACGATGTCCAATCCAGGCTCTATTAATTACCACGATTTTTGTTCATTCAGGATATCTTTTATATACACATTCTGGTATTTTAAATTTTTATATAGCCAAAACTGACCAGGTGGACCTAAACCAACAATTTTGATTTATAAGGGGAGAATAATTGAGGTTTTACGTATATTCTGCAATCGCGACAAATAGCAAAACGAAATTTATCAATAATAATGAAGGATTTTAGCAACTTGGGTTTGATTCCATTTCATAAGGTACAATTATGAAATATGTTAGGGGGTGTTGGTGGCACAATGGTTAGCGCACGTGCCTTTCACCTCTGCGACTTGGGTTCGATTCCTGCTCTCAGCAGTTATCTGACTAAAATTTCACCTTGTCCGCATGTGAGAAGGGTGCTTCCAGTTTGACTAGGCCCTAGGGATAACAGTTACAGTTTAGATATAACCGATAGCGTTATCCAGTATAAATAGTTAGTTTAGCTTAGTTGTTTTCAAAATTGTTAATACTTTTACCGAAGTCGAATTGAATGATAGAGGCTCCGACGCGATGACTAACTGGAAATGCATGAATAAAGCGTTATGAAATAACTTATCTTAATGGATTGAGTATGCTCTCTGTCATGTACTCATGTTTTTTTAGACCCGTTTACACGATGCCGGTACGAAATGAAACCGTAACGAAATCGTTACTGTTAGACCTTGCGTTCACACGATACCGGCATGAGATGATATGAAACCGTAATACATGGATCGCGAATGTCGACTGCGCATCAGAACGACGCGTTATGAGTCAGGATAAAACTTATAACATTAGGCTGAGGAATTCAGTACAATGAGTTCAGAAATGTAAATGAAAATGCAAATGAAAACTGCAGTTTTAGCCTGATGTTATAAAGTTAATTAAGTTTTATCCCAACTCAGAACGCGTCATTCTGATGCGCAGTCGACATTCGCGATCCATGTATGCTAACCGTAACGATTTGAAACCGTAATGCTAACCGTAACGAAATTATTCCTTTTTCGGCATCGTGTGAACACCTTACCGTAATAATTTCATCACGGTTTTACGAAACTTTTTTCTCTGCATAAAAAAATACGGGGTAAAAGAAACGTAATGGCGGGAATTTGCTAAAAATGGAGTTAAAAACTGTAAAACTTTCGTACCGGCATCATGTGAACGGGGTCTTAAACCTGGTTCCCATATAATCGCCACGATCGCTCAAAAATTAACTCGGCGATCGCAACGATCAACAATCATGTCGCTGTTTCCATATGATCGCTAAAGGTGCTGTTTTACACGGTGCGATTTTTCTTGCAACTTGCAACAAATCACTGAATGACGTAAGTTCGCAAATCGCACCTTGTAACACCCTGGCGTAGCAACTTGCGATTTTGTCATTTTTGTCGTGTTGCAATACAATACAATTATATCCTGGGGTAAACTATTCCACAATAGTGCCCCACTATAACACAGGCTTCGTTTGAGAAAATTAGTACGTGGCTTCGGTAAGTTTAATTTGACTTCAGAATTCCTGAAGTTATACCCAGTGTCACGAACAGAGAAAAAGACTTTGTAAGTAAGAAGGCGTATGTCCTTTCAGTATCTTAAACATCAGAGTAGCCTTGCGTTTTTCACGTCGTGAAGAGAGATCATCCAACTGCAAGCAATCCAAAAGACCACTAGCGCTGGTATCATAACTCGACCTTGTAATGACTCTGACCGCTCGGTTCTGTAATTTCTGTATTTTCGCACTAAGAGTTTCTCCCAGACCATCCCAGACCGAGCAGCAGTATTCAAAATGAGGCTGTATCAAGGCATAGTCCCTAGAAATAAATTGTCTGGAAACGCGGCCAAAGTCTTTGTTCTAGGTTTTTGTTCACGTTTGTGCACCTTATTTCACCTTAACGCTTGCTGAACACATTGTATTTTGGTATAATGAAGCAATCAACCAATAGCATCGTTGCTTTATAAATATTAATGAACGTAAAACAAAAGATTGTGCACCTTATTTGCCACCCTCAACCTAAATTGTAGCTTACTGTTAACCGCTTTGATGTTCGCCGCGTCTCCAGACAATATAATTCTAGGGACTATGATCAAGGCAAGTTGCAAGAAAAGTTGGATGGGTTCTACTTTTTGCTGCAACTTACAACAAAAATCGCAAGTTGCTGAACGTGTAACACCCTTCCTGCAACTTGCGATTTTTTTTCTCCATATGTAAATTGTTGCAAGTTGCAAGAAAAATCGCATGGGGAACAGCACCTTAAGGCGGCCATGGTTGACCACGTCCATTGTTTTAATGGTCCGCTGGGATGCATACTGATCGCCAAGATTTCAAAATCACCGTTTCCGTATAAAACGCAACGATCGCTGAGATAGAACATTTTCTATCTCTGCGATCGCGATTGCAGCGATTGTTGCGTCAGTGGTTTCCACATGATCGCTAAGTTCATTTTTGAGCGATCGTGGCGATCATATGGAAACCAGACTTTAATTATTGCATAGTAGAGAGGAATATTAGGCCTGAGGTAGTCTGCTCTTCGACAGCTCCACCGGTGTCACGGTCTCAGCGATCCCCCAGTCTGAGTTATCCCCTAAGACGCGTAGTTATCCCCTGCTTTTCTGCATTGATATTGTCGTTGTTCTAACTCAAAAAATACGTATAATCATGGAAACCATACTTTTATCACGTTCTTTTAAACGTTTGGTCGCAAGGTAATCAATATCATAAGTAAAACGTCTGTCATTATTACGAATGGCGATACCATGTAACTCATATAAATAATAGTTCGCTATTCAGAGCATCGAAGACTGCTTATGTCTTATTAAATTTACATATTCTCAGAATGATGAAGTATCGAGTTTAGCGAGACGAAAGCTTAGCGAACTATTATTTATATGAGTTACATGGTATTGCCATTCGTAATAATCACAGACGTTTTACTTATGATATTGATTACCTTGCGACCAAATGTTTAAAAGAACGTGATAAAAGTATGGTTTCCACGTATTTTTTGAGTTAAAACAACGACAATATCAATGCAGAAAAGCAGGGGATAACTGCGCAGTTGGTCTTAGGAGATAACTCAGACTGGGGGATCGCTGAGACCGTGACACCGGGAGCGGTCGAGGAGCAATCACTAATGTCCTGAAACACTGATTAAGTCCTTTACTACCGAGGACTCTCCATGTGACAAGAGAATAAAATACTAAAGTCTGCTTTGTTCGGAAACGAACGATACGGTAAGCAGAGTTAATGCTATTAACTTCTTATTAACCGAGAGCGCGGTCATTACGGAAAAATATCAGACCGAGGTCTTGACTGTAGTACAGACCCAGCCTGTAGGGCGAGGTCAGTACATAAGACCGAGGGCTGATATTTTTCCGTAATGACCAAGCGGACGAGGTTAATAAGAGGTTTATTATACGGCATCTTGAAACAACACATCTTACATTACCTTGTCAATAGTGTGACCTCGAGCGTGTGATATAGACTCATCGTTTTCAATGTTGTTGCTCTTGTTGTCATCGCTCAGTTTCGGAATCCTAAAACTCACTGCCAGATTGCTCATCGTCCGTCCCACTCACATAATTTAGTCCTCAGGTTATTGAATTCACAAAATTTTTGCGGTTTCCTTTCATCGTTTAGTTGCAAACATGTCTGCCAAAATCCGTAATCGACCGGTCGATTACGGAAAATTATCGACCGGCACGTGACGCGTCTCAGCCAATGAGAACAAACGATTTCAACGGCAGTAACTTGTACCATATAATAATACTTTTTTATAAAATAGGTTGCGTCTTACGCACGCTGTGATTGGTCAATTACCGTGTTTATTCCATAAAAGAAATAGAAAATGGATGTCCTGTGTTTATATAACCTGATGCAAACACTCGAGTGAGTTTGGGAGCATTCAAAGTACTTATGTAAACCCTCGCCTACGGCTCGTGTCCATATAAACTTTCGAATTCTCTCCCATCTCACTCGTGTTTGCATCAGGCTATATAAACACGGACGGCCATTTTCTGTTTCTTAACAAGACGCCCGCTAGGCGTTAACTCGGGCTACTTTAATAGTCGACAGGCGCAGAGGCTCGTTTTTGAAGCTATAATTGCGCGGATGCGCTGTTAGCCGAGTGTTTTCAGACATGTGCAAATAGAAGTTCCCATGCCACAATAAATAACGCGCGACACGCAATCAGTGAAATCTCGGTTAAACATGTTTTTAATTCGTGATTTCAGAATTTTAGAACAACGATAACAAAATTGTTATAAATGTCAATTACTTTAACGAATGTCATTGACTATAAGTAAAGTCCTTCGGGCGTTCCTTCAGATTTTCGGTACAAGACGTTCTCCTTGGCCTTGCGGAAGTCTTCGTTGGCGACTTTCATTCGACGTTCTCTGAGGGCTAGCAGTCCGGCTTCTGTGCAAATAGCCTGAAAATGAGAAAATATCGATGTTTGTTTTGTTGCTGTTTTCCGCACGCGAGTATTAAAAGCGGTGTTATACTATTAGTGAAATTTTCCGTCAACTTGTCTCGCAATTTTGAGAAACACGAGAGTTTCAAGAGGGTTATAAGTAATATATCAACAACGAGTTTGAGTGTTTCATCAGGGGATCCAAACACGAGAAAACATGATGAAAGCACGAGGCCGAAGGCCGAGTGGCTTTATTGTTTTCGAGTGTTTGGATTCCCCTGATGAAACACGATAAACGAGTTGCTGATATGGCATCTCAATCGAGCGATTTCAATTACAAAATACAATTAAAATAAACCCTCAAGAGATTTTATTCTCTAAGATCTTAAGAATTAGATGAACACCGGTTTTCATCTAATATCTTGGGCTTTACTGGAGTATCCAACTTCAATCAGGTGATTGAATGAACTATTGTAATTGGCTGATTGTCTCATGAATTATTAATGATTTGAGATGTATAGGTAATCATATGATAGCGAGCACAATTAAGGATTTACACTACAAGTGATATTTGAAATATTTGCCAATTTGGCATAATTTTCAAATATCACGAGTAGTGTAAATCCTTAATTGTACGAGCAAAATCATATGATTACTCATTTATTATACGCATGACAAAATCACGACACGTATGCTTCGTACTCACTCATGCCTTTAAAAATGTCTTGTTTCATTACTTGACAAGAAACATTTTCACTGTGGATATTCTCCGTACTCATTTCAAAATATTTACATAGAATTTTTAGTTCATAGTGTACCACAAGTCACTGGAGATGTGAAAACTTTCCATTGCAGCATTAGCCGCCATTTTGAATTTTATTGTCAACATCGTTCCCAGGGCTTTCTCCATTTTTATTAATTGTAATGCAATACAATTAATAAAATAATTGTACTCCTCTCAACCAATCAGAATGTAGTAATTTTGTCATGCATATAATAAGAAACGTTACAGAGTCTAAAGTCTGGTTCTCACTCGTCGTAAGAATCGGGGATTTTTCCTGTTCTCGATCGTCTGGGATTGTTACGACAAGTGTGAACAGCCGCCGATGTCATCGGAAGCATCGCAAGAATCGGAATCATTTCTATTTGGAAAATGCATCCCAGACGGTCGCTGACGATCGGGGATTCTTATTAGTGGTGTGGTGGGGGGGGGGGGGGGGCCCAAGGCCCCTCCAGCTGGGGTTGCAGAAGGGGCGCCAAGTCTTCAGTGGTGGGATATAAAGATCTGAAATCTGTAATCTTTTGTGTTTTCTATGAAGTTTTATAATCTTCAGAATTCTGTAAATCTCACTCCAAAATGCAGAGACTCTAGATTTCAAAATTTTCCGGGGGAGCATTCCCCGGACCCCCATAGACGTTTCGCGATACTTCGGCGCTCTCCGCTCGCATTGGCGTCGCCTTTGAGAGAACCCGTTTGTTGTAATATTATATATTGCTACTTGAGTTAAGAATCAGGGACAGCTCTATCTCTGATTGTCGGCGATTCTTATGACAGTCACGTTCACAATTTTTGTGACTTGTCGTAAGAATCGGGGACAGTTCTATCCCCGACTGTCGGCGATTCTTACGGCAGCCACGTTCACACTTTTTGTGACTTGTCGTAAGAATCGGGGATTTTTCCTGTCCCCAATCATCCCAGACGAGTGGTTTCGGTGTTCTTCAGGGTTCACACATCTCGTAACTAGTCGTAAGAATCAGTGGCGTGGTGGCAAGTTTCAGGCTGGGGTGGCCAGATTAGCTTTGGCGCCCTCACCCCCCCCCCCTCCCCCCAAAAAAACCCCAACACATTACTTTACTGTATTTGATAAATGATCATTTTTTGTTTTAAAATACGACAAGTCACAAAAAGTGTGAACGTGGCTGCCGTAAGAATCGCCGACAGTCGGGGATAGAGCTGTCTCTGATTCTTACGACAAGTCACAAAAACTGTGAACGTGACTGCCGTAAGAATCGCCGACAATCGTGGATAGAGCTGTCCCTGAATTTTACGACAAGTCACAAAAAGTGTGAACGCGGCTGTCGTAAGAATCGCCGACAATCGGGGATAGAGCTGTCCCTGATTCTTACGACAAGAGAGAACTAGGCTATTTTCCTTGAAAATGATGCGTGCTTGGTTCTTCGTGCAACGCTTGTTGTAACAGAACACGTCAGCCGTGCTACACGTATTACCGGCGTTCAAACTCATGTACACTATTAAGGTGCTGTTACACGATGCGATTTTTCTTGCAACTTGCAACAAATCACTGAATGTTGTAAGTTGCATAAAAAATCGCACCGTGTAACACCCCGTAGCAACTTGCGATTTTGTCATTTTTGCCGTGTTGCAAGTTGCAAGAAAAGTTGGATGGGTTCTACTTTTTGCTGCAACTTACAACAAAAATCGCAAGTTGCTGAACGTGTAACACCCTTCCTGTAACTTGCGATTTTTCTTTCCATATGTAAATTTGCAAGTTGCAAGAAAAATTGCATCGTGTAACAGCACCTTTATATACTTTTGAACAAATGCTGTTGCCGAAATTTCGAAAGTGTTTAAAGGCCTGCTTGTTTGTTTGATATTAAATAAGTACTGGAATTAAGTATTTTCCTGAGGTTTCACCATACAGACCGAGTAACGAAGCAGAGTGTGGTTAAAGCGAAGGCAAGACCGGCCAAAGCGCTCTGTGTAGACGTAGCAAACTACTATCAGTGACAAAATACCTTGGGACACTTCGTGTTTGTAGGTTAACTTAATACATTTTAGATTTTTTCTCGTGATAGAGTTTATCCCTCCCTCCCCCTCCCTTTACAATGTTGACTTGGAAATAAGGGACGCTGTGAACGTGAAAATGAGCGCTTAAATAGTCACCAACATTGAACAGGGGGGCCGGGGGAACATAAAACGGAAAATGTTGCTTTTTAAGTTGAAGTGTCCCAACACTTACTGATTGTAAGTTAAAAGAAATTGTTTATATGACTTCTTGCTCATTTTTTCTCTTATTTGAACTCCTCCATTTTCGTCTCCTCCTTTGCTGTTTACCTCAGCTTTGAACGAAGCAGTACCGAATGCTCTAGAATATTTTTGACACCAACTAAGTTTTCCTTTACTAGTCTTCAAAATAACTTAGAAATTTTCCCGCCAAAACGTTTTCAGACCTAAATGTCAGATGCTACACAAATGGTGAAATGGCCCTTATATAGGATGTCTTAAACGGTATTGGCAATAAAAATTAAGTTTATCTCATTTGAAAGAACTCGTCAAATGGTATAAGAAGACCTTTTACAATTTTTCCGTATCTGTTTTGGTTTTGGAAATATTTTGACGAAAGACAGCGTGCTGTCCGCCATCTTGGAATTATTTTCGATATGCAAAATTATGCATGTGACGACATAACCAGGGTAAAGTGAAATTTTTATCTTGCCAACCTTATGACATGAGCTAGAAACTCGATTTTTCGTTGCGCTATTTCCATTTTAAATTGACCCACAACATTTAAAAAGCCTTCCGTGGAAATGTGGTCACCCACGGAGTAGTTTCATCAGGTTTACCCTGCTTGTGACGTCACCCATTTCCTAGTTAATTAGACCCAATATTACAACAAGATGGCGGACAGCACGCTGTCTTTGGTCGAATATTTCCAAAACCAAAACAAATACGGAAAAATTGTAAAAGGTCTTCTTATACCATTTGACGGGTTCTTTCAAATGAGATAAACTTATTTTTTATTGCCAATACCCTTTAATCATACTATTGTAAATTGTATTACAAGAATTTTTTATCAATACCTTTATATCTGCTCCAGATAAATCGTCTTTAGCCATTATGTATTCGGTTAGATTAACATCGCCCGATAAGGTCATTCGGCTCGTGTGGATATTGAAAATTCGCCGTTTCGTTTTCTCGTCGGGTAGAGGAAACTCGATCTTTCTGTCGATTCGTCCTACGAGAAGAATAATTATAAAAGTAGTGAGAGCGATGACTGGGAGATTGGGACCCTTTCTCACTTCTAGGCCACTAACGCCGACCGCAATCTCGTAGCCAGAGCCTGTGGTCCTTTTGTCCAGCGACAAGGAGCCGGCGGGGCTGGCCGGAACGAAGTAAAGCAGCAGTGATATTTACAGTGATGTCTACGTTTTCCTGACTCGACATTCCTTCAGTTCCGATTCCAGCCAGCCCACTGATCTCTAAATAAACTGGATAGGCCATTCCCTGTGGCCAGCAGTGGAACATATGACGCATTGCGGCCTTAGAACTTGTTACCAATCCTAAAGTTGACTGGCATAAGCAAACTTGACGTCAGCACGGTCATATTATCCGGGGGTAGGAATATTATGTGTGCAGTGCCGGGGGAGTCGGAAAAGCCGTAAAGCAAACAACAGATGCCGGTTCGTTTAGTTTTCACTGTTTAACAACAAATACAGTCAAAAGATGGCAAGTACACAACACGAAATATTGTTAAGGCATTAAGATTACTATAAAAGACTTGGAATTGAATTCTTCGTAGATTTTATAGTCTGTTTTTCAGTTTATATTATCGTGAAGTTTCTTCGTTGTCGGCACTGAAGAAAAACAACGAAATTTAAACGTTTTATAGCTCAGTAACAGAAACAAATACAAGGAATTAACGTCTTAAACCTTATTAAGTACTTCTTGTGTCCTTACATTCGTTTAAATTTTCTTAAAATAACTCGTTTTGTCTGTTTTCAATCTACGAAAGCTATGAACTTCAGTGGCAGCCATCTTGGATGGTGGTCACGTCATCATACAACTGGCACGCAAAATCCGGCCCAATATAATGGCCCATCCAGTTGTATATAGAGATCAGTGCCAGTGGGCCAGCCCCGTCGGCTCCTTGTCGCTGGACAAAAGGACCACAGGCTCTAGGTACGAAATATGTTGACGCCATGGCCTGGGAACGAGAATGCTTGAGAAATTTTCAAGATGGCCGCCGACAACAACAGAGAAACACGAAAATTCACATGGAAAATATACAAGGCAACGTTAACAGGTAAGTATAGACGAAGACATTATCTTAAAGCCCCGCACACACAAGACCACGTTCTCTCTGACAATCCTTCATTGACAAGTTTTATTTGCTCGTTTTTACGACACAAATTGACACTTTTAACTCACATGTTTTGGCTAAAATAAAAGTTCCTTTACAACGTCGCTCTCTTCGATTTCAGTTTTGATTTGTTTACCATGTGTCTCCTCACTCTCTCTCTCCCCCTCTCATATTACATGTTTATAGTCCCAATTTCAACCGCTGGGTGTGCGGGTCACCTTGACAAAAAGGTTGAAGGAGCCTTGTTCACTGAAACGACCGGACGAATTCGAGACCGGTCTCGAATTCGTCCTATTTTCGCCGTGTAAACAGGCGGAACCGCATACTAATTTGAGAACGGTTCCGAATTTGTCTTCCGTGTAAACAGGCGGAACCGTACTAATTCGAGACCGGTTCCGAATTCGTTCGGATGACCGTCGACGAAAAAACCTTGACTAACCAGACACGGTCGAGGAATTACGCTCTGTGCACTCACCCGACCTCAAAGTCCACTGCCACTCGGTTTCGCTCAGTTTGAAAGTTCAAACCATCAGACATTATTAAGTCCTAATCAAACGCGAACACAAATCATCGCAAGTTGGCAGTCACGCTATCTCAGCCAGCTGCTCTGAATAATCTCCCGAAAAAAACCTTGCACCGTGACAAAGTTAAAACTTGTTTAAAACACTCATGAAACCTTTATTTTGTTAATTTGGAGAGTTCGAACGACCGCCACAGAAATTTGTGACTGCCAACTTGTCAGGACTTGCGTTCTCGATCGTTTGATCTGGGTACAACTGCTATTTTGCCGTCATGCAAAACTTGTCGATGGTATACATGCACACGAACAGTTTAGCGGGCGTAAATCCGTGACCGCATCGCAAAATGTGTAGTAGATCAGTACCAGTCAGACACTCCAACCATCGAGCTAACCAGCCGACCATGTGGTGAACCAGCTAGTTGGTCATGGCCACCCGACCTAGTTTGTAACATACCGTAAATTGCGGATTATAAGCCAAGCCCTGGGCTTATACAATTTCGTAAGGGGTTTTGTTGGGCGGGCTTATACACGGGGTGGCTTATATTCGGGGGGGGGGGGGGGGGGGGGGGGGGGTTAGCACTTAAATTTCACAATAAATCAACAAACAGATTTCAATTTTCTAAACAATGACTTGAATTTCAATTTTCTAAACAATGTCTTCTAAAATGACTTGACAGATGTTTAAACAGTTTTAATGTCAGTCTAGTTCACATGCAGAGATTATGCTTTGCTTTCCTCTTGGGGTGGATAAACGTTTGTTTTTAGTGGGGGGCTTATATCCGGGGGGCTTATAATGGGCTTATAAACGGAGGGGTTTATAAACCGCAGTTTACGGTATATACAGTAGCTAGGTGGTAAACACGTTAGTGGACTTGACCAAGGCTATAAGGTCTGGTCAACCATATCACGCTTGGCGCGATGGCGATTATGGCGTGAAGATCGTAAGAAACAAGGCGTACGCGGCAAAAGGTCGTAATCCAGAGGAGAGTGTATATTAGTAACATGGAGTTTCTGCTATAAAGGATGAAGTTCGTAAGGTGCAGTACATGTATAGTACATTAGCAGAGTCTGAACCCCCATGCCAATTTTGTATTTCAATCATTACTCACCCGGTCTGATCAATGCGGGATCAAGAGTCTCTATCCTGTTTGTTGCCATAACAACCTGTAATAAAATTCAAACCGCGTCTGTTCATGAAATTTCTCCTTACTCCCAACGCGCGAGAGACGTTTGGTAAAGCTTGACGAACGTCTACCAAACGAAATAGACGACTTTCAGGCTCATGCGCAGTAGCAACTTTACTTCAAATTTTCATCGGAGGTAAAAACAACTGTTTTAGCTGGAAAGATCATATTAAAAATAGTAAAAGTGCAAAGTTTAAAATAAATCGGACAAAGAGTGCGAAAGCTACGCTCTTCGGAAGTTTTGCTCTCCACTAGGGATTTAATAGGGATTTTGGCTTGGCGTGCAACTCCCGCCCGCCAAGCCAAAATCCCTATTAAATCACTAATAAATCCCTGTTGGAATGGTCAACTTTCCGCTTGTGAAACTTTTTCCATTTGTTAAGCAATTCGTTTCAAACTTTGCACTTCTACTATTTTCAATATGCTTGTTCCAGCTAAAACAGTTGTTTTTATCTCCGACGAAAATTTGAATATTTGTTGCTACTGCGCATGATCGTGAAAGTCGTCTATTAACGACTGTTACATTACACCATGCTCACGAACATCATATCAGCAGTTTCTTACTCTCTCCTCCGCAGAGGTTCTTTTGGAAATCGGAGATTTCGGGAATCGTTGGAGATGTGTCGAAATCGTCAGCTGGACATAAGTAGTGCGGGCGAAACGGGAAAATAGCGCACTCATTTCCGCCCGCACTCCTTATGTCCAACTGAAGATTCCGACGATCCCCGAAATCTCCGATCTCCCAACCTCTGGGGATGAGAGAGTGAGAAACCACGGATACCACGAGCTGTACGTGAGACAAGATTGACCACAAAGTGACTGTGTGTGTTAATGAAACGTGTGCGAATTTATGGATTTGTCTTTCGTTCAAAACATAGTCAATCGAGATATGGTCTGGAAACTCAGCTGAAGTCTTTGGTCTATCTTTTTGTTCGCTTTTATGCATTTTTGTGCACGGTGCACGGTCACTGAACACATTGTATTTTAGTATAATGAACGAATTGTCCAATAACAACGTTTCAATCACTCAACCGTGTCATTTAAATATTAATAAACCTAAAACAAAGGATGTGCACGGTGTAAGGTACGGTTCAACATAAAATCACAGCTCATTATAGGCGCTTTGAAGTTTGCCGAGTTGCCAGACCATATCTCGATTGACTATGTTCAAAACGAGAGCACCCGGATCACCACCACACAACAACAAGTGTCCAGACTTGTGACCCTATTCCAGCAATCGCTATTACTTCATTATTACCTTGACGTCTCCTCGGGAGTCGAAACCATCCAGTTGGTTCAGCAGTTCCAACATGGTTCTTTGTATTTCACGTTCACCGCCAGAATTCGATTCGTATCTATAGAATTACAAAAAAATTGTCTTTGAAATCTATAAACGTCTATTATATACTCGCCAGTGATAATTTTTCGGTTTCAGGTTGTCAGAACATCGGTTTTCACTTTGCTCTATGCAAAACACAACATCATGATGATGATGATGATGATGATGATGATGATCATCATCATGATGATGATGATGATCATCATCATCATCATCATCATCATGATGATGATGATCATGATGATGATGATGATCATGATGATGTTTAATAACACATTTTCGCATTAAAAATGAATTACAATGTGTTTACAATAATTAGAATTTTACATAGAATAAAAATTACAAAATTATTTAAAAACTTTACTTAATCGGTTAAAAACTACATATAATTACTTTAATAATTGCTTAAAAAGCTCTATAAATTTAAACACAAGTTTCCATCAACCTAATTTGACAATTTCGTGTTAGTCGTAGATATTGTATTCGGGAAAGAGCTATTTTTAAAACGCTCTGTTCTACACTTATACAATGTCCAGTTGTTCGAGGTTCTAGTGAGATAGTCGTGTGCGCATGCCCTGGTCTGGGTTACATATTGCGCGAGGGAGCCACCTTTAGCTATCTTCATCAAAGTCTTCACACAGAGATCTACCCGCCTAGTGTCTAACCTTGGGCAGCCAGCCAAATGTAGTGCCTCTTTGTATGTTTGTCCGCAACACTCTACATTTTACACTCTAGAAAATCCCACTTCGGAGTTAAATCTTACAGTAGATCGGGTGCCGTTGTATCCGTTGCAGCGACTGATCTGTATATAGCTGAACTTCAGATGCCTTGTATCAATGACTGACAATAGACTTTATTCCAAAATGGCCGCCGAATTAAAATTCTTTTATATACATATAAATTAGCCTTTACGAACTCGTTTTCATGTGGGAAATTCAAAAGAATTTTTACTTGAAAACCAGGTCATAAGGAATAATTTATATGCATATAAAAGAATTCTAATTCGGCAATCGGCAGCCATTTTGGAATAAGGTCTATAGTAGTAACTGCTGACCTTTTTCTCAAAAATAAATCTATAACCGAATTGATCGGCCTGCGAGCGCGGATGAGCCCACACTCAAGAAAACATATTGGACAGAATATGGTCTGCGGTCGTTACCACGAGAAAAAAGCTACTCATTTTTTAGGACGGGACCCGCAGTCCAGTTATATATTGGTCAGTGGTTGCAGTTGCTCTGATTTGTTTTCACCTGGTTAAATATCCCTATATTTTACCTTTTAGTTCCAATAGCGTCAATTTCGTCGATGAATACGATTGAAGGTGCATGTTCTTCGGCCACACGAAACAGTTCACGAACGAGCTTTGGACCATCACCCTGTCAAACGAATCGGGAGATAAAAATAACAGTATATACTACACCAAGTAAACAGTCCCGTCACCATAGAATATTTAAAGACTTCCTCAAGACTTCTATTATTGGTAAAGTTACGATATTTTTCAACTTGTTTCATTTCTTTATTCTTACCAAGTATTTTTGAATTAGCTCCGATCCCACCACCCGTAGGAAGGTCGCGGAAGTTTGATTGGCTACGGCTTTAGCTAATAACGTTTTTCCTAAAAAGAAATGGAAAATCCCACTTGAAAATGCTCCACCTCTCTTACTCATTGTTTGTACTGCTATAACAGATCCTTTCAGGGGTCCACAGAAGTGACAAAACAGTTTATAAACATTTTGGGCCGATTACAGAAACGCCGTTCAAGCGTTGTTAACAGTAATCAGTGGTTAAATGCTGACTAAGTTAATCGACAATTAAAATGCCTATATCATGATTAGGGATTTTACATATTTAGGATATTTGGAACCTTCTGAGAAGGTTTGTAATATATCTTCCTCTTCTAAAATTTCATCTTCATGGACTTTTTAAATTTTTGCTGTTAAAGTTGACGGAAGTGACATCTACACAGGAATTTCTCCATATAAAACCTATTTTACAGATTCCTGCGTAGACGTCACTTCCGTCAACTCTGACAGCGAAAAAGTCCATGAAGATAAAACTTTAGAAAAGGAAGATATACTACAAATCTTCTCAGATTCCCCAGTCATGGTATAGGCATTTTAACTACAGTACTTGGTTTTAAAATATAGTGGTCGACGACGTTTAAATGCGAGGTTATATCTTGTTTAGCTACTCGCTCTCTCAGTAGCGGCGCCACGGGGAGGACTGGGGGACACGTCCCCCCAGTTCTCTCCAAGGTCGATTTTCTAATTCGTCCAAATTCGAGAAAAGTTTGTTTTTTTGTTTGTTTGTTTGTTGTTTTTGTTGGTTGTTGTTTTTTTGCTTTGTTTTTTTTTGTTTTTGTTTTTTTTGTTTTTAGTTTGTTTGTTTTGTTTGTTTGTTGTTGTTGTTTTTTTGGCGGGGTAGGTTTTTGACTGAGATTTTAAATCTGGCTCATGGGAACTACTGGCATAAGGGCAGGCAACCTACCTAAATAAACTTTTGAATATAAGAATGAAGACAAGTAATAAAACACCACAAAATTATTGTGATTTTATTTCTTCTTTAATATCGAAGATTCGAAATAGAATGGCACTGTTAGATATCTCTCTTAATTTTTTGACAGTATCTTAATAATTGTCCATGAAATATCCCATACAAAGACCTGAAACGTGCAGTTTTTGGTGTTTTTTATGACGTTTTATAATTTTCTAAATTTTGTAAAATCTCCTCCAAAATGCAGGAAATGGCATTTCAGAGACTCTAGATTTCAAAATTTTCCAGGGGACCATGCCCCCGGATCCCCCTAGTGCATTGTCCCCCTCACTTCTCGTACCCTGGCGCTGACACTGCGCTCTCTAAACCTTAAACACAATCTAACGCAAAGACTGTTTCTGCAATCGGCCCTAAACGTGCTCACCTGTCCCGGGAGGTCCGTACAATATAACTCCTTTGGGAGGTCGAATACCCATCTCTTCGTAAAGTTCTGGGTGGGTTAACGGTAATTCCACGGACTCCTGCAGGAATAAAATATTTTATTGTCAAATTGTTCAAATTGTCGAACGTCTCTCCTGACGTTAGTCTTAAATGTATATAGATTCCAACACTCGAAATTTTCCTTCATCAAAAATCCGTGGAACGTTTAAGCAGTTATATTAAACACTTTTTTTTATTCTTTGAAAGTGCCTATGAAGGGAAAATTAAGTTTGTCTTATTTGAAAGGACACTTAAAATGACAAAATAACATCTTTGGCAGTTTTTCGTTTCCTTGCTTCGTTCTTGAGATATTGAGATTTGTGTGATATGCAAATCACTTGAAACTAATCCTGTATGTGTCCAAGTGATTTTGTTTGATAATTCCACAGATATATAAATTTCTCCAATAAGTCATTATGCATGTATGACGTCAAGGGATTAAATTTCCATATCAAACAAATCTTATATCTCAAGAACGAAGTTAGATATGAAAGAATACTCCGAACTAAATCAATTTTTTCATCTCATAGCCACGTTAACTTTATCATTAACCTTGATTTCCATAATCTGTTTGTCCAGTCCACCAATGTCGGCATAAGATTCTTGGGGGGCTTTTTCAAGCTTCATAACTGTTACCATCGGGTCAGCATCATCTGTTAGAACACCAATGACTGCATGCACCTGAGAAACAACAACACATTACTACATGAGTACTGAAATTTCCGTGTAAGGAATGACACAAATGAAACTCGTACATTTCGAATAGGCTCTCGTTGGCTATACGATATTTTCTCACTTGTGAAAAAGTATCGTATTAGCTTTCTGATTGGTGAAAAATTACTGGTAAAAAATCTCGTATAAGTGTTCTCATTGGCTTTCCGTCAGGTTAATGTTCTCTTCAGCAATCTCGCTTGTCGGAAATGACGCTGGTCAACAACTTGTTAATTTTGTTAACTGCACTGGAAGTCAGCCTTAAGCTTGTGGAGTGGAGTGGAGTGGAGTGGAGTGGAGTGGAGTGGAGTGGAGTGGAGTGGAGTGGAGTGGAGTAAAGTAGAGTAAAGTAGAGTGGAGTAGAATGGAGTAGAGAAGGGAAGAGTAGAGTGAGGTGAGTGGAGTAGGGAAAGGTAGAATAGGTTAGAGTAGAGCAGAGCAGAGCAGGGCAGGGCAGGGCAGGGCAGGGCAGGGCAGGGCAGAGCAGGGCAGGGCAGGGCAGGGCAGGGCAGGGCAGGGCAGGGCAGGGCAGGGCAGGGCAGGGCAGAGCAGAGCAGAGCAGAGCAGAGCAGAGCAGAGCAGAGCAGAGCAGAGCAGAGCAGAGCAGAGTAGAGTAGAGTAGAGTAGAGTAGAGTAGAGTAGAGTAGAGTAGAGTAGAGTAAAGTGGAGTGGAGTGGAGTGGAGTGGAGTAAAGTAGAGTAAAGTAGAGTGGAGTAGAATGGAGTAGAGAAGGGAAGAGTAGAGTGAGGTGAGTGGAGTAGGGAAAGGTAGAATAGGTTAGAGTAGAGCAGAGCAGAGCAGGGCAGGGCAGGGCAGGGCAGGGCAGGGCAGGGCAGGGCAGGGCAGGGCAGGGCAGGGCAGGGCAGGGCAGAGCAGAGCAGAGCAGAGTAGAGTAGAGTAGAGTAGAGTAAAGTGGAGTGGAGTGGAGTGGAGTGGAGTAAAGTAGAGTAAAGTAGAGTGGAGTAGAATGGAGTAGAGAAGGGAAGAGTAGAGTGAGGTGAGTGGAGTAGGGAAAGGTAGAATAGGTTAGAGTAGAGCAGAGCAGGGCAGGGCAGGGCAGGGCAGGGCAGGGCAGGGCAGGGCAGGGCAGGGCAGAGCAGGGCAGGGCAGAGCAGGGCAGAGTAGAGTAGAGTAGAGTAGAGTAGAGTGAGGTGGGGTAGGGAAGGGAAGAGTGGAGTGAGTAGAGTAGAGTAGAGTAGGGTAGAGCAGAGCAGAGCAGAGCAGAGCAGAGCAGAGCAGAGCAGAGCAGAGCAGAGCAGAGCAGAGCAGAGCAGAGCAGAGCAGAGCAGAGCAGAGCAGAGCAGAGCAGAGCAGAGCAGAGCAGAGCAGAGTAGAGTAGAGTAGAGTAGAGTAAAGTGGAGTGGAGTGGAGTGGAGTGGGATGAGGTGGAGTGGAGTGAGGAGGAGTGGAGTGAGGTGGAGTAGGGAAGGGTAGAGTGGAGTGGAGTAGATGGAAGTGATATACTACAATACTAAGGTACCTTGTGATTCAGTAAGACGGTACATCCTGGTTCTAGAAGATCCTTATCAACAAACGACAGGATATTAACATAATGTTCTGAGCCCACAGATGTTGAAACAATGGCATGATTGTCGTCAATGATTTCTTCTAGAGTCCCAACCGACATGGGTGTTCCACGCAGGTCGTCCACTTTTGATCTTTCTTCCTATGAGGAAATACATATATAATAGGTAAGGCATTACTACAGTACAATAAAGCAACGTCAGTTTGGGAGGACACAGTGTTTAATTCTAGCGCACTTAAGGCGGATTTCCATTCAGCATTTTTTGTCGTGCCATCGACTTTTTACGATCGCTTTTCTAATTGAGCTTTTCACCTATAGCGGCGCCATCTTGAATTCGCAATGCATTGTGATCTATCCAGGGTAACAAGCTTAATTAAAAAGGTGATTGCGTAGTGTGGAGAAACAATGCAGTAAATTTATCTTAATGAATACTTTCGTGGCACCAATGTCTAACTATAATCGTTGTGATATTGGTAAAAGCAACAATTCTTGGACGTGTACGGACAGATTCATGACAAATGTATCCTTATACGTCCAAGGATTATTACTTTCACTAATATTACAACGTTCATATTTGGACATTGTTGCCACGAAAGTATTTATAAAGATAAATTTACCTCATTGTGTCTCCACACTAAACAATCACCTTTTTAATTGAGATTGTCACCCTGGATAGACCACAATGCATTGCGAATTCAAGATGGCGCCGCTACTGGTGAAAAGGTCCATTACGCGTGCGCCATACTAACCTTAGCTCATATCTGTCGAAAATTGTCGAAGCGCGCGATCGCAAATGCGTGAGTAGAAATGCTTTCTGCTTTTCCTGAATCGCGCTTGCAGTGGTCAAATTGAAATCTCTTGTGATTCAAGATAGCTGAATACGATAGAACTGTTCAGCTGCTGCTATCTATTTTAAGGGAGCAGAATTTAACAATTAAAGAGATAGGTTTATCACTTTGAGGCCTGGACCTCTCCCGGTGCTGAATAAAATCGTCTGGCGTTAGCCAGAATAAAAACTAAAGACTCGTCTTCAGGCTTCAAAGTGTGAACAGTGGCGTACAACAGCAAGACAACAATTATCAATTATTGCACGAGTCTGAGCAAAATATCATTTGTCAGTGGCAAGCTACCAGTTATTTGCCGATGCCAAATAACTGGGAGCGAGACACTGACAAATCATGATATTTTGCGATAGACGAGTTCAATAATTGTTTTACCATGACACTCATAAAATATTTAAAAATTTGAAATGCCTGAAGTTAGAGATTGCTGGCATTCTTCTCTCTGTCTTCGGCATACATGCAGATACTAAAATTTTCGTAAAACTTACTTTTTGTTGGCATTTTGTATTTCGTGTTATGGCTTGTCTTTGCTTCCAAATACTTTCGATTTAATACTTTTTCGGACAGATGAGGAAAACTAGCCACCATATTTGAAAACAAGTTTACGAAAATTGTTTGCAGCAGCTATTGCTCATGCTCCGCAAATTATTTGCAGGTGAATTAACCAATCAGAATGCGGGATAGAGACGAATTGAATGATAATGTCGATTATTTCGATGGTATACAGCAGTTGTTCGCTTTAGCAATCGATAAGAAGACTTTCCTTTTACATTTCGATTTTTTTTTTGTGTGTATTTTTAAGTAGAATATTTCTTCTAAATGGCTTTTTTATGACTCTATACTGTGATACAAACACGAATGACGAAATTTCAACTGGAAAAAATGTGTGGAAATGACGTCACTCGTGTTTCTATCACAGTACAGAGGCACGCAAGCGATTTTCTATTTGTTAAATATAAGCTCCTCAACGATAAATAACATCTTAATGTGTAACGATAAATAACATCTTAATGTGTACTTTGTACCTCGTGTTTTTCTTCTTGTGGTTTGAGTCGTTCTTGATTCTGAATAAACTCATCTTCCATTAACAGAAAATCCTTGATTCTTTCCAGTTTTAGCAACTTCAACCGACAGTTCTTGTGAGGAGTAACTAAATGATGGTGAAAACCAAGAATGAAGGAAATGATTAAGATATGTGGACATTACTACATTGTACTCAAGGTATTGTATCGCAGACATATATAAAGATAAAGGACTGGGGACTAATCATCCTTACTCGCAGCTGTTCTCGACATTTACTGTACCTTGTGGTAATTTATTGGCTGCCTCGGGTCCTTTGAGTTTTTTCTGTTTTTTACCAACTCTTGTGGGAACAGGTGGTTCGTACTTCTTCCTTTTATCCTTCAAGTCAGATAAAAATACAGCATACCCAAGTAGATTGACAATGGTTGCTTACGGGGGCACCGATAGTGTAAGGGAGTACTGTCTTCCTTTTATCCTTCAAGTCAGATAAGAATACAGTAGGGCAAGGAGATTGATAATGGTTGCTTACGGGGGCACCAATAGTGTAAGGGAGTACTGTATTCCTTTTATCCTTCAAGTCAGATAAAAATACAGTGACCCAAGGAGATAGACAATGGTTGTTTACGAGGGCACCGATAGTGTATGGGAGTACTGTCTTCCTTTTATCCTTCAAGTCAGATAAGAATACAGTAGACCCAAGGAGATTGACAATGATTGCTTACGGGGGCACTGATAGTGTAAGGGAGTACTGTCTTCCTTAGTTTGATAGTTTATTTGACACTAAACTTACAGCTCCAGAATATATCTAATTCTACTGCTGAAATATGTTAGGTTTACAAAGATATTAAGAAAGATAAACTAATTTTTACAAGTATTTTGTTTAAGAAAATGAATAAGATTAGACTAAAATTCTTGAAAATACACATTCACTTACACATATGCGCAGACTTATAATTTGTTACTAAAACACTCTCTAGTGCTATAATTTACATTAGGTTAAAAACCAGCATATTCATGGTAAAAACAGTTTCTAAGTTATTCAGAAAACTTTTTAGAGTTATAAGTGATAAAACTGTTCCTAAATCTGTTCGTTTTATGAAGTGGCACGTTAAATTTCCTATTTTTACGCAAAAAGTGGCTATTGTCATTATTTAATGGCGGTAACAAATCCGTTAATTTGTGCTCAGGGTTATTGACTATGTCCTTAAAAAGTTTTGTTGTTAATTCCTGTCTTCTATTGTAAAGTGATGGGGTGTTCGTGTTCCTCAATGCTTCTTTGTAGTGTTGATCTGGGAATATTATTCGAAAAGCTCGTTTCTGAAGTCTTTCAAGATCATCAGACAGATATTTGGGTAATGAGTCGTGAAATGCTTGGCACGCATACTCGATGACTGGTCGAATACAGGTGGAGTAGAAAAGGATTAGGTCGTTAGCTGGTAATTTCGCTCGTTTTAATTGCCTTAAAAAATATAGACAAGGTGCGACCTTTTTACAAACGTGTGATTTACAAACCTTTTATCATTCAAGTCAGATAAGAATACAGTAGACCCAAGGATAGAGAATGGTTGCTTACGGGGGCACCGATATGATAGTGTAAGGGAGTACTGTCTTCCTTTTATCCTTCAAGTCAGATAAGAATACAGTAGACCCAAGGAGATTTGACAATGGTTACTTACGGGGGCACTGATGGTGTAAGGGAGTGTATGAGGTATGACACGCCCCTTTAGACCTGTTCACATAAGACGAGCTATCTCGGAGGAGTAACCGGGTAGGGTTATCCCTATCCCCCGAGATATATCGGTGTAGTTCATTTCCATGTTAAAAAAGTAAACCGTTCACATGAGACCGAGATACCCGTGGGATAGGAGTAACTCCGTCTGAGCGATAAGGTAACCCTAGGACTGTGGTTAACCCTAGCTCCATGTGAACGCTTTCACCCAAGTTACAGTATCTCGGGGGTAGGGTCAACTTTTGTATAATTACGCATGAGTTATCCCGGGCAACAGCACAATTACACAGGGTGAAGCGTTCACGTGGAGCTAGGGTTTTCTCGGGAGCCAGGGATAACTTGGTAGTTGCGTTTTATCACGTGAAACAGGGTCAACTTTAACCCTAGCCCCCGAGCTTTTCCTACCCCCGAGATAACCAGGTCTCGTGTGAACAGGCCCTAAAAAATTATGCTGTCGGCAAATAATGATCAAATCCGAGTTTAAATTTTTACAGTTTCAGTTGTTTTTCCTGTACAAACTGTCGTTAGTAGTCAAACTCAGAAAATTCTGAGCTCCAGAAGGACTAGGCTCGGTTTCCAGCCTTATTTCGGGCCGCGAGTCGAGATAAGGCTGGAAATCGAGCCTACAGAAGGACTCAAACCCACAACCTTCCAAGTACTACTAAGGATTTTGGGTGAAGGAAAATTCGAGTGTAGAATATATACATTTCAAGAGCAAACCGGGACCAGTTGCGAAAAATGCAACTACACAGGACTTCCGGCAGGAATTGAACCCACCTTTTATATATACAGAGCTCGCGATCAAGCTCTCGGCAACGCCCTCCGTGGCTCAGTGGTCAGAGCATTGAGAATTGCAAGGTCGTGGGTTCAATTCCTGCCGGAAGGCCTGTGTAGTTGCATTTTTCGCAACTGGTCCCGGTTTGGTCTTAAAATGTATATATTCTACACTCGAATTTTCCTTCACCCTAAATCCTTAGTACATGCTATGTAATCGAGTGAAATGCCCAATATTACTTATAAACTTCCAAGTACTAGCCGGACGCCATAACCATTGAACCACTGAAACTCAGATGGTTCAAAAACGTCGTTCAGAACACTCTACTACATACAACACCAGTACCGTTGCTCAACACTTTCTAGAATGTGAACATGCACAATTCATTGCCGACCTCCACCATCAATACGACCGACTTAACGATCTTCCCTTCTCTTTTAATCTGACTACCAGCATGAAAAACTTAATTTTTAACAATTACAAAATTCTTTACTCAAATAATTTATTTAACACCAATCAACTATTAATAATGGAAGCATTGCAAATTAAGTTTAATAAACCCGAGCTAAACTCGGGCCTGAAGGCTAGCAAAGAACTGTCACTTTTTTCCTAACCTGATAAGCAATTAGAGCTTCAGTTCTGTAAATAGTGTTAGGTTTTCTGACGTATATGTAAATAGCTAGTGTTAGGTCTTCTCTCGTGTAATTACTGTTAGATTTTCTTCTCTGTTGTTGCCGATGATGTCATCGATCTTTTGACTTGTATATAAGACCTGGCATGTTTTTGTATTTTCACTTGTCTGATGATGACTTCGAAATAAAGTCGAAATATTACAATTTTCAACATAGTTCCACTTGTTTGACTCGTATCTTGAGTTTACAGGATGGCATTATTCTTCGGAATATGTTTTATTCTAGATCGAGGTTGTTTTGTTTGCTTACGAGTCAAAACGTCCTCACGTCAAAACGTCCCCCGGGTCATAGAAGTCAAAAAGATAAATCCATGCAGTGACATTAACAGACTTATTTGAAAGTTAAAAAAACGTATACATATATTAAAGTGAATACCTCAAGCAGTTAGATGGTTAATTTGTATCGTTTGACTGGACATTGTAGCTGTATTTATGTGTTGCTATAAAAATGGTTGGAAACTTGATACAAGTAAAGACTGGCAACAGACACTTTGCTTTTGAGCCTGACCTTGCAGCTTTATACAGTAGAACAGATTACTGGCGTGAAACATTTGAAGAATGTATTTGTCAATGTCAAAAATATACTAATAAGTCTTATATAGAGTATTATATGTATGTTGACATGTTCCCCAATCAGTTTGGAAGAAGTGAGGACGTCTTGACCTGAGGACGTTTTCACTGGACACCGGTTGTTTATGGACTATGGTTGGTTTGTAGAATTGTTCGAGCTTGGTCTCGGATGGGATGGACTTGACTACAACACAGGTTGCCATAATCTTCCTTGAGATTCAGGAGACTTTATTACAAAGTCTCTCCATTCCAATATGCAGAGGATACTAGATTTTAGTTTTGGACACTAGAAGTTTTAATTTCAGTATCCCGACGGGATATCACGAAGATATCAATAGCGCACAGCCACAGGATCTGAAGTAACGTCTTACAATGTAGCGTAACGTCTTATAATGTAGCGTAACGTCTTATAATGTAGCGTAACGTCTTATAATGTAGCGTAACATCTTACAATGTAATGTAACGTCTTATAATGTAGCGTAACGTCTTATAATGTAGGGTAACGTCTTACAATGTAGCATAACGGCTTATAATGTAGCGTAACATCTTACAATGTAGCGTAACGTCTTGTAATGTAGCGTAACGTCTTATAATGTAGCATAACGTCTTACAATGTAGCGTAACGTCTTATAATGTAGTGCAACGTCTTATAATGTAGCGTAACGTCTTACAATGTAGCGTAACATCTTACAATGTAATGTAACGTCTTATAATGTAGCGTAACGTCTTATAATGTAGCGTAACGTCTTACAATGTAGCATAACGGCTTATAATGTAGCGTAACATCTTACAATGTAGCGTAACGTCTTGTAATGTAGCGTAACGTCTTATAATGTAGCATAACGTTTTACAATGTAGCGTAACGTCTTATAATGTAGCGTAACGTCTTATAATGTAGCGTAACGTCTTACAATGTAGCGTAACATCTTACAATGTAATGTAACGTCTTATAATGTAGCGTAACGTCTTATAATGTAGCGTAACGTCCTACAATGTAGCGCAATGTCTTACAATGTAGCGTCTTATAAGTAAAAGGTTCTGGGACAGCGTCGGCCACGGTTGAAATCCAAATATTACCAGGGTTAAGTCACGTTGGCCTGAAAAAAAGAGAAAAATCTTCTCGACGTTTCGAGCGAAGGCCCTTCGTCAAGGGCCTTCGCTCGAAACGTCGAGAAGATTTTTCTCTTTTTTTCAGGCCAACGTGATTTAACCCTGGTAATATTTGTCTTATAAGTAATATATCCAACACGAGTCAGTGTTCTTCCTCCGATTTCTAAATACTGATTAAAATATACCTATTTCTAAATACTGATTAAAATATACCGATTTCTAAATACTGATTAAAATATACCGATTTCTAAATACTGATTAAAATATACCGATTTCTAAATACTGATTAAAATATACCGATTTCTAAATACTGATTAAATATCGATTTCTTTTGAATTGTCCTCATGAATTATTAATCAATTTGAGAACGTCAAATCAAACACAACTCCCACCAACTGCGATAATGACCAACCTAGTATAGCAATCACACGGGTATGGCTTTTTTTTTTTTATTATTATTTACACTTTATTTAACGACGCTAGCCCCAACAACTACAAAAGTTGATTTCCACGGGGGGCGTCCATATAAAATATATTACAGAGAATATAAAAAGGAAGGAAACTAAGTCTACTACTATATGTACATCACTACTATAATTTACGATGGTGTGACCCAGATAAAGATATGATTAAAAAAAAATCCAGACTCGATTTTTAACATCGAATATTTTGTTTGATACAACTTTTCAATGAGTAAATTGATTGAGCTTGCTTAGCTTCAAGCGGAAGGTTATTCCAAAGATAAGCACCGCTATATTTAAAACTTCTTTTGAGAAATTCTCTATTTGGCTTTGGAAGGGACAGATCAGTTTGAGAATTTCTAAGATTATAATTATTTAGTAAAATATTCCTACTGATGAATGAATCTTTCAGAGTCGGTGCAGCACTATTACTCAAGACTTTATATAAGAATGTCGCCTTGGTTAAGTACCATCTTGTTTCCAAATTTTCCCAATCAAGAGATCGAAGAACGTCAGCAGATCTGATCTCGTAACTGGCGCCAGCTATTATTCTGGCAGCCCGATTTTGAAACCTTTGTAAGTTATCTCTCAGTGTTTTGTTACAGACTCCCCAAAGGGGAGAGCAGTAATCGAAGTAAGGCTGTATCAGAGCATTATAAATTGATATCAAAGTGTTTGCAGGAACATAGGGTTTGATACGCCTTAGAATTCCTATGCCCGCACCAACTTTTTTGCAAACCATTTCTATATGTTCATCCCAATTCAATGTTTCATCAAGTTTAACTCCCAAACACGAAATTGAGTGCACTCTGGGAATCAGTTGATCATTAATCATTACGGGGAACTCATTGTCAATTTTAGCAAGGTTATGATTTGATCCGACATACATTAATTTGATTTTTGTTGAATGATCCTGCAGTTTGTTTTTGACCAGCCATTGACTAACATTGTTTAAATCATGATTTAAATTAGCATTAAGTTCTACACAATCTTTCGCAGATGAATATATCTGTGAATCGTCAGCATATAAGCATGGGGTTGACTTCTCAAGACAATCAGGTAAGTCATTAATGTAGAGTAAGAACAATAAGGGACCCAATATAGATCCTTGAGGGACCCCACAAACAATCCTTTTTGGTGCTGACATTGCGCCATTAACAAATAACACTTGTTCCCTATCAGAAAGATAGGATTCAAACAATTTTAATTCAATATTTGAAATCCCAAATTGTTCTTTCATTTTGCGTAAAAGAAAATCATGATTAATAGAGTCAAAAGCTTTTCGAATATCAATAAAAACTACACCATTCAATTCACCATTATCCATATTCTCATACCATGCATCGCACATCTGAATGAGTGCTGCCAGAGTAGAATTTTTTGGGCGAAACCCAAATTGATGTTTAGAAAGTAGAGAATTAGCGTTCAGAAATTCGTACAATTGATTGAAAACGGATCTCTCGAAAATTTTACTAATAATCGGTAAGATTGATATTGGGCGATAATTTTCACATTTTCCCTATCATCTGATTTATAGATAGGAACAACCCAAGCCTTCTTCCAATCATCTATATAGACTCCGGTTTTTATACAGAGATTAAAGATCCAAGTTAAAGAAGGGCTAATTATTTCAGCTGAGATTTTAAGTACCCTTGCGGGGATAGAATCAATGCCTGTCGATTTTGATGTTTTAAGATTACTTAGTAACAAAAGAAATACTTCGTATTCACTTATTTCAGACAGAGTAAATAGAGTCACTGGACTAGTAACGAGATTTTCTGACAAGTCCAGAGCGACATGGTCAATTTCAGCAGATAGTTTTGGCCCAATGTTCACGAAGAAATCATTAAAGGCCTCTGCTATCATTAAATTATCAGAAATAATAGTGTCACCTATTTTTAATTGGGGAATGTTGTTTGATTTATAATTCTTACCCAAGAGGTGATTAATATGGTGCCAACTTTGTTTAGGATCTTTAGTCTGAGAACAATTCTCAAATTTGTCGCAAAAATAGCTCTTTTTGGCTTTATACAATTCAGAGTTAACTTTATTGCGAATGTCTTTGTACTTCGCCCAATGTAATTGAGAATTAAATTTTACCGCTTTCTTTTTGTGAAAATCTCTTGCTCTCATCAGATTTTTGATGTTTGGAGTAATCCAAGGAAGCGAGTTGCCACGGATTCTCATACGTATAAATGGTGCATGTCGATCAAGTATTTGCAAGTAAAAAGATTTCCAAAGTTGCCAACAAGAGTTTGCATTTTCATATTGAGCCACGTTATCCCATGGCATCTGTGATAGATCATTAAGAAAGTCCGCACCATTAAAATTTATAAAGTTACGGACATATCTAACATTTTGTTGAGATTTTGGAGTAAAAAATTTTCTAACGGCAAAGATCAAACTATGGTCGGATATACCAAGATGAACAACTCCGGATTTTACAATATTTTCTTTCTTATTAGTAAAAATCAAATCGATCAAGGTTGCTGACGTTCTCGTTACCCTTGTGGGTTCGTTAATTAACTGCTCAAGCTGGTAGATGCATGAAAGAAATTGCAGTCTACGCGTGTGAGCATCAGGGGGAAACTTACTAACATCACAATTTAGATCACCCATAAGTAATAATTCTTTGTTTTCCAAGTCACATCTACTAAGAAAATTTTCAAAATCGTCAAACAGGCGAGTATCTGAGCCAGGGGGTCTATACCATGTAGTTACTAAGAATGGCCTACTGCATGGTCTACTAATTTCTACACATAACATTTCCAACGAGCATGCCATTCGTAAGTCTTTCCGTTCGCTAAAAGGAATAGTCTCCCGAATATACATCAACACTCCGCCTCCGTATCTATTGCGATCTTTTCGAATTAGATGGAAACCACTAACGCTTATTTCATCATCCGAAACCAACTCATTAATTTTAGATTCATTGATAGCTAAGATATCTAAAGGATTATTTAACATCATTACTCGAAGTTCATCAATGTGCTTTAAGAGGCTATTAATATTTAAGCATGCAATTTTTAACCCTTTCAAATTGTTTAAGTCACTAAGGGAGAATTGATTATTAATATCATCACTACTTATCTCAATTGGGTCACACCAAGGTTCAGTCAGGACCTCCTTGAACGGTTGATGGGTCTTTGGGGACTCAGCATCATACTCAGAATGTCCTCCAGAAAGCTCAGCCGTGCTGTCTTGTTGGGAAAATCCTGATTGCGTCTTTTTTTTGGGCTAGTAGTGGAAGCAAAGGAAGTGTTTCCTCGTAAAAATTTAATAAAATTGGCAGCCAAGTATGCAGAACCTTTAGCATTTAAATGTAACAGACTACCGTTTAAACATGAACTATCCAGGTTCCGGTTATCTATAAAATTAAACTCGTTCTTCGTGCAGAATTCTTGAAGCCCTTCGTTGACTTTCGCGACCTGCTCTTCCAAATTTAGATTACGCCTTAACGTGATACTAGAAAGACCAATTGTAGAATTAGGAAACTTCTTATTAATATTTATCGCCAGGCTTTCTATCTTCTTAATACAAACACTTGGATTATTTACTGGCAGGTTATTCGTGCCAGCATGCAAAATAATATGTGATGGATCGGACTTGATATTTTTCACTTCCGAGATGATCTCCTCGGCAGTCTTTCCAGGGAATGTACGTTTATTAACTTTCCTTCTTGATAATTTCCTGGGATGTATATTCTTTATTATCGAGTCACCGATCAACAAGATAGATCCATCGCCTTTGACGTCACTCTTTGTCTTACTGGACTCTGGTGTAATCAACGATTCATTGCCTGATGTTAGAATCAATTCTTCGGCTTCGCTGGAGTAATTAATCGGACCGGTTAACAACCCAGAACCATCGCCATTTACGTCACTCGTTGTCTTGCTAGACTCCAGTGTGATCAACGATTCATTGCCTAGTGCTTGAATCGATTCTCCGCCTTCACTGGGGTCATTAAACGCTTCGATGACTTCACATTCGGGAGCCTGAGGAATTTCAATGACGGTGTCTTGTGAACAGACAGGATTTTTATCGACTTTATATGGCTGATTTATATTGACTTTGTCTATCTCCTTGCGAAACTGTGAAATAATTTCAGTAAGATGTTCAACAGAATGTGATAGAGATTGGATTGCAAATCTGTTGAGCTCTTGGCCAGATCGAAGATCATCAATATGGGAATAGACATCATTATCTTTACCAATAGTTGACTGCAAAATGGCCGGTTCCGTTTGACTGCTCCCGTCTGTGCTTGTAGTTTGTAGACATATGTCCTCGTAGATCTTCGAACAGAGTAGCTTTGTGTATTTGCCCAACTCATCCCCTACAATATGTAGCAAATTCTGCTGCCAAACAGCCACACACATAATCTTGCTAGACTGGATAAGCACCAAAAACAGCTCCTACTTCACAAATGTTGCGACTTGTTTGAGTTTCTTGCTTCTGAAAATCCCTTGTACCTAGAACCACAGTAGCATGGTGGCTAGGACATGTAACTAGGCTGGATAAGCCCTGTCACTGTATTCCTTTTCCTGACACAAATCCAAGCTTCTCTTATCATTCCCAATATGTTTAGTGAAATGCTAATTGACATCTATGACTGACTTGTAATATAGGAAATTCTTCACCAGCATTACGACCATTATAATTAGTATACATTACACAGAACTTGTTGACTTGTTAGCTTTATATGTATTTCCGATGATATTCCTTTACTGTTTGGTTTACGAGTAGAAAAGTGAAGAATATATGATATTTATTTACTACCAGCCTTCAAAGTACGAGGTTTTTAAGTAGAATGAAGAAAGAATATATGATATTCATTTACTATACTTGGTTTCTAAGTTGAACGAAGGAAGAATATATGATATTCATTTACTAATGGTTTCTAAGTAGAACGAAGGAAGAATATATGATACTCATTTACTACTTGGTTTCTAAGTAGAACGAAGGAAGAATATATCATATTCATTTACTACTTGGTTTCTAAGTAGAACGAAGGAAGAATATATGATATTCATTTACTATACTTGGTTTCTAAGTAGAACGAAGGAAGAATATATGATATTCATTTACTACTTGGTTTCTAAGTCGAACGAAGCAAGAATATATGATATTCATTTACTATACTTGGTTTCTAAGTCGAACGAAGCAAGAATATATGATATTCATTTACTATACTTGGTCTCTAAGACGAACGAAGGAAGAATATATGATATTCATTTACTATACTTGGTTTTTAAGTAGAACGAAGGAAGAATATATGATATTCATTTACTATACTTGGTTTCTATGTAGAACGAAGGAAGAATATATGATATTCATTTACTATACTTGGTCTCTAAGTAGAACGAAGGAAGAATATATGATATTCATTTACTACTTGGTTTCTAAGTAGAACGAAGGAAGAATATATGATATTCATTTACTACATGGTTTCTAAGTCGAACGAAGGAAGAATATGTGATATTCATTTACTACTTGGTTTCTATGTAGAACGAAGGAAGAATATATGATATTCATTTACTACTTGGTTTCTAAGTAGAACGAAGGAAGAATATATGATATTCATTTACTATACTTGGTTTCTAAGTAGAACGAAGGAAGAATATGATATTCATTTACTACTTGGTTTCTAAGTAGAACGAAGGAAGAATATGTGATATTCATTTACTAATTGGTTTCTATGTAGAACGAAGGAAGAATATATGATATTCATTTACTACTTGGTTTCTAAGTAGAACGAAGGAAGAATATATGATATTCATTTACTACTTGGTTTCTAAGTAGAACGAAGGAAGAATATATGATATTCATTTACTACTTGGTTTCTAAGTAGAACGAAGGAAGAATATATGATATTCATTTACTATACTTGGTTTCTAAGTAGAACGAAGGAAGAATATATGATATTCATTTACTATACTTGGTTTCTAAGTCCAACGAAGGAAGAATATATGATATTCATTTACTATACTTGGTTTCTAAGTAGAACGAAGGAAGAATATATGATATTCATTTACTATACTTGGTTTCTAAGTCGAACGAAGGAAGAATATATGATATTCATTTACTATACTTGGTTTCTAAGTAGAACGAAGGAAGAATATATGATATTCATTTACTACTTGGTTTCTAAGTAGAACGAAGGAAGAATATATGATATTTATTTACTACTTGGTTTCTACGTAGAACGAAGGAAGAATATATGATATTCATTTACTATACTTGGTTTCTAAGTAGAACGAAGGAAGAATATATGATATTCATTTACTATACTTGGTTTCTAAGTAGAACGAAGGAAGAATATATGATATTCATTTACTACTTGGTTTCTAAGTAGAACGAAGGAAGAATATATGATATTCATTTACTACTTGGTTTCTAAGTAGAACGAAGGAAGAATATGATATTCATTTACTACTTGGTTTCTAAGTAGAACGAAGGAAGAATATATGATATTCATTTACTATACTTGGTTTCTAAGTAGAACGAAGGAAGAATATGATATTCATTTACTACTTGGTTTCTAAGTAGAACGAAGGAAGAATATATGATATTCATTTACTATACTTGGTTTCTAAATCGAACGAAGGAAGAATATATGATATTCATTTACTACTTGGTTTCTACGTAGAACGAAGGAAGAATATATGATATTCATTTACTACTTGGTTTCTAAGTAGAACGAAGGAAGAATATATGATATTCATGTACTACTTGGTTTCCAAGTAGAACGAAGGAAGAATATATGATATTCATTTACTATACTTGGTTTCTAAGTAGAACGAAGGAAGAATATATGATATTCATTTACTACTTGGTTTCTAAGTAGAACGAAGGAAGAATATATGATATTCATTTACTACTTGGTTTCTAAGTAGCACGAAGGAAGAATACATGATATTCATTTACTACTTGGTTTCTACGTAGAACGAAGGAAGAATATATGATATTCATTTACTACTTGGTTTCTAAGTAGAACGAAGGAAGAATATATGATATTCATTTACTATACTTGGTTTCTAAGTAGAACGAAGGAAGAATATATGATATTCATTTACTACTTGGTTTCTACGTAGAACGAAGGAAGAATATATGATATTCATTTACTACTTGCTTTCTAAGTAGAAAGAAGGAAGAATACATGATATTCATTTACTACTTGGTTTCTAAGTAGAACGAAGGAAGAATATATGATATTCATTTACTACTTGGTTTCTAAGTAGAACGAAGGAAGAATACATGATATTCATTTACTACTTGGTTTCTACGTAGAACGAAGGAAGAATATATGATATTCATTTACTACTTGGTTTCTAAGTAGAACGAAGGAAGAATATATGATATTCATTTACTATACTTGGTTTCTAAGTAGAACGAAGGAGGCACATATGATATTCATTTACTACTTGGTTTCTACGTAGAACGAAGGAAGAATATATGATATTCATTTACTACTTGGTTTCTAAGTAGAACGAAGGAAGAATATATGACATTCATTTAATGCGTCGTTTCTATATGTAGAACGAAGCAGCAATATACTGTAGATTATATTTCTATAATGAGACACTGAGAGACCCGTTGCTGCCTAGGATGTCTGGGGGTTCCCTCTTTGACGAGTAAAATCATCTGGTGTGAGACAGAGTCAAATAATAAAGATCCGTTTTTGGCCAGCTCAGGCAGGAATGGGTTAATCACTTGTTAACCCGCTGCTGCCTAGGATATCTGAGGGTTCTCTCTTTGGTGAGTAAAATCATCTGGTGTGAGACAGAGTAAAATACTATAAAGGGTCCATTTTTCGCTGGTTTAGGCACCAGGCTTATCAATCCTTTAGAAAAACAGTGCTCTGTATACAAGTGATAAATCTAATTTAGCAACTGCATGTACGGGAGACTAAAAATCACACACATGATCTTGCTAAGCTAGATAAACACCATGATAAACACTATCCTCTATCCTCCTTCGCTCGAAACGTTAGACTCCTACGTTCTCTGTTTCGGCAGTATATCTAACCTTACTATACTTCCATTGTTGTAATGTTTCAACACTGCTTACGCAGCACGCTTCTTTTATCTCACTATTTGGATTATATAGGTCAGTTGCCTTGCATTACTATATATTGCTCTAAAACCAGGGCTTGAAATTTTCACCAGTATTCAAGTGGGATACCAGGTTTCTAGTATCCATACTAAACATCTCAACTTGCAATATCTAAAATTAACTATAACAGTTTGTGACAGTAACTGCAGTTATGTTATATCTTAAGAAGTTACGCTACATTGTAAGAAGTTACATGTGATTGTACGTTACATTACTGTTACGATGTTACGCTACATTGTAATATATTATGCTACATTGTAAGACGTAATTACGTTACATTATAAAACATTACATTACATTATAAGACGTTACATTACATTACATTATAAGACATTACGCTACATTATAAGACGTTATGCTACATTATAAGAGGATAAGACGTTACGCTACATTGTAAGACATTACGCTACATTGTAAGACGTTACGCTAAATTGTAAGACGTTACGCTACATTGTAAGACGTTACGCTACATTGTAAGACGTTAGGCTACATTGTAAGACGTTACGCTATATTGTAAGACGTTACGCTACACTGTAAGATGTTAGGCTGCATTATAAGGCATTACGTTACATTATACGACGTTACGCCACATTATAAGACGTTATGTCACTTTGTAAGATGTTACGCTACATTCTAAAGCATTATCAGTTACGCTACATGCCTACATTGTAAGACATTATGCTACATTGTAATTCGTTACTTCAGATCCTGTGACTGTGCGCTATCAAAATTTTTATGGTATATACTAAAGTTAAGACTTTTAGTGTCCAAACCTAAAATCTAGTATCCCGTGGATGTCGGGGTACCGCAAATTTTAAGCACTGATCTGAAACTACATCTAGAATACTATTTTTTTGTTAACAACGAATATCATCTGTGTCATAAATTCAGACTAAAATAACTACCGACAACCTTAGATCATTCATGCAATTGACCGTACCGAAAAAGATGGTGACTTGTACATTTAACCACAATCTTTTGCGCATATTAAATGTTTCTTGCACAATTATCAAAAGATGGGTCTTTAAAAAGATGAATTTTGTAGGAATGAGATAAATAATGCTTAGCTGTTATTTGAGCTGGTTTGAGGTCGCAAAGCATTGTGGTTAAATGTACCACCACCATCTTTTTTGGTACCGTCAATTCTCTTTGATTCAGTCCGCACTAACTAGCGTAGTAGGCCTCGGTGACTAACCTATACCATTGAACTCTAAATAAACTGGAACGCTAACTCGCTTGCACGTTTTGAAGCCAACATGGGGACCGCCATGCATGTCAATCCCAGTCCCTTTTACTGTATAACCGAGAGAAAATGAAGCTGAATTGGGTGAACTGGGTTGCAAAAACAGCTTGAAATCAAAGAAAAACTAAACTTGTTAACCACTTTTAGGCTTAAATCAAATTCCAATATATGTACCGTAGAGTAGGTGAACACTGACACGACAAGTAAAAACAAGGAAAACAGTAAAAATATAAGCTCTGAAATGAAAGTCGACAATACCCAACCAAAATTGCCATTGGTTTGGACCAAAATTGCCATTGGTTTGGACAAATATAAAGAAAATACATATGAAACCCAGGTTTAAAATGAAGAGGTTGTTTATAAAAACTGTTAGGTTTTAAATTTCTCAATTTTCAGTAGGAAAAACCCAACAAAATGCACTTTACCATGTGTTATTGCAGCTCTGGAATTACTCTTCGTATCGAAAAATGTCAGATTTAGCATTTCCACAACTGAAACTTGAGTTAAAGCTATAATTTAGCATTATCTTATTACTAATTCTTGGCAAGACAACCTTCAAACGTTTGAGATAACAAAGAAAAATAAGAGAAACCTGCATTTTCCGTACGAGTTTCGGACTCAAATTTTGCTTTTGTTATTGCAGATATTTTGTCATTCAATCCACTTTCGTGTGTAGAAATTGTTCAGGTACAAGGCCGATAAGCCCAATACATACAGTCTATCTTCTTCGTTATCATCTCGAAAAAACTTTAGGTCTAAAAAATGGTTGTTTTTTGCAGCGAGTTTTCAGTTTTTCATTGTACCCTTCATAGGTTCCGTTGACGTCAGACGTGCAATGGCGACCCCCAGCGGCTGGAAGTTTGACTTCACCCAATCATAGGGCCTTTCTTACGGAGTTAGTGTTCCAGTTTATTTAGAGTTCAATGACCTATACTTGTAGCTATACCACTACTAGGTTTCAAGACATGGCATCAGCATCAGCGAGTCTGGCCAGAAAATTTGAATATTCTGACCAATGAAGCCCAAGTTACATGCCAAACAAGTAGCATCATTTGAGCCAATATGATAATCTGATTATCAGAATCGAGTTGATTATATGACAGAATAATCAGCCCTCGAAAACGGGGTTGGTATTCGGCAATGCCAACCTAAATGCTAACCTGTTGACATCAGAGGATGGCAAATTTTTGCCAAGCTCAATCTAGTTTTTCTCTAAAGAAACAAAACCTAAACTCTGTGGTAAAACACAACAGCAACATTAAATGTGTATGACAAACACTCCCCAAGACTGTCATGGCTGAATAGAAGTGTTCCTAAAATATCATTGCAAATAGATTCCTCAAGTTGACCAGTTCATTTGATGAAAATTATTTTTTGAATTATTATTACTCGGGCTATCTGTGGTAGCCGAGTCTAGGTTTTGCAATTCTTATTTTTATTCTTATTTTTATTTTTTTGCGATGCATTATTAGTCCTCCGCGCGGCCACTGGTGATATTGACCAATAAACTTTGCGAAACTGAGGCATGTGACTAACTGACCATATGCATGTGACCAGTGCCTTCTTTCTTTTCGACTGAGCGAGTGAGTGAGCTTTCTCGTCTCGGATGTGTTTTGTTTGTTCACAGACATAGTTATTGGTCAGTAATGTCGGTGGCAAGTATCTTGATATTATATACTTACAATCGCACAAGCCATTGATAGTTGTGTTGATATTTAATACCTGAAGAGACTCGACATATGAACTAGAGCTGTGCGGTTAACTGAAAAACTCGGTCAGTTCAGTTCTTTTTTTGGCACCGGAAGTCGGAACCGAACATGCGCAAAAGAACCGGAAGAATCGGTAGTTTCGAACCGAGGTTCTTTTACCCCAAAAAGACCGGAACTGGAACCGAGGTGAAAATTCTGGAACTGCACAGCATTAATATGAACGCTGTGTACATGTGTGGAAATATGTTAATAAATACAGGCAATCGTATTTTGTTGTTGCAAATTGTGTTTTCTATCAGAGAATTGGATTGCATTTTGACTTTTGTCTGTGACCAATGTGTTTAATAGACTTTAGACCTTAGCACTGCATAGCACTGTGATTTTGCAGTAGCCCGAGTGAACGCCTGACCAGGCGTCTTGTTTAATTTTGAATTTGATCAGTTTCCGAACCAATAAGAAACAGGATTATTTGCCAAACACCAATCAAATTCAAAACAGAATTCAAAACAGGAAGTCGTCAACACATCTTGTCAAATGAATTGTTGAACTTGAGAAATATATTGCAACAATATCTTACGGAATGCTTCTATTGCCACAACAGTAAACTTGTTTCAGTTCATACAAGTCCCTGTACCAATTGATTAAATTAACATAGAAGCTCGTGCTTTTTCTAACAGGCTGCCATCTTGGGAAAAATGCTGACAGGTGCTGAGCTGGATTGAATTTAGGCTGGATTGAATAAATAAATTCTGCTGACCCAAATTTTGAATTTTTCCGAGAGCTGAATAATCAGTGATTGCAATTGTGGCATGGTCAGTCAATCACTATATTCTGGTAAAGTGTTAAACTAACAAATGTTCTACTTTGGCAATATTATATACAGTACAGTATATGCTAACCTTGTCTTCTCTTTTGTCCCCTCCATGCCCAGACCCACCACTGCCTGATTGATTTTGACCCTACAGAAACAACAAAAAACAAATAAAATCAAGTTTTCTATCACACTGAGCTTACCACAACACTAGTGGATTAGCTCTTAGAAATAGGAAAGAAAGGAAATATATATATAAGGTCGACACATAATGTGGGTATCTCCCTGAAACTATAATTATAGAAAAATAGGTTCACCACTTAATGTGCAATCCATCTTGTGCATTGTTACATTAGAAGGTATCTCCCTAAAACTATAATTATAGAAAAATAGGTTCATCACTTAATGTGGGTATCTCCCTAAAACTATAATTATAGAAAAATAGGGTCACCACTTAATGTGGGTATCTCCCTAAAACTATAATTATAGAAAAATAGGTTCACCACTTAATGTGGGTATCTCCCTAAAACTATAATTATAGAAAAATAGGGTCACCACTTAATGTGGGTATCTCCCTGAAATTATAATTATAGAAAAATAGGGTCACCACTTAATGTGGGTATCTCCCTAAAACTATAATTATAGAAAAATAGGGTCACCACTTAATGTGGGTATCTCCCTAAAACTATAATTATAGAAAAATAGGGTCACCACTTAATGTGGGTATCTCCCTAAAACTATAATTAATAGAAAAATAGAGTCACCACTTAATGTGGGTATCTCCCTAAAACTATAATTATAGAAAAATAGGTTCACCACTTAATGTGGGTATCTCCTTAAAACTATAATTAATAGAAAAATAGGCTCACCACTTAATGTGGGTACTGTATCTCCCTAAAACTATAATTCTAGAAAAATAGGTTCACCACTTAATGTGGGTATCTCCCTAAAACTATAATTATAGAAAAATAGGCTCACCACTTAATGTGGGTATCTCCCTAAAACTATAATTCTAGAAAAATAGGCTCACCACTTAATGTGGGTATCTCCCTAAAACTATAATTCTAGAAAAATAGGCTCACCACTTAATGTGGGTATCTCCCTAAAACTATAATTATAGAAAAATAGGTTCACCACTTAATGTGGGTATCTCCTTAAAACTATAATTAATAGAAAAATAGGCTCACCACTTAATATGGGTATCTCCCTAAAACTATAATTATAGAAAAATAGGGTCACCACTTAATGTGGGTATCTCCTTAAAACTATAATTAATAGCAAAATAGGCTCACCACTTAATGTGGGTATCTCCCTAAAACTATAATTCTAGAAAAACAGGTTCACCACTTAATGTCGGTATCTCCCTAAAACTATAATTATATAGAGAATAATACATGGATGTGTGGAAATATGAAATCTGTTTCGAGTGTTGACCAGGAAATCTCACAAGTGAGTGAAGCGAACAAGTAAGATATCTTGGTCAACACAAGAAATAAATTTCATATTTCCGCACATCCATGTATTCTTCTGTTTATTATACAAAAAAATTGTCCTATTGCCTTACAAAAATTGCATTAAACTCTATTGCTGATTCAGCGATAATCGTCACATGTGCGATTATCATAAATATTCACACATGTGAGATTGTCATTTTTATTAGTGGTGGAAAAATCAATAAAACATTATTTTATATAATAAAGAAAAATTATATGCTTACCAGTTACCACTTAATGTGAGTATCTCCTCGAGATTAAATAATAGTAAATAGACTAAAAAGGACATGTGGTGATCCCATATATACTTTCCTTTCTATCTTATTTTAAGAGAACTCCACAAGTGTGAAGTGTTGTGGTATAAAAATGTTATACTGTATTATTAAATTAAGAAAAAACTCAATCAACAACAAGGAGTCTATTATATTGTTAAATAAAAACATAAGATAATGTAAATACAAAAAATATTTGAGACTTGTAGCAAGTGTAAATAAATTGTAATAATACTATAATAGTGTCACATTTGGCCACAAAATATAAAAAAATTGAAAATCTACGAACCATATATACTATAAAATTTCCTGAAACTCGTACAAGGACCGCTAGATCTACTGACAGACGAATATTTAAGATGCAAAGAAGCACTTGAGTGCACATAAACAACTAAGAACACTAATCTTTCTTTAAAAATGATCAAAAATTCCTACCGAACCTCATGGGATTTTGGAAAATATTATTGTCGTTTACGAGTAGAGTATTTCAAACGTTTGTTAAAATTCGTCGAATAAACATCTGGTATGTCTTCCTTGTACATACACGCACAAAATAGAAAGGCTAAAGCATCTTAAAAAGCACAATATTCACTTACCATTGTTGTTCTTTGAAACAAGTCTGAAAGAAAAAAAGTTGCTGATTTCACCCCAAACTCGTACCCAGAGCCTGCGATCCTTTTGGCCAAGAAAGGATCGCTATTGATGCATTAGTAACCAGGCTACATATTGGGTCGATTCTACTACTTTGTTGCAACGATTGCCGCAGCTTGCATGGTTTGTGATAATACAGCAATGGTTTGTGCAACTTGTCTCGCACTGATAGTACGCCAGTGCCGTTGCAAAACTAGTCTGCACGCAGACCCAAACTTTTAAAACTGTGAAACAAGTTACATGTAAAATTGCGCTGTATGTCTGTTTATAAAATAAGGTGCCCTCTACGCACGCTCTGATTGGCTGGGCTCCGTGCATTTATAAGAGAACATAGATCATGAATGACGTAGAATGGCGTCAGCTGGTCGTAAAAGCCCGCCATATTCCAAAACTACCTCACTTTTAGCTTGGTTTTGCTCCTTCTTATTTTATAAAACAAATAAAACATACCGCTCCCGTGCATATGTACTCTTATAAAGGTACGTTTGACGTCATTTGAACACGAAAGAAGTGTAAAGGCACTCGGCTATCGCCTCGTGCCTCTACTCAACTTCTTTCGTGTTCAAATGACGTCAAACGTGCCTTTATAAGAGTACATATGCACGGAGCTTTATGTTTTATTTGTTAAATATAGCAGGATATTTAAAGTACTCTTTAGAGGGATCACGGGTGGCGTGTGCTGTTAGGGCGCTGCCTATCACCAATAGTTAAGCCAGGTTAGACGGGTTAGTTCCGTTATTACTTGGATGGGTGACCATCTGGGAATAACCTCGTTCTCGAGCTTGGACATGTGAGTAGAGTTTAGTTGGTCTCTCCTGTGCTTCGAGTGTTTTTCACCGGGTTCTCCGGTTTTCCTCCCTCCGCAAAATCAACACCATCTGGGATTGGAGTGGCGGCTACCTCCGAAAGATAGAGAATCACGTGCAACAGTGCGTGCAACTCGCCTGTGTTAGCCTGCGGGCCGGTTCTGCCCGCCCTCACCCTCCTTACCCTCGGAGATCCTCGGAAAGTCAGATATAGCCAAAGCTGGAATGAGGAGTCAATATCTCGCAAGAAAATTGTAGCCCATCATTAGTGGAATAGGTAAATAGTGGCATTTGTAAGTCGAAAATTTATTGTGTATATCTTCTTTTTTTCGAACGTTAGAGTTGAAGTTACATTTGCTAAATATCATACATTTTAGACATACTACTTTCAAGTTTCAAATTCAACATACATTACACGCTGAACTTGTTCTATAGGGCTATTCATTGTACTGTAGGTTCAATATTGAATAATAAAGTCACCAGCTGAATTCACATTATTTTGCAAACCTGTTTTGCAAAAACTACCATATTAAAATCTTTAAATAATTGCATGGCAGTGAAATATATTGTTGGAATTTCGTTGTATTACAAAGGAATTTTCAAGGAAAACTATCATGTTACAGTGGCGTATTAAATAAACACTCGTTATAGGAAAGGTTTTGGAAACTAAGGGCCCATTTATATAATAATATGAAATATGTGGGTTAACAGCACCATTACCAACATATTTTGCCATAATTTATATTTTGGAACCAAGATTTAAGGAGTAGTCTGCATAATTAGTGAAAGGCTTTAAAGGCTGCATTATTTAAATTTAATATTATTACTATTTTTTAAGTTCAAATAGTGCAGAGATTTCTACATCTTTTACTACATGTTTTTGTATCTACTGTGCATGCGCTAGTAGATACATTGCTATCGTGCATGTAAGTTAAGTTAAGTTAACAAAAGAATGCCTTCGGAGCCAATCAAAAACATAGAATTAAACGATTGACTGACGACAAACCGCCGAAGCCAAAATTGTAAACCAAGTACTTCATGTAAGTTAATGCTATGACAGCATGGAGCGAAATCAGTTCAAGGAGCGAGAATATTTATTTCAAGAATAGAAGTTTTTACAAGCTTGGTAAGTATTGTAAGTCTGAATCGTAGTCAATTTTTAAACGTGATGTATTATAGACGTTGTTGGAATGATGATAAGTTTTTGAAAGCCTCTAATAGTCTTTGGACAATCTCCTATTCAGACGAGGCCATTTATACGGCCAACATGTTTACACAATTTAATACATGTATTCAGCAGTCTGATCGAGCTATGTAAACTGACAAGGCTGTGCATTGCTGAACAGAAATGAAATTTTCTTCTACGAAAACAAAACTAACTTCATGATCAAGCAAGAATGTGCAAAACCTGCGGTAGTCCACGAGCGAAATTATTATGCTATTAAATAACATATTGTACAATATTCAAATGTCAGTGACAGCCTATGTAGAGAGTGCGAAACGGCAAGCCTTTATATTTATAATGAATAATAATGGGTAATTAAATTGTATGCTGCATGCAGTTGTCAATGTCATGCAAAAATGTATGTCATGAATGCCAAACATTTATTCTACCTTTTACTGCATGCATGCATATACAGTATATTGTCTACTCGATCTTGAAGAACAATTAATGTATAGTTGCTTTCATAATTTTGATGACAATTGCTGGAGATCTAATTCATTCACAACTTCAATATTTCTAAACTTTAAATACGGCAGTCATACTTCAGATACCAACTGGATTGCATTATAATTATTTGGCAAATTGTTGTAACAAAGTTATTTAAATACTTTATTAGTCAATTTTTGTGAGCTGTTATTGATGTACTGTATTAAAATTTGATTGGCCTACTAAACTTTACAACAACCATACTTTATTACCATAGGTTTTAAATAGTACCATAGCTTTAATAGTCAAGCTATGATCACACTGCCTCTTAGCACGAGGACTGAAGTAAACCCCAATTTGATTGAGTTATAGTATTTGAATGGGTGACCATGCACATATCTGCATGGGCTTGGGACTCATGCTTCTGTGCCAGATATGAGTAGAGCTGTTAGTGCTCAGCCTCCTGTGCTTTGATGGCTTTACTCTGAGTTCCTTTCTTAAAAACACAGCATGGCTAGCATTGACAATCTTGATAAAAATCTTGTCCAGCTCTGAATACAAGGTCACTACAAGTACATACAGTAATTACAGCATTGTTTTTACCATAGTAGCTATAGGCATGATTGAACGCAGTAGATACATGCATGTCTGGACATGCCTATTTTTTGTCTTTCTTTTACTCTATTAGGGTAATTAGCATTATTTAATGCACCTATCAATGTTAGGATGGGGGGGGAACTCACAGGATATTCACTGATCGACTTGTCCCAACACAGGGAAATTTGACTTTCTTGACAAGCTTGAGGGATGGGATTTTTGACACATAAAATGATCTTAATACTATATTTTAGCACTTGACCAATAAGGCTATTCTACAGTTCTACTGCAGGTCCCCCTGTAGTATTTCCCCCCCCAAAAAGTCAATATCCCCAAGGGTTGCCTGCCCCCCACCCACCCTGTGGCTTAACATTGATAAGTGCATAAGGTTTGGGTTAGGATTTGGTTTGTGTTTGGATTAGGGTTAAGAATCACTTAAATCTATGCTTAAATTAACTTAACTTTAAAAATATTTCTCAAACTCATTAATAATTCATGAGATAATCAATCAATCAGAAGCGCTGAATTGCACCACGTGAAGGGACTTGAAATACCAGGGAAGTACTGGGCAGAGGACTTGAAATATTATTTCCAGTCCTTGGACTTGAAATAATATTTCAAGTCCTTGGACTTGAAATATTACTTCACACAATCGGTTATTCATCCATACACTAATTACTAATGCACTAATTCATTTTGGGAATACACAAAGTGATTTGGAGAAGTCATGTAAAGGCCTCCAATTCGGACTAGACCGGGTTTTCAAGTACTCGGAATTCATTCCAGTCCTCGGCTTCGCCTCGGACTGGAATGAATTCCGAGTACTTGAAAACCCGGTCCAGTCCTCATTGTCGGCCTTTACATATTACATCCCAGCTAGTCGCTTATCCACATTTGATTGATTGCTGAGTTGCACGTTTTGTCATGGTGGCCATGTTCAAGTTGGCAGGTACCTACCACACCATTGCAACCGATCGGCAATTGCTGATGATTTTTTTTGTTTGCCTCAGCAAAAAAATGCTGAGGCAATTCCACATGTCCCATCATTGACTGCATTGTTATACCTTTCCCAAAAACAATGCGTGTTCATTCCAATCATTACATCACATTAAACGACTTAACATAAATAAATTTCTTAGTATTTCACTCTTCCTTTGTCAAGTTCTGGGCATTAAAAATGTTTCGTGTTTCTTCGGGTTTCAAACAACTTTTTCAAACAACTCGCAGATTTGATGTTCACTTCCCACCGTGGAGTCATGAAAATCTGTGACGTCGCCACATAGATGGATTTTCATATTTATTACTAGGGGGTGCCAGAAATTTTAGGGAGGTGAGCTGGTGAGGTAACACAAGGTGTCACCAAACGTTGTGCTGCAGGGCTTATCCCCCAGTGAGGTCCAGGGGTGGAGCCGCTTGTGGGAGGCTAGAAAGCAAAGCACCCCTGGAAAATTTTGAAAAAAATCAAGGTTTCTAGAACACATCAGAAGGCATTTGAAGCAAAAAACTAAGGTTTTTGAAGTTGTCAAGTCAATGAATTTGGCAGGTCCTTTGAGAGAGTTAAATGACCCTGTAAACCCGAAATAGGGTTCTATCAAATTACTGTGTTGTTTGAATCCGCGTGGTGAATATTTCATTGGGGGGGGGGGGGGGTGTGTGAAAACAAATATTGGGTAGCACCCCCTGCACCCCCCCAGAAAATCTGTCTATGCTTCGCCATGCCATACAGAATAGTCCGCTTGGTCCAACTTTAATTGGTAAACTATGCAGCACTTCTCTGCTTCAAATTGTTTTCCTCGAGTGAACATTCAATTACAGTTTGTTGATTAGGGCTACTATCTTCTCTAAAAGCATTTCAAATCAGGCATTTTTTCCATAAAATAACAAGCAATTGTCAAAACTGTTGTCAAAAAGAATGTACTTTAATTGCCTTTAATTGTTTCTGTATGCATTTACACAGGTGTGACAACAGTCTTTTACAACTGCCGACATGCTTGCTGAAGTGTGTCGAAGTAATTGCCAAAACAATCTACAGTGATTTCATTATGTTCCTTGGCAGAAACAATTGCTGAGGCAAAGTAGCAAATTTTGAAAAGACCAGCAATTATTTTGCCAAGGTAAAAATAGTTAAATTATGAGAACTGTGATTGGACAGTCATTGTCAGTCAGCATTGTGCTGACCTATGAATGCCTGTTATTAATGTTATAATTAACTTATTCTATAAACTTATGCCTGTTTGTTTTGTAATTAATATACTGTGAATTACTTAAGGTTACTTAAGGTAAAGATGCAGGAGGCAAATTCTAATCAAGGAAATAGTAGATCCAAGGTAAAAATTGAGATAGCGTTTTAATAATGAATAAAAATTGTAAGAATTGCCCTTATTAGTGTGTGTTTAAAGTGTTTAAAATGTCTAGTAGTATATACATGTATAATTCTTAGCTGACATATTTTATTTATTTTAGTCGCCAAATAATGATGATGGCAATGAAAGCGGTAAAAACAAGCTTGATGAAGAGAGAGGTGGCAGTGGTGAAAATGTTTGTGCTGGTGCAGATAATAGTGGTGGTGATGGTAATGGTGATGATGGTGATGGTAATGGTGGTGGTGGTGGGTAAGTTTAATATCAAATAAAAATATTGTTCACAAAATGAAAATATAAAGTAATTAATTTTGTTGTTAGAGTGCTGAGTTCAAGTTTGGGTTCACTAATTATTCTTTTTATCTATTTTATACATGTAGTTGGACTCCATTTATTGCAGCGGCTGCTGGAGCTGGGGCTCTTGTTGCAGCTGCACCTCTTGTTGCTGCAGCAGCAGGCTTTACGTCCGCAGGGATAGGGGCTGGTACTATAGCAGCATCAATGATGTCAGCTTCTGCTACTGCTGGTGGAGGTGGGGTAGTTTCTGGTGGTCTTGTAGCAACATTACAAGCTGTAGGTGCCACAGGTAGCTTGGCTGCAGCTGGTTCTACAGTTACCGGTACTGTAGGGGCAGTTGGTGCAGCTATGGGAGCTGCTTTTTATAAGTTTTTTGGGAATGGAAAACCTGGCAATGATGGAAAACCTGGCAATGATGGAAAACCTGGCAATGATGGAAAACCTGGCAAAGATGGAAAATCTAATGACAAAGGTGGAAAATCTGGTGACAAAGATGGAAAACCTGGCAAAGATGGAAAATCTGGCAAAGATGGAAAATCTGGCAATGATGGGAAATTTGGCAATGATGGAAAATCTAGTGGCAATGATGGAAAATCTGGCAAGAATGGAAAAGATGGAAATGACGATACTCTGGGAAATATTTGGATTCTTGGAAATCCTGGTAATGATATAAAATGTGGAAACAATGATACTGCTAAAAATGATGGAATTCCTGAAAATAGTAAAACTCTTAAAAACATTGGCAATCCTGGAAATGATGGAAATTTTGAAAAAGGTGGAAATCTTGAAAATGAGGGAAAGTTTAGAAATGATCATGAAAAACTTGAAAGAGAAGGAAATAAGGGGGAAATGGCTGAAAATGATGATGGTGCCGATAGGAGAGCGAATGAAAATATTGATATCACAGTGCAAGCTACTCACAAGAAAGGTGGAAGACATAGGCAGCCAACAGAACATGACGATGAAGAAAATGACGAAGAGTCTACATTTGTGAAGACAGTGGTATTCAAGAAATAAGCATATGCAACTAAGATTTCTTGTACCGATTTATTGTATATTATAAGAGTAGTTTTGTTTTTCCATTACTTGTCACTTTACGTGTTATACAATACTTGTAAAAATCCTTGGTCATTTTTAAGAATTTTTTGCGAGAGATTTTTGGGAGAATCATTCAATTTGATGTTTTGGTCAGTTTACAAACTGATAATGTCTGACAAAAGATATTTTAATCCGCAAAAAAATGAATTTTAATATTTTAGATTCTGATTTCTGAGCCAAGGGAGAAGACCGGGGGCACATAGGCGTACGGGCACAAATTTATAGGGCGGCGGAGAACACTTTGCCCGACTGAAACAGAAATTGCCCGACTTTTGATATAAAAAAAGCACCTTTTCCTTTTTTCATCCTATTTTTAATTTTTTTCCCTATATTTTTTGCCCGACTTAGGTTGAAATATTCCCCGACTTAAGCAACATTCCCATTCATCTAGGGGGGGCAGCTGCCCCCCCCCCCCGCCTTGTACGCCTATGGACTGGGGGTTTGCAAGTAGCCGCACACCCTGGATTAAATCTAATGTATTAACGTGTCCTCATCACATTCCAGTACTATTCACCTCGACTATTCAGTGTTTCCACTTCGCAGGAAATTTCCTGACTTGAAAAGGAAATTTTCAGGATGAGTTAAAATCTCAAGAAAATCAGGAAATCTCAAAAAATCTATAAGTGGATCGAGAAAATTTTAAAGAAATTTTAACCTTTTAACGTGCATTTTCGGAATTTTTGGCTTTCTGTTGTATGGGGTTATGAAGTAACCAAGGAAGCAAAAAGAAGATTGCCCTGCGCGCATGCTTGACGAAGAACAAACAGTTTGAAATGCGATATGGGGGGCCTAACGCAGAGTGTGGAAAGACAGGCGAGGCTGGCGAGCATTGTCACATGGACAAGCAAAGCCGCAAAGTCAATCGGAACGGGGTATCAATTATCATCGACGAATCAGCGGACTCCAGGGACCCAGAGCTCTGGGTGAAAAGTTATCACGTGATAATGTCAAAATAAAATTTCAGGAAATTTCAGGAATCAGGAAAACAAGCACGGAAATCTGGATTTCGGTTGTTGAAGCACTGCGACTATTTAATACTTCAGTCTTCACTTGTACAATCAATATGGAGTAAGTGTATTTCTTACGTGTATTATATAAAAGATTTTTGTCTATATTTTATAGAAGTTCATGTAATACGAATTTCGATATTTTGAAGTTCGAATGTTGGATTTCCTCTGGTTCGATTCGAAGTTCAGCTTTGCGCCGTTCTTTGGCTGCGTAGTTGGTAATTTCGAATTGCAGAATGATTACATGTACAACATTTTTTCCGAAAAAAATCGTATCAAAAGACATATTTATTCAAACAACAACATAAATACCAGATTTGGTATATAAGATACATACATATAACATATAAACTAAACTACGTGCTCAACTATAAACTTTCAAAACTTGTTAAAACATTAAAACAGTATTTAGCTACCAAAGTCATAATTGTTTTGTCTTGCATAGCAATGACATACATAAAAAGGTCTTGGTAGCTAAATTTAGAAAACGAGTTATTACTCGGGCTACCTGTACAGGGTAGCCGAGTCTAGGTTTCGGCTCTGTTATTATTATTATTTTTTGTGTCGACAAATTGCAATTATTGCATCATCCCGATAGGCTTTGCGAAACCACGCCGGTGTATATATCATGGCTGATGATTTTCATGCAGGAGCGTGCAGGAGGGAGTCGTACGTTTTTTCTCTCCTGACGGCCTTTGGTTGTGTTGTTCGAAGTGAATTTGTGTTTTAATGATAAACACGCTCACAATGCTTACAATAGACTATAGTAGACCTGGATTGGTGGGCGATCTCGATAACCGTACGCTGAAAATGTGTAGTACTCGATCAAACTTTATACGAAAATTCTCGATCAATGTGTTCTCGATCAATTTACATGATCTTACATGTGTTAATATTAATTAAATTGTCCTGAAAATGTTGCTCAAGTGCTGTAAATCAAAGAACAAGGAAAGTTGATAAAGCCAACTTGCAAGTGAAAGGTAAACATGCTGTGTTTTACATCTTCAATCATCGAGGTTGACATTTAACTGAACTGACTTGTCTGTGAATGCTGTATGTGGTTTCCTTTATTTTTGCTTGTATTGTTTATTATTGTAATTAAACACTTTATACATTACTTTCGTCAAGTGTGTATTATTGTTTGGGTACACCATTACGGCCGCCATTTCAATGTTTTGGACACCAGTATGGCCACCAATCCACCATTTCAATATTTTGGCACACCAGTATAGCCACCAATTATGCCACCAATCCACCATTTCAATGTTTTGGCACACCAGTATGGCCACCATTTCAATGTTTTGGCACACCAGTATGGCCACCATTTCAATGTTTTGGCACACCAGTATGGCCACCATTTCAATGTTTTGGCACACCAGTATGGCCACCATTTCAATGTTTTGGCACACCAGTATGGCCACCATTTCAATGTTTTGGCACACCAGTATGGCCACCATTTCAATGTTATGGCACACCAATATGGCCACCATTTCAATGTTTTGGCACACCAGTATGGCCACCATTTCAATGTCTTGGCACACCAGTATGGCCACCATTTCATTGTTTTGTGCACCCATATGGCTACCATTTCAATGTTTTGGCACACCAGTATGGCCACCATTTCAATGTTTTGGTACACGAGTATGGCCACCATCTCAATGTTTTGCTACACTAGTATGGTCACCATTTCAATGTTTTGCTACACTAGTATGGCCACCATTTCATTGTTTTGCTACGCCAGTATGGCCACCATTTCATTGTTTTGGTACACCAGTATGGCCACCATTTCATTGTATTGGTATGCCAGTATGGGCACCATTTCATTGTTTTGGTACACCAGTATGGCCACCATTTCATTGTATTGGTATGCCAGTATGGGCACCATTTTATTGTTTTGGTACACCAGTATGGCCACCATTTCATTGTATTGGTACGCTAGTATGGCCACCATTTCATTGTTTTAGTACCCCAGTATGGCCACCATTTCATTGTTTTGGTACACCAGTATGGCCACCATTTCATTGTATTGATATGCCAGTATGGGCACCATTTCATTGTTTTGGTACACCAGTATGGCCACCATTTCATTGTTTTGATACGCCAGTATGGCCACCATTTCATTGTTTTAGTAACACCAGTATGACCACCATTTCATTGTTTTGGTATACCAGTATGGTCACCATTTCATTGTTTTGGTACACCAGTATGGCCACCATTTCATTGTATTGGTATGCCAGTATGGGCACCATTTTATTGTTTTGGTACACCAGTATGGCCACCATTTCATTGTATTGGTACGCTAGTATGGCCACCATTTCATTGTTTTAGTACCCCAGTATGGCCACCATTTCATTGTTTTGGTACACCAGTATGGCCACCATTTCATTGTATTGATACGCCAGTATGGGCACCATTTCATTGTTTTGGTACACCAGTATGGCCACCATTTCATTGTTTTGATACGCCAGTATGGCCACCATTTCATTGTTTTAGTAACACCAGTATGACCACCATTTCATTGTTTTGGTATACCAGTATGGTCACCATTTCATTGTTTTGGTACACCAGTATGGCCACCATCTCAATGTTTTGCTACACCAGTATGGCTAGGTTTCACCTTGGTTTCTGTGTTTTTATTGTTCATAGTTCATATTAATCTTCTTTGTTAATATGTTGTATATATTTTAAGTAGCCCGAGTTTACGCCTAGCGGGCGTCTTGTTTATTTTACAGCAGGCACGTAGCCAGGATTTTGAAAGGGGGGAGCCGAAATCAAAATAAATTTTTAGGGGGGTCCGGGGGCATGCCTCCCCGGGAAATTTTGAAATCGAGAGTCGCTGAAATGCCATTTCCTGGCTTTTGGAGGAAGATTTTACAGACTCTAAAAGTTAAAAAACGTCATAAAATACTCAAAAAAAAGCAAACGTCACATAGATACTCAAAATGCATACACTCAGTAGATTGAATACACTGTTTCCAGTTTATTTCCTGACACAATTCATATTGCATCAGTTTTGTAGTTATATGTCTGTCGTTTTATATCCAAAGGGGGGGAGCCGCGGCTCCCACGGCTCCCCCCCTGGCTACGTCCCTGAACTAAACCAATTCTTCTTTGTACATTTGGTTTATGCGAGTTTCAAAACCAAGGTGAGATCCTAATCAATCGCGTGAGCCCGGTTAACTGGGCTAGCCCGGCTCATAAGCCTGGCACATGGACAGGGCTGGCTCGGTGAACCGGGCTAGCCCGCTTTATATATAAAATGCATGTTGTTTTAACATTTCGATGCATGGCAAGCGGGCTAGCCCGGTGAAAAACTGTTGAACTCGCTTCGATACGCGTTCGTTTGCTTGAATGTGTGAATAAATAGTGCTGAAAGGAACTGAAATAGAACATCAACGTTGTGTGTGTTTCGTGATCAAAGCGAAGATTTAATAAATTAATTAGTCTTCGTGAAGACGCTTTCCTGGGTTATAGCAAAGACTTTATTGACAATCGTTTTATTAAGGTGGGCTTACAAGATAAATAATAGCCTAATTAGTGTAAAACTGAAGTAAAACTAACGCAACTTTGCCCTTATTTTACTTGATAATTGCGAATTTCGGCCTGAAATCATCCCGGCTTACCTGGCTATAGCCCGCTCCATGTGATCGTTTCGTAAACTCATCCCGGCAGTTAACCGGGCTAGTTCGGTTAACCGGGCCAGCCCGGTCCATGTAATCGCCCTCTAAGTCGAGTGAATATTGCCAAATATTAGGGATCTTAAGATGCTAGGACGACGACGGCGAGTCACGGTTGACTGACTAATATATTTGATCTCTGAAGCTAGTTTAACGACTTCCAAAAACGCCCCAGTATTAATTGCTAAAGTGCATGCTTGTGGTGTCTGTATTGAAGTCAATCTTCAGCAACAGTTCTCGAGTAGTTTACACTTTACCGTACTCGAGTCATCACTGCATGTGTCAGGTTAGTGTATAAAGCTAGGCAACAAACACGTTAGTGGGTCGGTAAGCGTATAAAATAAGCGGTAAACACAGTTACTGATTAGGGTTAGGGTTTTTGTTTGGGTTAGGTCATCAAATTAATCTCGCTTGGTGGCATAGGAATCGCTGAATTACTCGGGTACGGTAAACTGTAAAATTTCCCAGTTCTCATCTTTTGGCCGTTGACGTCGTGCTGAAGACATGAAAATGCTCTAAATGGCGTTGTATAAATAACGAGGACGGTGTCGAGATTACTCTGGGAACTACAAATTATTCATTCTCTTTGTTTTGCAAAAATAATTCTTTTATTTCAAGGACGTTGTCTTTCAGGTTGACGTCGTAGATCTTAAGGTCCCTAATACTTATAAAATACCCAGCCACTATTCTTTACCGCGGTATTACCACATAGTTATATATACAGCATTCGTTGACATTACTCTCCGTATATAGCTCGGTGGCCAGAGCATGCATTGCACTAGTATAATCGCAGGGTCGCGGTTCAATTATATGTACTAGCCAGAAAGTCTTGATGTTGCATTTTTGCAACTGGTTGCAGTTTACTTCTAATATTTACTTATAAGTTGGCAACATATATATTTGTTTCAAAAAATATTTGTATTGTAAACTATACCTTTACTGCTATTAAGGGATATATTTGCATCGTTCCGCATATTGTGTTGGGAACTTCAAAACAATTCATGAAGTCCTCATTCAATATTCAAAAGACAATGACAGCGGATTCAATACAATCAGTTTCCTTCAACAGTATAGAAAAGAATGGTTTACAATAGTATTATTTATTCTATTATGTTAGCCGACAGATACGATCAACTTCCTTCAGCAGTAAATTATTTTTAGTATTGACTATTGTACACATTCAAATTTACTGCTGAAGGAACTTCATCGTAAATTGGTCCTCTGCATTGATCGGATGCCATATAAATTGTGTAACCTTAATTAAAATAACAAGAACAGAGTATATCACAGCAGGCCCCTGCAGGTTCAGCTGTGTATTCTTAACTACAAAAGGAAAACCCGTGATGTAAAAAAAATGACATCACGAGGGGCGAGAATGGTTGATAAATTTGGTGTGCTTCTGACCCTCTTGATCATTCTGCTGAGAGGTGCGACAGAGAAGAATCAGAAGACAACTTAGAAGACACGACTTAAACTGAAAAGGTAAAGGTTCTTAACAATATACTGTAAATTGATTTTCTTCGGATTCAAAGTCTGCATGGGCGTTTTTTTCAAAAAAACGATAAACGGGGCGGCCGTCTGGCGAATGAGAGAGAAACAACACGCAACGAAGGCAAAATAGAAAGTGGGTGTTGATGTGAAATAACTAAATGCATCTATTATCTTTCTTAGCTGCGGTTTGTTGTTGGGATTATGAATTTAAGCAGTGAAATGCATATTACTAGCTACTAATAAGAAACGCTTGCTACGCAGGCTAGAATATTACCAAAATATCAAAATTCGAATAACGTTACACGATTCAGCAAGCCCACACTAGTGTTGCAATTTCAGACTACAAAATGTAAAACATGAAGTTATCAGAAATAATTCAATGAGGACAATTATAGAATCTTGAGCGTATATTGCTATAAGAAACTTGACAATGAAAGATATTACTTTAGGAAACAGTTAAAAATGAACTATATCACTATATTATCGTTAATTAGCACTAGAACTCCATTTTAATGTAGATGATCCACGAACATTAAAATCAATATGTATCAAATGCAACCAGGCTCGTGATCTAACAAAATTGATATCGTGTTGTTCCTAGCTTAATATCTGTATTAATTATTATATGTATAATTTAGTTGTTTATGTTGTAATCTTTATACAAGGACCGCAGTAATTGACGTATAAGCTATTGCCCTGCCAGTTGTTCGTGTCGTTGTCTGTGTATGTTTAATACAGTGCATCACGTCTGCATGCTGCAAACCAAATTACGGTATGCAGTTAAACTATTTAAATGAAAACGGTACTATATGGTTGGCATCTGAAAATTAAGTTAAGATTCATCATTACCGACTTCGTCTAGATTGACCAGAAGCCATTTGTATTCGAAAGTTTCTCGAAATACATCCCTCAGAATTTAACGAAATTTACGAGGAACATTATTTAGAATATCTTCGGATTTCTATGAATAGAGGGGTATGTGAATAGAGGGGAGAAAAATGCAAACGCTAAAGACATTCGCCAAATTGATTCAAAATAACACTAGTCTTCTAACGACCAGCCGTGTGGCCAGTTAAGTGAACTTAATGTAACGTAATTTACGAGGAATGGTATTTCGTACTATTTTCTTTCTATCCGTGAAAATAAATGTGTCTACCTCGGAAGAAAGTTCATGAAAACTGAAACCATTTGCCAAAGATTCAGAACTGACAAACTGTAGTAAAAGCGTTGCGAAAAAGTCGAAAATATATGCTAGGCTCGATTTCCGCCTTATCTCGACTCGCGGGACTTTACCCGCCCTCTACGAACGGTGGACGCGTGAGCGGCTTGTTATGTCTGTGGGTAATTTTCACAAGGCAAAGATATTTTTGTCATTCATCCAACCAACACTATAAACAGAGTCAGTGAACGATAAATCGCAGATGTTTGAAATGGCGGAAATGCAGCAAAAACACGACTTATAATTCAGTGATCTTCGTGAACTGAAGCAAGGTGCAATCTTTTCTTATGGACATCTTTAATCAACAATTAGGCCCGCCATTTCACGAAGGCAACAAAGGGTATTTAATAATGTAAATAAACAATCTGACATTCACCAGGTTCAATTCGCTTTTTAGCATCTTCGTCGTTCTATAAATCGTCGCCGAACTCTGCCGTGATTCAAACTGACTTGAGAAACCGCATCTGATCTGATCATCTTCCATGAAAGAAATCAAAGGCGAAATCGCAGTTGTGATTGATTTCGAGTTAGGTTTACGTCATCAACAAACTATTGACGCTGACTGAAATATCAGTGATTTTCCTGACCTAGTAGGCTAAATGGCAAACACAAGAGGCCACTGGTAACGGTCACGTTGCAAATCTTTTAAAAAAATAATCTTCAAAAGCTTCGAAATTCGGCCGCCACTTTGGGCTGTCACGATATTAATTTATACAAATGTTCAATAATATATTGCCTGCTGAAAATGTGCAGGCGCATTTGTGATTGGTGGAAATTGACAATGACAAGCTCATGAGCCCAGCCGCGATTTCGGGGGCGGGTCGCAGACCGAAATAAGGCTGGAAAACCGGGTTATAAATCCATGTCCTATATTCACGAATTTATTGGTTAGGATTAGGGTGTGTGTTGGAGTCAGGCTTTCATGAAGACCTGGGTTATTTAGGACATGGAATTATTACCGAAAATCGAGCCTAAAAATATGCATGACCCCACGATACGCATATGCATGTTATATAGTTCATAAAAACTTCGAAAGATAATTCCTCGAAAGTGTTCGCTGATATCATTGTGATAACATTTACGTATATTGTTTTTGCGATTTAAGGTGGCTCCCTATATAAATACGCGCTATTTCATACGCTCATTATCTAATGTTATTCACAAGTTTAAAAATTTGTTACATAAATACTAACTAGACCTTACTATAGCAGAACTATCGCAGATATAAAATATCTATCAAAAAGTTCAATTATTTGTGTTACCATGGTAATAATGACGTTGGACCAGAAAAGATCCATACTCCCATACTACCCCCCCACCCCCCCACCCCCCACCCCACCCACCCCCCCTCCCTCCAACACGGAAGAAATTTTCGCTGTCCGGAGGGGGGACATCACTTTAGAAATATCAAAATATTAAACTGGTAAGTAAACATAACTTTTAACAATAAGATTTAATAAGTCATAGATACATAACAAGTACAAAACTATATAAGTTGTCTAAAATATCAACAGAAAATAGAAATATCAACGAGCCATTTTCCAGTCAATATCAAGCGGGACTTAAGTCGTAACCTTAGCAACCTACACAGGAAGTCTGGACAGGAAGTCCCGCTTGGTGACTGGAAAATCGTTCGATTTCGATAGGAAATCTGGGCCTTTCTACTCTGTATTCGCAAGGATAAAACTGCAAATTTTTCAAAAAACCGCTGACAAAAAAAAACGATGTCCGAAGGGGGAGAGGGGGGGACCCGTTTGACATTTCCTCCGTGGGGGGGGGGGGTAGGGGGGTAGGAATGGATCTTTTCTGGACCCATTTTCAAATATTGCCCAATTGAAGCGGCATGTCTTCAGTTTGCTTCGATAAAATTTTTTAAAATTGCTGATATGATAGATACTGTTGTGGAGAATATCCATGTACAAAATCAGAGAGGGGTTGTATGGACAGATTTTTCGCTATAAAAATTATCGATTTAAAAAAGTTCTGTCTTATGAAATTTTTTTAAATTATATACACTTTAGAACTTTTTATAAACTTTATTTACAAAATTTTAGCAAAATTCACCGAAGAAAACGTCTACAAGTCTAACATATATGTCGACGCGGTCATAGAATATCGAACCGACAAGATCGCTATTTACGCATGCGTAGCGATACTATTTCTAGTCACCAGTCCCCTATTGAAATTACCGTAGGGAGCCACCTTAAATTGTTCTCTCTGTTGCTCTCGGTTTTCTTCATCCTCTAGCGGCTTTAAAATTTATATATATATATATATATATATATATATATATATATATATATATATATATATATATATATATATATATAATAACGTACCCAGGATTCTGAAAGGGGGGAGCCGAAGTCAAAATAAATTTTTAGGGGGGTCCGGGGGCATGCTCCCCCGGGAAATTTTGAAATCGGAAGTCGCTGAAATGCCATTTCCTGGCTTTTGGAGGAAGATTTTACAGACTCTAAAGGTTAAACAACGTCATACGAAATACTCAAAACATGCAAACGTCACATAGATACTCAAAATGCATACACTCAGTAGATTGAATACACTGTTTACAGTTTATTTCCTGACACAATGGCATATTGCATCAGTTTTGTAGTTACATGTCTGTTTTTATATCAAAAGGGGGGGAGCCGCGGCTCCCACGGCTCCCTGCCCCCGAAACCTCCAATCTGCGAAATTTAAGCTCTGCGGAGGAGAGAGGGCTAATGCACTTAACGGGTGGTCCCACATGGCCACGATCAGCTATTGCTGAAATTAAACAATAGATCGTTTTCATCTGACGTCACAGCGGCCATATTGGTGTATACGGTATGGGAATTAGCTCTTTCTTATTCAAATATTTCGTATTGTTTCACCACCCCAATGGGCCCACCGATCACGTGAGTGAAAACGATCTATAGTATAATTGCTCAACATGTCCTCTCACTTGAGTATCATGATAATCATCATTTCTTCACACAGTCGAATATGATGATTATCATGATACTCAGGTGAGATTCCGTCCCACATGCGGGATGTTAAACTAAATTGCATATAACAAAAGGGCATTAGGGGTGTTGTGGTCGGGGTCTGAGAGGCGGGACTTTTTTCCGGAGGGTTGTGGTTAGGGTTAGGTCCAACGGGGGGGGGTTGTGGTTAGGGTTAGGGTTGTCAGGGGGGTTGTGGTTAGGGTTAGGGTCAGGGTTAGAGGGGGGTTGAGTTGGGGGTTTGGGGGTAGGGAATTCTTTTTTTAAAATGATGATTATTGTTAATTCAACGAAATCTCACAAATGACGATAATCATCATTTCGAAATGAGAGGATATGCTGAATTGCTGCCGAGCGAAGCGAGGTAGCTCCCTAATCTTGACATGGGTTCCTATGTGTCTCGTGTCCAGACCTCTGCCGAGTTATGTAAAGCTGACCAGCCAGCCAACACGATCTCTTACCAAAATTAAGCGTATATCTTAATTGTAAAATAGGGCTCGAATTAAGACATGGCCTTAATTTTAAAATAGGGCTCAAATTAAGACATGGCCTTAATTTATCTGTCCCACAAGCGGGATGTTAAACTTGAACACATAAAGCTAAGAATCCTAGAGGGGCGTTGTGGTCGGGGTCTGAGAGGTGGGACTTTTTTCCGGAGGGTTGTGGTTAGGGTTAGGTCCAACGGGGGGGAGGGTTGTGATTAGGCTTAGGGATACCGGGGGGTTGTGGTTAGGTTTAGGGTTTCTGGGGGTTTGTGGTTAGGGTTAGGGTTTCCGGGGGGTTGTGGTTAGGGGTTGGGGGTATGGGGGAGAGTTTTCATTTAAAATTAAGGATTAGCCTTAATATCCTCCTAGAATTACCAATAATCAGTATAGTACGACTGAAAAAATTTGGATGTTTGTTAGCAGTCCCCAGTCCCCTTTCTCACGCGAAGTTTGGAGCACATATGTGTGATTCAGTCATTCAGGAGCAGTTGCATTTCAATTTTAACTAAGTGAGTAGTTATTTAAATTTGCTTGAATTTGGGGATTTTGGTCATTAATTAAGTGCAACACTCTACTTTCAAGAGTTTCTTCAACCATGAGCTCCGTGTTTTAGTCGGGATCGAGCACGTTATGGAAGTCGAGGGTAAATAAAAGTGGAATACTTTACTTTGACAAGCTAGTAGTTTATTTAAGCTAGAATTTTTTAAATGTTCGGTTAAATACCTTGCTGTAAGTCCGTGTTTTAGTCGTGGGTAGATAAATAAGTTACTCATCAAACCAGTGAGGTTGAATATTTATATTAGGGGATTTCAATTGTGTATCTCAGTTACATCAACATGTACAGTGATGTACTGCCTTAACATGTATGTTATTCAATGAAATGTGTTATTCATTTCAGGTTTATTAACTCATAACTTACATCTACACGTACTTTAATTTATAATTAGGTGTCTTTTGTATTATAAAATTACCAAGATGGTTGGCAAGGTCAATGTCTTTATCCCTTATACAATAAAAATTATTAATCACTTCTCAATTGTAAGGCAACCCAATTCCCTGTGTTCTTTGTGAACTGTACATGTGCATGAAAAAACAAACAATTTTGTTCTTTTATTAGTTTTATATATTTCTATAATTGGTGATATACAATATAAGTAGTGCAATGTCTGCTAGCTACAAGTAACTACAAAGTCTCATTGAAAGAAATGAATTATGGGAAACTAAGTCCTTAACCACAATGGATCTGTTAACTATTGACTACCATGGACTGAAGTATATAAAATAATATCTCTTTGCTGCCTTTGGAACTGCTGTACAGTATATCTACAAGATGCCATTGCACACAGTACTGTACATGTTCATTTCAGAATATAAACTACACATTTGTTTCAATGATGGATTTCCACACAAAAAGTTACAGTATCTGGCTACACTGCATCTTTCTGTAATAAACTACATCTTATGCAGTGCCTGTACATTGAGTCTGAAGAAATGGATTATCATTTCACCCAAAACACTCTCAGAAAAGTGTGATTCACTTACAATGGAAGTATTAGTGTCCCATAATTTATTACATGTTTCTCAGAAAATAAACTACATGTATTGTTTCAATGAATATCATGGATTGCTACACAATAATTATGTGGAGACATCTTGAAAGTAATGGTTTGTCATCAATGACTATAGTAATGCATTCTTACCAACAAGTACAACTAATGAACTCAGAGATTATAAACAATGGGCAACTCTAAAATGCTAGCCCACATTTTAGTTATACCAATTCTGCAAAATAATCTGATGGAGTTGATGGTATAATGCTGTATAATTTTTCAGGTTTAGATTTGTTATAACATGAGACACTTGGAACTGCATTGATAGTTTATAGTCACAGCAAGAGCCATGGTGATTTATTACTTGTATACTATAGTGTTTACCCTGTCAAAACCCTTGCCAATTATATCAAGAGAAAAGTCATAGTAATGTTTAGTTTAATTCTAAATCTTATAATTAAAAAATTAAAAATAACTCTGTAAATACCGTCTGTCTGTTGCAATTAATATATATATATACCCAGGGTTACCCAGAGCTTATATTGAGAATTTTGTAAAACATCAGGAAACTAATCAGGATTTTTGTCCCACTTGAGGCAGCACTTCACTTGCAATAGTAATTTCTAGTTATATCACTTTAATAAGTTCAGTATAGTGCCTGATTTTAGCCAATGTGGGACCACCTGTTAGTGCATACTAGCCGCTTATAAGCGTATAATTAGCAAGTTGTTGCAAAAATCGTTTCCAGTTTTGTAACATTGTTTTAAGTTTCCTATTGGTCATACTGTATTTTCATATACTATGATATAATACTAGAAGTTTTTATCTCTGCTTCGAATTGTTTTCCTCGAGTGAACATTCAATTACAGTTTGTTGATTAGGGCTATCTTCTCTAAAAGCATTTCAAATCAGGCATTTGTTTCCATAAAATAACAAGCAATTGTCAAAACTGTTGTCAAACAGAATGTACTTTAATTGCCTTTAATTGTTTCTGTATGCATTTACACAGGTGTGACAACAGTCTTTTACAACTGCCAACATGCTTGCCGAAGTGTGTCGCAGTAATTGCCAAAACGATCTACAGTGATTTCATTATGTTCCTTGGCAGAAACAATTGCTGAGGCAAAGTAGCAAATTATGAAAAGACCAGCAATTATTTTGCCAAGGTAAAAATAGAATTATGAGGACTGTGATTGGACAGTCATTGTCAGTCAGCATCGTGCTGACCTATGAATGCCTGTTATTAATGTTAATAATTAACTTATTCTATAAACTTATGCCTGTTTGTTTTGTAATTAATTTACTGTGAATTACTTAAGGTTACTTAAGGTAAAGATGCAGGAGGCAAATTCTAATCAAGGAAATAGTAGATCCAAGGTAAAAATTATAATGGTACCGAGATAGCATTTTAATAATGAATAAAAATTGTAAAAATTGCCCTTATTAGTGTGTGTTTAAAGTGTTTAAAATGTCTAGTAGTATATATAATTCTTAGCTGACATATTTTATTTATTTTAGTCACCAAATAATGATGATGGCAATGAAAGTGGTAAAAACAAGCTTGATGGAGAGAGAGGTGGCAGTGGTGAAAAGGATTGTGCTGGTGCAGATAATAGTGATAGTGATAGTGATGGTGATGGTAATGGTGATGATGGTGATGGTAATGGTGGTGGTGGTGGGTAAGTTTAATATCAAATAAAAATATTGTTCACAAAATGAAAATATAAAGTAATTAATTTTGTTGTTAGAGTGCTGAGTTCAAGTTTGGGTTCACTAATTATTCTTTTTATCTATTTTATACATGTAGTTGGACTCCAGGAACATTTATTGCAGCGGCTGCTGGAGCTGGGGCTCTTGTTGCAGCTGCACCTCTTGTTGCTGCAGCAGCAGGCTTTACGTCTGCAGGGATAGGAGCTGGTACTATAGCAGCATCAATGATGTCAGCTTCTGCTACTGCTGGTGGAGGTGGGGTAGCTTCTGGTGGTCTTGTAGCAACATTACAAGCTGTAGGTGCCACAGGTAGCTTGGCTGCAGCTGGTCCTACAGTTACTGGTGCTGTAGGGGCAGCTGGTGCAGCTGTGGGAGCTGCTTTTTATAATGATGGCAAACCTGGCAACGATGGAAAATCTAGCAACAAAGATGGAAAAGCTGGTGACAAAGAATGGAATTCCTAAAAATAATAAAACTCTTAAAAACATTGGCAATCCTGGAAATGATAGCCTGCGCCGCAGACGACTATAACAGTGTTATATTACGTCTGCGTAGTAGCGCCATAATCCGTGTTCTGCCAACCCCCCGATAAACGCGTTTCTGTACAGTTACTGATGATTGGTTCCTTTGAAAAACACTTCTACCGAGCCATTTCATTGGCTGTTTGGTCGTGCCAGGCACGATCGCGCACTATTAAGCACTTCACGCTGAGCGAGTTTCAACAATGTGAATGTGATGGATTTCCCTTAGACCAATCATGCACTTTATGTTTACAAGGAATAAATAAATGCTGTAACAAGTATTGTGTGGAAGGGAAAGGACAATTCGTTGTCTTAACAGAGCTAAAGAGTCTTCCGCTTGCTGTTCAAGTTGGAACACCATATGTATGTCGAGACTGCTATCAGAAACTGAAGAAACGCAGAGGCTTGTTGTCTCAACTCAACAACATCGAAAAGGCGCTGGAGTGCATATATAATGACAATAAATTTAAACAAACACCAGCGCTAAAAAGACCTTCAAGCGAACCGATCAGTGCTGGCTGTGCTGGCTCTGCAGCAGACTTGTCACAACTGCCGCGTTTTTGGCCGTGTAGTTGTTGGCCTTGTGGAGAATTCTAGAAGATGTTGTTGTAGACAAACCAAGACATCAGAAAACGCATTTGAAAGGGAAGCCCATTGTTGTTGATCGTCGCTTTCTATTACAGACAGAGATCTCAAAAGTCAAAAAGCTTACAGCTCGATCAACAACAACTATTGACATCTGCATAGCATTTGTATCACTATAACACTGTTTTAGTCGTCTGCGGCGCAGGCTAGTTGGAACCTGATGCCAGTCCGAAATCTACGTACACGTTGCTATCAGATATCGTGACAGGCTCGTCGCAAGCTGTTTGCAGACTTGTAACAAGCTTGTTATAACAAATACTTGGTGATGAACTACACGGCAAAATTGTGTCAGGATCGTTGGCGAATCTGGCGATGAATTTCGTAGGCGATGCACAGCCAGCACTGATCGGTTCGCTTGAAGGTCTTTCTAGCGCTAGTGTTTGTTTGAATTTATTGTCATTATATATGCACTCCAGCGCCTTTTCGATGTTGTTGAGTTGAGACAACAAGCCTCTGCGTTTCTTCAGTTTCTGATAGCAGTCTCGACATACATATGGTGTTCCAACTTGAACAGCAAACGGAAGACTCTTTAGCTCTGTTAAGACAACGAATATAATTGTCCTTTCCCTTCCACACAATACTTGTTACAGCATTTATTTATCCTTTGTAAACATAAAGTGCATGATTGGTCTAAGGGAAAATCCATCACATTCACATTGTTGAAACTCGCTCAGCGTGAAGTGCTTAATAGTGCGCGATCGCGCCTGGCACGACCAAACAGCCAATGAAATGGTTCGGTAGAAGTGTTTTTCAAAGGAACCAATCATCATTAACTGTACAGAAACGCGTTTATCGGGGGGTTGGCAGAACACGGATTATGGCGCTACTACGCAGACGTAATATAACACTGTTATAGTCGTCTGCGGCGCAGGCTAGGAAATGATGGAAATTTTGAAAAAGGTGGAAATCTTGAAAATGAGGGGAAGTTTAGAAATGATCATGAAAAACTTGAAAGAGAAGGAAATAAGGGGGAAATGGCTGAAAATGATGATGGTGCCGATAGGAGAGCGAATGAAAATATTGATAGCACAGTGCAAGCTACTCACAAGAAAGGTGGAAGACATAGGCAGCCAACAGAACATGATGATGAAGAAAATGACGAAGAGTCTACATTTGTGAAGACAGTGGTATTCAAGAAATAAGCATATGCAACTAAGATTTCTTGTACCGATTTATTGTAATACATGTACTGTATTATAAGAGTAGGTTTGTTTTTCCATTACTTGTCACTTTACGTGTTATACAATACTTATGAAGGGTACATTTTTCATTTTTAGAAGAAAGAAATCTATTTAGTTACATGTTGAAAATGTATACACCCTTCCTGTAGTTAATTGTTTGTAGTTTAATATAGCCTGTACAATTAACTAATAAAGGATTTAACCTGATTTTCGTGGCAATTTAGGGAAATGACTCTTTTGGAAATAACTGTCATTCAATCAGTATCCAAACCCCGTCCTAACATGAATAGAATTTTCGAATAATATTCTGTTGAAATCCTCGGGGGGCAAATACGAGATTTTTGGATTTTCAAAAATCGTTGGTCATTTTTAAGAATTTTTTGCGAGAGATTTTTGGGAGAATCATTCAGTTTGATGATTTGGTCAGTTTGCAAACTGATGATGTCTGATAAAAGATATTTTAATCCGCAAAAAAATGAATTTTAATATTTTAGATTCTGATTTCTGAGCTAAGGAAGAAGACCGGGGGCACATAGGCGTACGGGCACAAATTTATAGGGCGGCGGAGAACGTTTTGCCCGACTGAAACAGCGACTTTTGATATAAAAAAGCACCTTTTCCTTTTTTCATCCTATTTTTAATTTTTTTCCCTATATTTTTTGCCCGACTTAGGTTGAAATATTCCCCGACTTAAGCAACATTCCCATTCATCTAGGGGGGGGGGGGCAGCCGCCCCCGTCCATGGGCGTACAAGGCGGGGGGGGGGGGCAGCTGCGCCCCCCGCCTTGTACGCCTATGGACCGGGGGTTTTCAAGTAGCCGCACACTCTGGATTAAATCTAATATATTAACGTGTCCTCATCACATTCCAGTACCATTCACCTCGACTATTCAGTGTTTCCACTTCGCAGGAAATTTCCTGATTCTCAGGAAATCCTGACTTGAAAAGGAAATTTTCAGGATGAGTTAAAATCTCAAGAAAATCAGGAAATCTCAAAAAATCTATAAGTGGATCGAGATGCATTTTCGGAATTTTTGGCTTTCTGTTGTATGGGGTTATGAAGTAACCGGTTAAAGCAAAAAGAAGATTGCCCTGCGCGCATGCTTAACGAAGAACAAACAGTTTGAAATACGCAGGGTGTGGAAAGACAGGCGAGCATTGTCAGCGCAAAGTCAATCGGAACGGGGTGCACCTGCAGAGAGGACAACGGTCATGTCATCGACGAATCCGGTTCCTCACTTCCTTTGGAAGTCTGGGACTGCACGCAGGCTAGGGACTGGGTTCCTTATGGATTTTGTGAAAAGTTATCACGTGATAATGTCACAAGACCCCTCCTAGTCTTCTTCTCTCTAGTGAGCAGCAACTATAAACAGTCCTTACCCGTATCCATGTAAACAACATTCCATTGAGCGTTAGCAACCCCAACTTTTTTAAGTTGCGTTGAAAAAAAAACGTAGCTTAAAAAAGTTGGGGTTGCTAACGCTCAATGGAATGTCAACATTAGTGTCACGTGACACTTGTCTACGGAGTAGAATGAAGAAGTTTTCTGTTACTGGGAGTTTCACTGGCCCCGACACAAACGTGTACACGTCACTGACTACTACACAAAATGTGTACACTTCACTGACTACTACACAAAATGTGTACACTTCACTGACTTCCACACAAAATGTGTACACGTCACTGACTACTACACAAAATTCAGCTTGGATTCTGTGAGTGCTTAAATGTTGTCACAAGCCCTGGCCAACTGGAATCAACCTAGTTGTCGAGGTCGTGGCCCACTCGGTTGGGGACAAAAACTGATGGACTGTAAAATGGAAAATTTATGGACTATAAAATGGAAAAATTTCTAGTAAAATTATATTACCATATAGAAAACGGTTAACATGGCCGCTATAGTGACAAGCCATGTGTCAAGCTGTGTGCCAAGTCGTGTGCCAAGCCATGTGCCAGGGTCAACGGTAGGACCAACGGCAGGGCCAACGACAGGGCCAACAGCAGGGCCAACGGCAGGGCCAACGGCGAAAAGTGATGGTAGCGGTTACATACACTCGGAAGAAATGGTCTGGTATTCTCCAGGCTGTCGCCTGTCGCCAGCCCATAATTCTTCCTCACCTACTGCGGATCTTATGAAAGGTGATGGTACCAACAACTTCCCAGGTCCCCGGAAAAAAACCATCGACGATGTTGGCGATTTAGCATAAAAAGTGATGGTACCGGGGCATGGAAAAAGTGATGGTACCGGGGTATGGAAAAAGTGATGGTATCGCCGATGTCACCAAAAAAAAAATGGCCTCGTACCCCCATTTCCTATACTACTCTAACTCTACCTAATGCTTTTACTTACAAGAATAATAATTATTATCTACACCTAAAAAGTCAGTTGACCACTATATTTATCTATTTTTTGAATAATTTTTATATATTAATTCTCTCGTAACTGTCCCGTATATGTAACATATAGCCCATATATTATGTAACATAGAGCCCGTATATGTAACATACAGCCCGTATATATAAACAGCGTTTTCACTTTATATATTTATCTATTCAGTTTACTCTCATTCATCCTTTTTACACCCCTTCCTTCTTGCTCATCGACGGTATGAATAGCAATGTCTTTCGCATAAACTTTCGCATCTCATTATCGATTTGTTATTGTTATTTTGATTTGATTGGCTAATTTTTCGCATCTCATTATCAATTTGTTATTGTCATTTTTATCTGATTGGTTTATTTTTGGTCACATAATTACCTTTCGTATATATATAAGCTCATTGTTTGTTTAGTGTTTACACTCTTTACGTTTCTCTTTGACGAAGGGCCTTCGCTCCGCCTCGAAACGTTAGACTCCTACGTTCTCTGTTTCGGCAGTATATCTAACCTTACTATATTTCGTATACAGTTAAAAGCTTCTAGGACAGCGTCGGCCACGGTTGAAATCCAAATATTACCAGGGTTAAGTCACGTTGGCCTGAAAAACAGAGAAAAATCTTCTCGACGTTTCGAGCGAAGGCCCTTCGTCAGGAGAAATTAGTAAACAACTCACACGTGGTCACGCGTATTTATAGCAGAGCTACAATGGGAATCACATGAACACATGTAAGCCAATAAAAACAAAGTAAACAAATAAATTAATATGTAATTTTAGCCTGTGTGCAGGTGCTGACCCAATTTGTGGGTCAGCTACCTGCAAATAGGCAAAGAAACAGGTTATAAATTACTATTTAAATCATCAGAAAAAGGTTAAGGAAAAGGTGTGGAATATGGGGTGGAGTGAGCTAAATGAAAGAGAATCGCTCATTGAGGCCGTGAGGGTGAATGGTACCAAGTTTGTAAATGAGACGCACTTCTTGCTTACGACGAGTATCGTTACAACCTGTAATGGGCTGAATGGCACAGATTTTCATGTTGGAAAAGGAGTGGTTGGCACTGTTGAAGTGCCTGGCAACAGGTTTGTTTTGCACATTGTTTTTGACATCACGAAGGTGTTCAACAAACCTGTCACCTAAACGTCTTAGGTGACAGGTTTGTTGAACACCTTCGTGATGTCAAAAACAATGTGCAAAACAAACCTGTTGCCAGGCACTTCAACAGTGCCAACCACTCCTTTTCCAACATGAAAATCTGTGCCATTCAGCCCATTACAGGTTGTAACGATACTCGTCGTAAGCAAGAAATGCGTCTCATTTACAAACTTGGTACCATTCACCCTCACGGCCTCAATGAGCGATTCTCTTTCATTTAGCTCACTCCACCCCATATTCCACACCTTTTCCTTAACCTTTTTCTGATGATTTAAATAGTAATTTATAACCTGTTTCTTTGCCTATTTGCAGGTAGCTGACCCACAAATTGGGTCAGCACCTGCACACAGGCTAAAATTACATATTAATTTATTTGTTTACTTTGTTTTTATTGGCTTACATGTGTTCACGTGATTCCCATTGTAGCTCTGCTATAAATACGCGTGACCACATGTGAGTTGTTTACTAATTTCTCCTGACGAAGGGCCTTCGCTCGAAACGTCGAGAAGATTTTTCTCTGTTTTTCAGGCCAACGTGACTTAACCCTTGGTAATAAATAAATTAATATGTAATATGTAATTTTAGCCTGTGTGCAGGTGCTGACCCAATTTGTGGGTCAGGTACCTGCAAATAGGCAAATAAACAGGTTATAAATTACTATTTAAATCATCAGAAAAAGGTTAAGGAAAAGGTATGGAATATGGTGGTGGAGTGAGCTAAATGAAAGAGAATCGCTCATTGAGGCCGTGAGGGTGAATGGTACCAAGTTTGTAAATGAGACGCATTTCTTGTTTACATGAAAATCTGTGCCATTCAGCCCATTACAGGTTGTAACGATACTCGTCGTAAACAAGAAATGCGTCTCATTTACAAACTTGGTACCATTCACCCTCACGGCCTCAATGAGCGATTCTCTTTCATTTAGCTCACTCCACCACCATATTCCACACCTTTTCCTTAACCTTTTTCTGATGATTTAAATAGTAATTTATAACCTGTTTCTTTGCCTATTTGCAGACCCACAAATTGGGTCAGCACCTGCACACAGGCTAAAATTACATATTACATATTAATTTATTTGTTTACTTTGTTTTTATTGGCTTACATGTGTTCACGTGATTCCCATTGTAGCTCTGCTATAAATACGCGTGACCAACATGTGAGTTGTTTACTAATTTCTCCTGACGAAGGGCCTTCGCTCGAAACGTCGAGAAGATTTTTCTCTGTTTTTCAGGCCAACGTGACTTAACCCTGGTAATATTTATATTTCGTATGTAACATACAGCCCGTATATGTAACATATAGTCCGTATATGTAACATATAGCTGGTATGTGTAACATATAGCGGGTTGCACATTACGTCATGGCGGCTGTTGGTTGGATTTTATTGTATACCAACCGTGGCCGCTATACCTTTGTAAGGTGTCATATTTTGGAAGTATTTATTTCAGAGCGGTGCACATATTGAAATAATGTCTCAATCAAAACCATTGCAGCACTGACGTGAAGTTGCATGTTTTGTACGATTCTATTTGCATCTATTCATTGAATACAGCATGTCTAATAATACAGCAATGATTTGTGAAAATTGTCTCGCACTGATAGTCGCGCCAGTCAAGTGCCGTTGCGAAACTAGTCACATAAAGTTTTAAAACTGTGAAACAAGTTACATGAAAAATTGCACTTATGTCTGAATATAGCAGGGATTTAATACTGTCGACATTATACCGTAATATGCATAATAAAATCTCTTATAAACTCTTAGAAAGCGCGCAATACTACTACTGTACTTTGTGTTGGCCTGCGGGCCGGGTAACCACAACAGCTAGTGCCAATTGCCACTGAGAACAAAGGCACAGAATACATTAAAGGCACGCGATTCACAGAAAAGAAAGTCAAAGGGTCAGATATATATTAATATTCGAATCTGAAATGAGGAATCTCGCAAGAAAATTGTAACCCATCATTCGTGGAATAGTTAAATAGTGGCATTGGTAAGTCAAAAATTTATTGTGTATATCTTTTTTCCCCCGGAACGTTAGCAAGACTTAATTAAGAAGTTACATTTGCTATTAATATCATGGCCGGTTTATATTGGTTACAATCGGTTTGTACCTTTTAGATATACTACTTTCAAATTTAATATACACATTATTACAGACTGAACTTGTTATTAGGCTACTGTACTGTAGGTCCAGTATTGAATAGTAATCTCACATTTGCAAATCTGTTTGTATAATGGCAGTGAGATAGACCTTATTCATAAATGGCCGACAATTTAAAATCCTTTTATGTGCTAAATTAGCGCCTCTATTCTTTTGAATTTCTCGCATGAAAACGAGTTCAGAGGGGCTAATTTATATGCACATAAAAGAATATTAATTCCATGGCCATTTATGAATATGGCCTATATATTGTAAGTTGTAAATTCTTTGTAATCCACAAGGAATTTTCAAGGAAAACTATCATGTTACAGGGCAAAAGTATCCGGATTCACATTCACACACAACCCGGATATTTTTGCTCTAGTGTAAACTTAGTCTTAATTAAGCACTCATTAGGTAAGGTTATATAAGTTTGGAAACTTAAAAGACCCGGCCAACAATGGGGAGCCCAACCAAGAATGGAGTAAAGTATTAAATATGTAATAACATGAAATATGTGGGTTAATTACTGACATATTTTCTTATTATATTCTGGCATCCCCAAACACAAATTTCCTAAGGGACCCCAGCTGAGTTATGTTACGCCACTGCTATGTTATTGTGTGAAAACAGTGCACACCATTAATTGCATACCTGATTGGAGGTGTTGACCTATTAATGCTTGTTATTTGTTATAAATTTATTCTCAAGGGTGTAGTGAACTACAATTTTCACATAGCGAGTATTTTTTAATACTTTTTCAAAACTAGTTGTAGCTGTAGCTGTAGCGAACTACATTTTTTCAGTAGTGAAGTTAGTCGATTACTTTTTTAGCAACAATCGCTTTTTGCTACTTTTCAAATTTGTCATCAGTCAAAGTCAGTCAGCACAACAGACTAAACAGTGTCCAGTCCCTCAATTAAATCTGGGACTCTCCCCCTGTTGGGATAATTTATTAATTAATATTAATCAATAAACTATGCTTATGAGAATGCTGTTTAGTGTTTACTTTTGCTGCATGGTTACTTGGTTTTAGCCTGTTGTAGGTTTGTTCATCACCTTTCTTGCCATTCGAGGTCCTAGTTACATATTAATAAATATTAAATAAATGTAAATTACGAACTTGGATAGTAGGATACTTCAATTTGCAGTAGCGAAGTAGTGAAATAGTTCACTACATTTTTTAAACAGTAGCTGTACTAGTCAGTAGGGAACTACATTTGTTGACAAGTAGCAGTAGTTGTTAGCTGACTACATTTTTTTAAAGTGGCTGTAGTTGTAGTAAACTACAAAAAATTTGTAGTCAACCCTGAGTCCCTTGCTTATTCTATAAACTTATGCCTGGATGTTTTGTAATTAACTTACTGTGAATTACTTAAGGTTACTTAAAGTAAAGATGCAGGAGGCAAATTCTAATCAAAGAAATGGAAGATCCAAGGTGAAAATTAAATAGCCTTTTATTAATGAGTAAAAATTGTCGGACATTAATTTATGGCCACCTTATTTAGTGTGTGTTAAAAATGTCTAGTATATAATACTGTATATAATTCTTAGCTGATATATTTTATTTATTTTAGCCACCAAATAATGATGATGGCAATGAAAGTGGTAAAAACAAGCTCGAGAGAGGTGGCAGTGGTGAAAATGTTTGTGTTGGTGCAGATAATAGTGGTTGTGATGGTAAAGGTGGTGATGGTAAAGGTGGTGATGGTAAAGGTGGTGATGGTAAAGGTGGTGATGGTAGAGGTGGTGATGGTAATGGTGGTGATGGTAATGGTGGTGATGGTAAAGGTGGTGATGGTAAAGGTGGTGATGGTAAAGGTGGTGATGGTAATGGTGGTGATGGTAAAGGTGCTGATGGAAATGGTGATGGTGGTGATGGTATAGGTGATGATGGTAAAGGTGGTGATGGGAAAGGTGGTGATGGTAATGATGGTGATGGTAATGATGGTGGTGGAAATGGTAATGGTGGCCATGGGTAAGTTATCAAATAAAATTATTGTTTACAAAATGAAAAAATAAAGTAATTAATTTTGTTGTAAGAGTGTTGAGTCAAGTTTGGGTTCACTAATTTTTATTTTTATCTATAGTTGGACTCCTGGAAAAGTTGTTGCAGTTGCTGCTGGAGCTGGGGCTCTTACTGTAGCTGCACCTATTGCTGCAGCAGCAGCAGGCTTTACGTCTGCAGGGATAGGTGCTGGTACTCTAGCAGCATCAATGATGTCAGCTTCTGCTACTGCTAGTGGAGGTGGGGTAGTTTCTGGTGGTCTTGTAGCAACATTACAAGCTGTAGGTGCCACAGGTAGCTTGGCTGCAGCTGGTACTACAGTTACCGGTGCTGTAGGGGCAGCTGGTGCAGCTTTGGGAGCAGGATTGCATTATTTGGGTGATAACTTTTTTGGGAAGAGGGGTGGAAAACCTGGCAATGATGGAAATTCTAGTGACAACGATGGAAAACCTGGCAATGATGGAAAATCTAGTGACAACGATGGAAAACCTGGCAATGATGGAAAACCTGGCAAAGATGGAAAACCTGGCAATGATGGAAAATCTAGTGACAACGATGGAAAACCTGGCAATGATGGAAAATCTGGCAATGATGGAAAACCTGGCGATGATGGAAAACCTGACAAAAATGGAAAATCTGGCAAAGATGGAAAATCTGGCAATGATGGATTTAAATCTGGTCCAGCTTTTGCAGCAGGATTGCAATATTTGGGTGGTAAACCAGGAAATGGAAAACCTGGCAGTGATGGAAAACATGGTAAAGATGGAAAACCTGGCAATGATGGAAAATCTGGCAAAGATGGAAAATCTGGCAAAGATGGAAAAGCTGGACATGACGAAACTACTCACAAGAAGGGTGGAAGACATAGGCAGCCAACAGAACATGATGATGAAGAAAATGACGAAGAGTCATTTGTCTTTGTGAAGACAGTGGTATTCAAGAAATAAGTACAGTACTATATGCAACTGAAAGATTTCTAATTTACCTATTTATTGTAATATTATAAGAGTATTTTGTTTTTCCATTACTTACGTGTTATACAATACTTATGAAGAGTACATTTTTGGAAGAAAAAAAGTCTATTTAGTTACATGTTGAAATGTATCATACCATTTATACTAATAAGAAAGAATTCTTCCTTTAGTTAATTGTTTGTAAGTTTATAGTCAGTTTCAGCTTGCTTTTGAAATTCGTTTGTCAACATTCGTTGGAAGGTTGGGAACTTGGTACGGAAGTTCGCGAAGTTCGTTGTGAAGTTCGTCGTGAAGTTCGAATTTAATAAGCTGTGAATTGAATTCCTTTGGTAAAATCACGGAGAAGAAGATTATTTGTTTTATAGAATATAATAATAGATACTTGGTTAAGCAGAAACAAATTGCCGACTTAAATTTGTATCTACCTCGCAACGTAGTTCGGAACATTGCAACGTAGTTCGGAATGCTCGTTTCAATTATGCGTATCGGATTTCAAAAGCAAGCTGAAACGGACTATAATACAGCCTGTACAATCAACTAATAAAGGGTTTAACCTGATTTTCGTGGCCATTTGGGGAAATGACTCTTTTGGAAATAACTGTCATTCAATCGGTATCCAAACCCTGTCCTAACAGGGCGAAGGATCTTTTAAATTTTTACTAAATATTATAATGCTCGATCGAAAATTCTTTTCCTTATATTCTGTATGTTCGTTCTTCACATGTTCTTGCGGAATCAATAGGCACGGTTCAGTATATCGATTTGTGTTCAAATGTTTGACGTTAAAAACATTCAAACTTTTTGCCTTCAAATGGTTTATTGATAAAAACTCCTTATAGTACAAAATTCAAAAACTTTGTGAACTTTGCTAGTAGTTGAGAATTTGTCACAACATGTTACAACAGGGGCTTTTCAAGAAATCTGATCAACGAATGTGATGAACGGCATATGAACAGTTGAAATAAGTATATTCCTGCTGTATGCATGTTTATCAACCAAAATTATTGTTAATCTTCTAAACTCTGGATATATTTAATAATTCAATGGAATGATACATTCTAGTTCACGAGCGGATATAATATTTTTTCATTAAAACTGTGATTATTCATCTCGAGTATTCGATTTTATTCAGGCAGTGTTCACTAAATCAGTCATTTCATGGCAAAAAGTTTGATTATTCTCGTCATAAAGCCGATTACAGATATTGATATACAATCTCAGCAAGGGACAATCTCAGACCGCCACACCTGTATGTCGAAACGTTAGTCTCCTACATACAGAATTTAGCGAAGACCCTTCGTCAGAGAGAAACGTGCTCTCCGACGAAGGGCCTTCGCTCGAAACAGACTAAAATAATGTTTATTCTATCTGTGCTCCTACGTTCTCTGTTTCGGCAGTATATCTAACCTTTAGGACGGTTTCCAATTTAATAATAATATTCTGTTGAAATCCTCCGGCAAATTTCCTTGGATTTTCAAGAATCCTTGGTCATTTTAACTCATTCCTGTCCGGGGGCTTCCCCAGAGGCGAAATTTTGGGAAATCTTTTTGCAAGTCAGTTTGATCAGTTTGCAATGCAAAGTGATGATGTCTAATAATAAAAGATATTTTAATCCGCAAAAAAATGAATTTTAATATAACTATTTGCAGAGCCAAGGAAGAAGCCAGGTTCCGAGCATCTCCGACGACCCCCGAGGCGAGAGCGCTAATGACCTTAACGGGTGGTCCCACATGGTCACGATCCGAGCTATTGCTGAAATTAAACAATAGTATAATTATATACCGCATTGTGTCTCAACACTAAGCAATCACCCTTTTAATTGAGCTCAAAATTTCTCTGGATAGACCACAATGCATTGCGAATTCAAGATGGCGCCGCTATAGGAGTTTCAGGGTGTTGCGCGCGCATCGTTTTGCAAAAGGAATAGACGACTTTCACGATCATGCGCAGTAGCAACAAATATTCAAATTTTCGTCGGAGATAAAAACGACGGTTTTAGCTGGAACGAGCATATTGAAAATAGTAGAAGTGCAAAGTTTGAAACGAATTGCTTAACAAATGGAAAAAGTTTCACAAGCGGAAAGTTGACCATTCCAACAGGGATTTGTTAGTGATTTAATAGGGATTTTGGCTTGGCGGGAGTTTAGCGGGAGTTGCACGCCAAGCCAAAATCCCTATTAAATCCCTAGTGGAGAGCAAAACTTCCAAAGAGCGTAGCTTTCGCACTATTTGTCCGATTTATTTTAAACTTTGCACTTTTACTATTTTTAATATGATCTTTCCAGCTAAAACAGTTGTTTTTACCTCCGATGAAAATTTGAAGTAAAGTTGCTACTGCGCATGAGCCTGAAAGTCGTCTATTGGCGGGCTCTTGGCGGGCTCTCCACAAAGTAAGCAATGGCAAACAGACTTGCTAGCGAGCCAACAACAGCAGAATAACAGTGTTAAACATCCAGAAACTGTACCTATACTTTGTTATTTTAAACAATGTGTTTACTTTGAGTGGAGCTTGCCAGTTTTTTTGAAAAATGATGCGCGCGCAACACCCTGAAATTCGCCTATTGGTAAAAAGGTCCATTGCCATAGCAAGTTACAAAAATCGTTTCCGGTTTTGTAACATTGTTTTAAGTTGCCTGGCTGTATTTTCATATACTATGATATATACTGTAAGATATAAATATAAAAAAAACTATCATGTATAATAATTCCACGTATAAAAAATTACCATGTATAATGTTTCCATGTAGTTATTATAGGGTGCTAATGCACTTCCACGCCTCAACCTATGGATTGCTTTCACTCACGTGATCGGTGACCCCGTTGGGGTGGTGAAACAATGTGAAATTTTTGAATAAGAATGGAGCTAAATTCTCATATAGGATAAAGATGGTACACCAATATGGCCGCCGTGACGTCACATGAAAACGATCTATTGCTCCCTGGCCCAATCAAAGAATATGGGCCAACTAACCACTAAAGACTTCTGCTTTCCCATTGGTTGAAACTTTCACGCATTCAAGGCATGCGCAGACGTACAAGTAGATGCATTGATTGTAATTAGTGGTTGGCTGGGTTGCACATTACGTCATGGTGGCTGTTGGTTGGTGCTTAATATAATTTTAATATACCTATATATATATATATATATATATATATATATATATATATATATATATATATATTATATATATATATATATATCTACTAACGGTAACCAAACAACATGACTGCTGTGTCTTTGTCCTCTAAATCTCAAGGGAGTGATTGCAACCCAATTAGAGTATTAGCACTGTCAGGGGGGACAAGGTATCATGTTTTGGAAGTATTTATTTCAGCAGCAGAAAGCAGCAGCTGTACTTACTCTGCACATATTGATGTAGTTAATATAATGAATTGTGTCACCCCCCACGTGACCCTGCCTCTCTGCTAACCGACATCACAACATATGTGCAGAGGTTGGTGTTCGTAAGTCACCGTTATTGCTCGATAGATGTTCGGTTGCTATTCGTATATCGAAACTACCCGAGGATATTCGGATCTTCGACAGTGTTGCCAACCTTGGGATTTTATCCCAAGATCTTGGGATTTTTTGAAGGAGTTGGGATTTTTTTGGGATTTTTTTCTCAGGGATTAAACCTTGGGATTTTTCTTGGGATTTTTCCAGAGCAAACAGTTTCGGTTTTAAAAAGCTGATTTCAATGTTAATTGTATTTTTTTTAAATTTACTTGATCATTAGACCATACTCAGTGTCCAGCCCCTGCGTTCTTTATGTATGCGTTTGATTTAGTCAAGATGAAGTACTCTATTCAAATGAAGTATCACTGATAAAGTGGGCTCAGATTGCAATATGTTAATGCCAACGAAAAAAATTTGGAACATGCACACTCAAACCGCGATAGAGACCTGGAAAATAGTAGGGCTAAATCCACTTATGACGATTGCAGTTTTACTCATAGTCAATAAAAACGCGCGAAATTTCAACCAATAGGAAAGCAGAAGTCTTTAGTGGTTACCTGCAGGCTACAGTAAATGAAGCTGTGAACCTTGGGATTTTTTGGTAAAAAATAGGGAATCTTGGGATATTTTCAGACCTTTACAGGGATTTTTACAAAACTTGACTTGGCAACACTGATCTTCGAGAAGAAGCTGCAAGCAAGAAGGCACGTTGTCGAGTTTCAAAACCTTACGATATTTTTTAAAATCTTGTTCCCCGGTAAAGATGTCAGACGAAGAAACAACAAACGATAGTCCTAAAGAAGAAACTGAGAAGAAATCAGATACGGAAACGGAGAGTCAGACGAAAACCGAAGAAACCAGAAGGGAATCTCAATCGCCTTCACGTTCCCGTTCAAGCCGACGCGACGGCCCACCTCCAACGAAGCTCTACATCGGCAACTTACCCGACAACTGCAAACGTTCAGAGCTTACTGACCTATTTGAAAAGTATGGGAAAATCGAAAAGTGTGACATCCTTCGAAACTTTGCTTTTGTCGTAAGTTTTTAAGCTATCTTGTATAACTCACTGGTCTCACTATACATACTTCACTGCGCTCACAGTCTGTCAAGCTTTACAGCAAAAAAGCTTTACTGTTTATACTAATACTATAATCAAAAGGAGACGAGATATACCTAACCTTACTTTGATATGCACTCTCAAATTCTTGTTGCCTTTTTTAAAATATTTTTTAAAGATGATAAAAATATTAAGAGGTGTTTCAGAATCAACTCGGTTGCCAATCGCCTTAGGGACTTGGACTTCATACTGTAATGAGCAAGTTTTTCTGCATTTTTTTTTTTTTTTTTGCAAATGCTTAATGCTCCACTTTTCCACTAAAATGCCCATGCAAGGTTGCTAAAAATTCTTGTTTCACTACTTTTAATCAGAACTTTTATTAGAAACCAGCAAACTCCAGTGTCTACTTTTCAATCAAATCACTGCCTACCTATGGAATTTCATATTATGAAATACATATGCGTGTTCATGTGATCCTGACTGGAAAGTTTGTATTGTGCAACAGATATATCTGTTGCATGATTTTTACAACAATTTGCTACGGCTATGCAATTTTCATAAAAAAAATGGCTGTGCAATTTTTTGAAAAATTCAGTTGTAGCTGCCATTTTGTTTGCAGCTGCCCTGGAAATGACCTCTTTTCCCAGCTGAGCCTGTGCAATTTTCACGAGACGCCCCTGTAAAATGGTGGCTGAAATTTGATTCACACCATGCATTTTACAAATTTTCCAGTCTGGCATGTGATGAGTTCAGCCATCTACTTCTTCGAGTGAGCCTGCTACTTTCAAAGTTAATGAAATCTCTGACTTTAATACAAAACAATTTAATATCTGCTAACCAGTGCAGTGACCTTAGTGGCTGTCTCTCTACATTTTTGTAGTGTGCAATCAAATAGGTGCTCCCCAAATGAGCTTTCCCAACCAAATAATCACACACACACCCTCTAGAATTGATTAGCCACAACCATGCAAACTTTATGGGCTTTGGTATTGTTGCATTGAGAATGGAAGCGATGTCTTGGACATGGGGAATTTTGGGGGCTTTTTGACAATCTCTATGAAGGAAGTGTTCGGCAGGTAAACACAGTTGCACGAAATAAATATTGCAGTGACTTGACAAGTTAGTGGCTGGATTGTCAGGTAGTTTTATACTACAGTACCCTGACAAACCAGTCACTGCCCTGATGACTTGTTAGGTAGCTTTATATTCTGGGTGTTTGACAGAATGGTACATTTTTTGTGGCACCTGTAAGCCACAGACACAGAAACATGGCCTCTGCGAATGAGAATCATGGCTGTAGGAAGCAGGGGGCTGTGGGGGGCTGGTGCCCCCTATTTGCTGAAAGCAGGGGGCTGAGCCCCCCTGAAAATTTAATGTCAAAGCACAGGTTTTCTGCTGTCAGTTAGCAGAGACATGTGGTGCAGTGGAATATCCAACCTCAAAATGCAGGTTTCAAAAAATGCAATTCAAAACAATGAGTAATATTTTTCAACTTCAGACAAGTTGATCTTGATGATCGTTACAGTAATACCATGACAAGTTTGTATAATTTACAACTGCTTTTTGACTCGGATAGGAAAGTGACAAAACTGAGTGTTCACATCTAAAATATACTAGTGGAAGATCGTAAATAGAACCCAGAACCTTTAACAAGACCAAACCAGTGGAAAAATTGAATCTAATATAACAAAAACACAGTGTAAAAACTGAAATGAACAACACCATTTTAATGTGGGGAACATGTCAAATTTCTTTATGTCAAATTTCTTTTCCTTTATTAACCAAATAACATATTAACATTAATAAATCAAGAGTCAAGACTGAACTTCTTGCTTTTCCATTTCCCTTGTAAATCTTTATAAATCAGCATTTTCCTAACCTTTAAACAATGTTTATAAAGAACCACTGCGTCACTGCCAAAGTGGCTTCTATAATGTCACATCGCTACCTGCCATGTACAACCACCTGTCATTTATGACCACTTTTACCTGGTAACAGGGGTGGTTGTAAAACTGTACTAACCCCGTTTAAACAGGTTTAACGTCAGTGAGAGGCAATGCATTAACGGCTTGTGCCTCTCTTCATATTCTGATTTGGCAATCTTTTAGCATTTTGAGAAACCAGAAGATGCAGAAAAGGCTGTAGAGAAGCTGGATGATTCAGAGTTCATGGGTGTTCATATTCAAGTGCAGGTATAGCAATGAATATTGCATGGCTGTTACTAAAGAAGGGGTGTGTGTGAATTTTATTATCTGGGCAATTCCATGGTGACTCATGTTACATTTTGAACAAAAACAACGGATCAATTCAGATCTAGTTTAGTGATTTATTTATTTATTTTAACACTTCAACTATTATCTGTAAACACCTAAGGTCCTGAGGTATTGAATAATGATGAGGATGGAATATTTACAGGGTTCAAATTAGTTGAGTAAAAACGATGTGCATTTTTCCCCCGAAAACATGATGTCCAGGTGGGCCCTCTCAATATAAGCAAAATAATGGTGTGCAAGAAATTGAATGCCTCAAGGAATTCTAGGCTAGGTGTGCGATACTTTCGTTTGCCATTGCCCCTGTTGGTTTAAGAGATTAGAAAGTTTATAAAATCACTAAAACACACGACAGGGATCAAATTTCAGACACACAAAAAATGGCATCGACGACAATCGTCAATCGATTGTGGCTTTTATTTACAATTTTAATAGCAATTTTTGCGTGGCTGTGGGAAATACACACAATTTTTCCACCTTTGGGAAGTAGGACTGTTAACTTAACTTATAGTTTATCAGAACTATTTGTTTGTGTTCAATACTGAAACTATTTTTTTCTGCACATTGTTTTGAAAAGTGATGTGCAACTTTTACTATTTGGGTCAAAATGATGTGCAAATTGCACATTGCACACTGTTAATTTGAACCCTGAATATTTAATTGTACAATGCCACTAATTAGGACAATAGAGTGGTGTGTTACTCATGTTATGCCAAAGTGACATCACCCAAAATTAACTTAACTTTTTCTGAATTTTCTTCGGAAATTATAAGTGGGAGAAAATAGAATCTATCTTGAATTTAGAGACTTTATGGTAGACAAATTATTTGCATAAAAATTAGTTGAATTTGAAATGACAATAGGTAGAACAGTTACATAATGTCTGTGACTTATGTTACAGGACTCATCACTCATGTTACATCTTAAGTTCTTTATAAACCAGTCCATAAACGTGTCTAATTGCCTCTCAGACATAAAAATCAATGCTTGTAGTGATTACAATTCTCTTTATTGAAGAGTTTGACTTGGGCAGATATTTCACACCACCTGGTAAAAACAATTGAATGAACATATAGGAGAAAATAGTAGGTGATTATTTCTCTCTGGAGGCTTAAAATATTGGCAACTGAGATAACAAATGATTGAACAGAGCGCTGAAGCAATCAGTGGCAGTATTCGATCCAAATTGTCTTTCCTATTGGCCCTGAATATGTATGCTATAAAAATAACTTGTTATTTTCAAGTTCCTGACAAATTTATTTTTTTTATGGATGTCACCATTAGCATGGAATTGCCATCTATATAAATATTGGTGTGGTTGATATTACTGGACCAGTTAGCAGTAATATCTTTTTCAAATACTGATTTTGATATTTTTTAAATAGTGTATCAGCTGAGTTGCTCATTACCTCTTTTTCATTCAGCAAGCAAAAAGTAAAGGAAAACCAACTGCTGGTGAAAATGAATGTTTTGAGTGTGGAAAGGAAGGCCACTGGTAAGAAAGGACAACACATGTTTGCAATAAGCAAGGTTGAAGATGCATAATTATTTTTTGAAGGGCAAAGCACTTATGCAAATGTGAATTAGGTTTTTTCAAAAAGTTGTGATCTTTTGATTTTTTTAAATATATACATGTATATATATATATATTTGGCTATAGTGACTAAAATGTTCAACTGTTTTTATAGGGCCAGAGACTGTCCCAGAAGGAGAGGGTTAGTACATGTAATTCTGTAATATAATTAGGCCAAAACAAAATAAGTCTGGGTTTTGAGTTTCCCGATCCTACCTAGTTTTTGGCCAGCAAAATATTAGCCTGCTTGCAGCCCGAAATTTCTTCTAAACCATTTTGGGCTGCAAGCAGACTTGCAAAATACAGACCCTAATCTTTTTATTGAATTTTGAGTTGCAGCAGCATTTGCATCTTGGGATAGCAAGCATGGTGGCAGAACCTAGTAATGTGCTCAAAATTAGCTTTAATAGATGTTCTACTGTAATTGATATTGATATTTGGTTTTGGAAAGAATATTGTTGCCATTCCTGGGTACTAAATAAAAAAAAGTAAAAAAACAAAACTGACCTACCCTAGCTAAGTTTTTGCAAAAAGACGTAAGAAACCCAGGTATTTTTTGGGCCTTATTTTGTTAGTGCACAATAATTATTCACATTGTTTACAATTTGTACTGGTAGGCTGGGGTGGTTCTTGAAAAAAACCAAAACCGAAAACCGTCAAGAAAAAACCGAGAAAAACCGAAAAACCGGTTTTTTATCTATAAATAACACACAGACATAAAATAGTGTAGCACGTGTTTTCATTATGTGAAGAATTTTAGTTTTAGATGCTTAATATCAAAAGCTTACAGAGGTATAAAAATACAAGTAAGAAGACAATATTAAAGAACGTATTTACAAGTTTTCAGCTAGGAACGTAAGCATGTCAACTTTTTCTGGTTTTAATTGTGCTCGAGATGGAGTACTGACCAGTCCTGCTTTGCTAAATAATCGTTCTGATGGAGAACTGCTAGCCTGGATCGCAAGATACTTTCGGGCAAGCTGACAGAGCAATGGGAAATCAACTTCGTTTCTCTGCCACCACTTCAGCGGATCTTCATCGCCGTCAATTACGGGGTACGTCTGGTACCGTTTGAACACAGCGTTGAAGGCCACGTTATCTTTACAAAGGAACTGCATGATGGCATCTGTAATGGCTTGATACCGCTGGTTGCTGCTTTCAAACGGAGTAGTTTTATAGAATGCACTCTTGATTGTAGGCTGTGACGACGAAGGGAATCCCACTGTCTCATCGGTTTCTTTCGACGCTTGAGAATTGACCTTACGCTTTGGGTTTATGGTAGCATACTGCATGGGATGATTTCTCCGCAAATGCATCGCCAAGTTTGACGTATTACCACCTTTGTTTTTCGCCGTACGCATACAGATTTGGCAGATTGAGCTGTCATCGTTGGCCTTCTTAAAAAACTTCCAAACTGAACTGGTAGTTTCTGACATTCCGGCGATTTAAACGTAAGAAAACTATTGAAATGTTTTTTCAAAATTAGAGCATGTTTTGACTTTTGACAGGCTATAAAACAAAATATGTAAATTTGAATAACATGCACACTAAGATAGGTCCCTGATTGGCTGTTGCTGTCATGCACGGATGCTGCATGCCCACGAGTGTGATGAGTCATACGCTATTCACGGAAGTACGTTGACCGCGCAGACATTAGCCTTTTTTATCTCGTTTTTTTCCGGTTCTTCGTCTTTTTCAGTTTTTTGGTGCGTGGACTTTGGCAAAACCGAAAAACCGGTTTTTCAAAAAAACCGGTATTTTCTGGTATACCGAAAAACCGCCCCAGCCTATGTACTGGTAATAAATTTTGTATATTTAGATAGTATTAAGAGTACTTTTGTGGTCTTTTCACAGCAGCCGTCGACCACCTCCAAGAAGCAGCTATCATCGTGGACCAGACATGTATCGTAGTATGGATGGTTACCGTGGTTACAGAGACCAGTATCGAGATGGCTATAATGATTATTACAGCTATGGACGTTATGCAGCACCATCTAGATACAGCCCATATGGCAGCTCATATGGTAGTTCCTATGGATATTCATCATACTACGGTGGTTCTAGAGCTCGAAGTCGATCACCACCAAGGTATTATGACAGCAAGGCCTTTTTTATTTTACATACAGTAAATAACTTAACTTTCAGTTACTGGTATTAAGTAGTTTTTTATATGGCTCTTATGTGAGTGGTCTTTTACATGTGGGGATTTTACATAATACACTGTAGGCAAGTTTCAGGGTGTTGTGCGCACATCATTTTTCAAAAAAACTGGCAAACTCCACTCAATGTAAATGTACTGTACTACTGTTTAAAAGCAAAGTATAGATACAGTTTCTGGATATTTAACACTGTTATTCTGTTGTTGTTGGCTCGCTAGCAAGTCTGTTTGCCATTGCTTATTTTGTAGCCCACCAGTATTCCTTTCCAAAATGATGTGCATGCAACACCCTGAAACTCACCTATTGTAATCTTTGGGTTCTCCTGAGCAAAATTGCAATAATTATACTGTATCTTGTCAGCCGAAAATTTCATCTTCATGGAGTTTTTCGCTGTCAGAGTTACTGGATGTGATGTGACAAGAGGCATTTTTGTGGCAGGTAACAAAAGAAACCTGGTTTGGAATGCCTCTTGTGACATCACATCTGGTAACTTTGACAGCGAAAAACTCCATGAAGATAAAATTTTCAGCTGACAAGATATATTGCAATTTTGCTCAGGAGAACCCAAAGATTACGAATATGTAAAATCCCCATGGGTGAAATAGACACTTTAATGCAGCTTTTCTGTGATTTGATTGTTTCCTGAGCAGTCATTACAAACCGGTAAAGATCATTTATTACAAAAAATGAAATCAGAAAATTAACCTGTTCATTCCCATTGGTGCCACTTGGAACTTTTTATTTTTTTCTCTGTCTAACACCAGATGATTCTACATGAGTTAAAGGGTTAAGGAAGTCAAGCTAAAGTGGTGGTAAAGAAATCTAAATAATTATGATGTCACTCATGTCAGTGTTTACAGTGACTGAAAGGGTTTGGTTGTTTTTGTTGAAAATCAGTTACTATGGTTTTGCAACTTGTATTCATACCTACCAAGTCTCATGCCTTGGGCATGTGTCACATGCCTCAGCATTAATTCTCACGCTCACACGCGGGACATAAGTGATCTCACACCTCAGCTTTGTTTGTAGAGCTCCGTGCTGGTATTTAATACTTAACGCTTGAAATCCTGCTAAAAGCGAATTAAATCTTATTCGTAATCCTCAAATTGTATACAATCCCTCGGGAAAATTAAAATTTAAATGTGACTGCAGGTTTTCTTCTGAGTCAGTGAGCTGCACGTATGCCTTGCAGAGGCTTGCAGTCTGGGGACGAGACGTTCATGCACGTGGTGGCCATAAAGAATGGGGGCTCAGCTCTGAGAATGAGATTTCTACAAAAATATGGCTGACATGGACTCGGAGGACTGGCTATCGCGCTATTAAAATCATGTTTTTTAAAATTCTTCACAAATGTGCTGTCAGAATGCGGGAAATACCGTTTCAGAGATCCAAATTTCAAAAAAAATTGGGGGGGGGGGGTGCCCCTGGACCCCCCTAGATATGCAGTCACATGCCTGGGTATTACTCAAACTTGGCAGCTATGTGTATTCTTTAAATTTAATTCAAAAACTCAATAATTCACAAGGAAAGCACAAAGGAAATCAGTACCATGCCCGTGGTTTTATACCTGATAAAACTTCTTGATGTCAGAAAGAATACTAATGAACTTACAATTTTATATAAAGAATACTAATGAACCTACAATTTTATATAAAGAATACTAATGAACATACAATTTTATATAAAGAATACTAATGAACATAACATCCAATAACAAATCATTTTTGAAGCCATTCAAAACACTCGCATCACGTGTTTTATCAGATCTAAAACACTCGGACTGCGCTCTTGTGGTTTTAAATCTGCTAAAACACTCCTGCTTGTGTTTTAAGTATTACATAAAACTAAAAAACATTGGCCATATAATAAAAACTTTATTAACCTCACTTAGTTGGACTTTACAGAAAAATTATCGTTCCCTTGGTCTTTTCATACAAACCTCACTCCTTTGTTGCTTTACTCTGTTACATTTCCTGGGTCAATTTTAACAGTCTATTATCATAAAAATGAACTTCAAACCAATGTTTTAAGTGTTATTTGTGGTTTTCATCTGCACAACTAGCATAAAGTTTGAGATTTTGTAGTGTTTATCCCGATATTGCCGCGCCGGAACATGCAGCGGACGTCCCCGTGAGCAAACGAACGCTATTTTGCATTTTCACCGATTTCGGCTAGTCTTTTAATAATACGAATATCAATTAAACAATATGCAGCAAGACAATACAGTACGTCACTGCAGAGTGCAGTTAGCCTGCCACTAGAAACAAACTAAAAATATTTAATATCTAAACCCGTTAATTTAATAAAACCAAGAACAATTTATCTCCCTGTGATGCCATAATCCGTAAATACTCCTAAATATCATGTCAGATCGCGCGCACGGAAGTTTTTAGTTTTATTCTTAGGTATACTCCTGCACAGAGTAAACAAGAGATTAGGCTGAGGCGGTTTTGGAAAAAAAACGAAACCGAAAACCGTCACGAAAAAACCGGTAAAACCGACATAACCGATCTTCTGCATTAATTAAATTATTATGAAATAAAAAGACCCAAATCAAACCAACATGTGCGTTTACTTTATGAAGCAGTAAATAAATATATTGTAGCAACCAACAATGATTATTTACAATTAGTTAAAGTTTTATACATCAAAATGTAAAATTCTAGGTGCTTAATACAAGTGCCTTTTTGTTTACAAATTCTCAGCAAAAAAACGAGCATGTTAAGCTTTTCAGGATTTAACCGTGCTCGTGCTGGAGTGCTTACAAGTCCCGCCTTGCTGAACCAACTCGCCGGTTGTGAGGAAATCAGTTTTGTACCTCGGATCAAGGAATGAAGTAACATTCATCAAAACTTTGAGATCCTCTGCAACATATTTCGACTTCAAACGACGGAGAATTTCGGTTTGCAGTTGACATGCCAACGGGAGATCTCCATCTTGACTAGCCAATTCGACGGTAGACAAACGGTGAATAACTGGCTTCAGCGCACTAATGGTAACATACGTGCTTGCCGACAAAATGTCAGTGAACCCGTCTTATGTCCGTCTTTTATGCATAGTCATCGGATAAGAATGCAAAATATAAGTTAAACTGAAAAACTTTGAATCGGTTTTTCGGTTTTTCACCGTGAAAGAAACCGGAAAACCGATCTCAAAACAAAACCGATCTTTTCCGGTTTATCGGTTAACCGCCCCAGCCTACAAGAGATATTCCATTATTTTCATATTATATGCAACTGAGCATTTATTTACTCCATTTCTAGGCAGTGGAAGATAATCTGCGAGCGCATTTTATGACAAATTACTTATCTGCCAGCGCGATCAATCGCGCTGGCAGAACGAACTTGGGAGCGTGTGGGCGAGCGCGATCGCGCTCGCCTCATTGAAAGCACTGCATAAAAACCTGTTTGGTCACTAATTTTTTTAATAAACTTATTTTTCTTCACTTTACAGGTCTTATCACAGTGCGTATGCTTATCCACCTAGACGGTAAGCATTTTTGTTGACATTTTACATTTGAAGACACTGATATTGTTTGCTAGCTTCTTCAAACAAACATGACTCATTCTGAACTTCTCTGCAATCTCAATAGTGCATTGCAATTAAAACAGAACTCTTTTTACTACCAGATACACATGACTGTCTTCAAAAATTTGTTACAATACATTTGTATTATAACATTGTATAAAAGAAGTACTGTAATGTTTTTACAACTTCATAAACTGTTCTGATATTTTTAAGTGTAGCTTCTCTTGAATTTATTAATTAGATTTATCAACTCTTTGATATCTTTTCAATTGATTTTCCATGCAGAAAATATAATCTTAGAAATATTAGTTTATTTAGTCCAAACAATGATTTCTGTATGTAGAGCTGCTCTCAATTCTTTTTCCCCCTGGCAATCAATTGCCATTGCCAATAATCAGATCATCCAGGGCTGTAGCCACAAATTTCAAATTGGTCAGCCTGAGAATGCCGTGAGCATCGAAATTTTTTTTGTTTTCTAAGTCTTGGAAACGTTATTTCCTGCATTTTGAGAGCAGTTTTAACAAAAAATGTTTAATATTTTATAACAGTGATAAACCCTAATTTTAAAGCCTCTTTCATCAAAGTGATTTCCAATTAATATTTCAATTTCCCCTCCACAATATTTTTTTTTGTGTTCGTGAAAATCATAATGCAATTCACATCACATGTGTTGGACAGAACGTTAGGAATATATTTTTAACATAGCCATGCAAGTCCGAATATTAAACTCATATGTAACGTTTATAATATAACTCTAACACTAATCTTAGTTAATACCTTAATACAATAAACCATAAACTTACTAGCTTGCAAATAAGAAAAAAATATTTGCGGTGCTCCGGAAAGTGGTCTGGTTGAAATCGAACCACCGTACCAGCTAAGCATACATTTATTTGCGTTAATATTGTTCTTAATAATAAGCATCATTAGCTGTTCAGTTTAAATATAAAGTATGTGTCTTCTGTAAAAATAACTTTAACATTGATAAAATAGCTTTTTAACTTGATGTATACACACTTAAATTGGTGGTGGTGCACGAAACTTCAGGACTAATGGAATGCGATTTAAGTAATACGAATTGATCAGTTGTTAACCACAACCAATCGATTACAAAAGTGACTGAATAGGCACCGCTCAACTTCTTGTCCTACAAACATTTTATCAGTGTTGTAGCAAGAAGTGACTCAAGCCGATTATTTTACATAAAATGACTCAACTCGAGTTTCTAAACCCAAATAACTTGGACTTGACTCAGGAATTCTCTGGCTAAAGCCTAGTTCTCATATGTCGCCGACGGTCGACGATTTGTGATTTAGATGCATGTTAAAACGGTAAAAAAGAAAAGTATTAAAGAACAATGCAGAAAGCAGTACTTTTCTGCATTGTTCTTTATTACTTAACATGCATCTGAATCATGGATTGGCGACATATGAGAACTAGGCTTAAATGACTTAGTTAGTTTCAGAAATTGCAGCTTGATGTTAGTAATAATTGTTAGTTGTTTGCTGTACAAGCTGTGTTAGTTAGTAATACTCAGAAAAACTCTGAGCTCTGAACGGGACTCGATCCCACAACCTTCTGAATGCTGGCCAGACGCTCTAACCATTGAGCCACCAGAACTCTGGCTAGCATTCAGAAGGTTGTGGGATCGAGTCCCGCTCAGAGCTCAGAGTTTTTCTGAGTATTACTAACTAACACAGCTTGTACAGCAAACAACTAACAATTTCTTAAATGACTTGTTGAGAAATAAATTAGGGTTATGATTTAAACGTTTTTAAGTGCATAGGTTGTCTGAGGGTCCCCCTTTTGCCAAGTAAAATCATCTGGCATTGGAGTAAAACAAGGGGCCGGTTTGGGCCAGCTTTGGTAGGAATGTTACATTACACCAAGCTCGCAAACGTACCACATGCACAACATTATACGCGTACAACTTATCATATCACTTTAACTACATCTCATATGCCGACACTACCACTTATAGGAGTGCATACACTGATCTCAAATAATATACTCATTATACTGGATAGAGCATCTATTGTTTCGCGCCTGGCAAAAATTGAAGTCGGAAGTGAGGCAAAGTCTCGCGGCGGCCATATCCGGTGGGACCCACAATATTGCTGAATCCATAGTTTTCGCCTCTGGTTTTCGCTTTAAATGATCGGATTTTTAACGAAAACCAGCTAAATTTTTGTGACATGTATCTGTCGCTATGGGAGAACTTAAAAGTGGCTGTATGAAAACCAAGTGGGTCCCACCTGAAATGGCCGTCGCTAATTTATTCCGACTTCACAGCGAGCACCGGATGCTCTATCCAGTATAATGAGTCTATTATTTGAGATCAGTGAGTGCATATGAATGTGATGTATTGTATAATAAACGAGCAGGAGTGTTTTATCAGATATAAAGACACGAGGCGAAGCCGAGTGTTTTTATATCTGATAAAACACGAACTTCGAGTTTATTGAACGGCTTCAAAAACGAACCACTTGGTAAGTTCATTGGCGTAGTAAGTTTGAAAAATAACCTTGTCTAAGCCGAGAAAATCAAAGCTAAAGTTTATGTAAATCAGGAGCTATCTTTATCACATATAAAGACACTGATTAAACAATTAAGTTCTTTTGAATTTTCCTCATGAATTATTAATGAGTTTTTGAAAAGTATATTTATATTTGGAATTTAACGATAATGAACGAAATTTAAAGATTTTAAAACTATTAGTATTTTGTATTACTAATTATAAATTGACAGTTTTAGAAACATAAATTTTAAAATTTAAGCAACGGTTAATACAGTAAATTTACTAGCACTTAATTTTTGCATTAGTAAGCGTGTGAGGTGATGGGTTTAAAATATATGTTACGGTTATATTTAAATTTTATCTATTGATTTTAAACAGCAAAATAACTTTATTAAATAGCTTATGAAGCGAAAATTAAGTCTTATTTGAAAGAACACTTAAAATGACAAAGTAACATCTTTTGCAATTTTTCGTTTCCTTGCTTCGTTCTTGAGATATTTCAGTTTGTTTGATATGTAAATGTCATGTGATGTACACATGCATAATAAGTTATCGGAGAAGGTTATATATATATATATATATATATATATATATATATATATATATATATATATATATATATATATATATATATATGTATATATATATATGTATATATATATATTATATGTATATATATATATGTATGTATATATATATATGTATACATATATATATATATACATATATGTATATATATATATGTATGTATATATATATATATGTATGTATATATATATATGTATATGTATATATATATGTATATGTATATATGTATATATATATGTATATATGTATATATGTATATATGTATATATATATATATATATATATAGTTAAAAGCTTCTATATATATATATATATATATATGTATATATGTATATATGTATATATATATATGTATATCAAAGCAAACGTAATTTGAAGGAATTATGTGTGTGTTCCTCCCACAACACCAAACATATAGAATTTCAAGTGATTTCGTTTGATAATAGTAAAGATATCTAACCTTCTCCAATGACTCGTTTGGTTATATAGAACGTTTTCACTCACGTGATCGGTGGCCCATTGGAGTGGTGAAACAATTAACACTTATTGACTGGGACCGAGGGAAACAGTATGTTTTGTGGCCCCAAGACCGCCGTTGTTACCCGAGGCGAAGCCGAGGGTAACAACGAGCGGTCGAGGGACCACAAAACATACTGTTTGCCGAAGGTCCCAGTCAATAAGTATTCTATTATATACCAAGTGTCAAAGAAAACAAATAAAAAGAAAGACGTCAAATCACTGAAGTAAATATGAGAATTGTCGAAGAAGCTCGTTGAGTTGTACTTTTGTAAGATTTTCAAACTCGGCGGCGAGTCCTTTTTCGATACAAAGTTCCCTTAAGATTTTAACTGCTTGCTTGGTGACCTTTTTCGTCGATGTCAAGTCTTTATCTTTGAGTAAATTATCTATTTCATCACTGCTTCGGCTAGCGAACCTTTGTTTTTGCGCCATAACTTGAGGATTTTATTATTCACCGGTCCATAACATATTATTCACCGCTTCAGAGCTGTTGCCGGGAGACTGGAATTTCATCACTATCACGTGATACCCTCTCGCCCAATGAGACGCAAGAAAACACGAACTTTGACACTTGGTATATAATAATACGAAATATTTGAATAAGAAAGAGCTAATTCCCATACCGTACACCAATATGGCCGCCATTTCATTGTTTTGGTACACCAATATGGCCGCCGTGACGTAAGATGAAAACGCTCTATAGCTAGAGTTTCACTGGATGCAACGATGACTGTCATTGGTTGGTTTGTGGTCACATGACCTTAGCTAAATTTCATTGTCTACCGAGCGGGCAATAATTGAGAACTTCTTGCCTGCTCGGTCAATAAGTTTTCAATTGTTGCCCGCTAGAACTTTGAACACTTCACGGCGTCCTTTAAACAAAAGCTTGTTTGGTACGAAAAAAAGAATATATTTATAGGTCTTCAAAGCATGTGTGAAGATTAACTGGAAAAATGTATTGCTGTTCTTTTGTTCTGAGACTTAAGTTATATTTGTTTGGTTGAAGTGAAATTACGAAGCCAAGCGAAATGTTTTGGTAAGTCTTAGCGTTTGTCTTTTGTGTACTTTCCCTTGATAAACGTCGAAATTATTCAGCGAAACTCAAGCTATATAACAAAACAGTTAATGTCTGCTCCCTCGGGAAACAGTTAGTTTTGTTTTCCCTCGAGTCTCGATGTTTCCCTCGACTTCGTCTCGGAAATATCAAGACTCTCGGGAAAACAAAACTAACTGTTTTCCGAGGGAGCAGACATTAAGTGTATATTGCACAGCATGTACGTCACAACATGTGACACGTACATATCAAACAAACTGAAGTATCTCAAGAACGAAGCAAGGAATCAAAAAACTGCAAAAGATGTTACTTTGTCATTTTAAGTGTTCTTTCAAATAAGACAAACTTAATTTTGATGTCATTGGCACTTTAAGTAATTTTAGAAAGGTTCGGTTTATAAGTTAAAGAGAATAAATTTTAAAATCAATTTACATGTTTTCCTCAGTATAGTGCATTTTCGTGCAAAGTTGTCGATCAGTTCCAGTTTTTAGCGAAATATTACGACTATATATACTAATGTAACTAACGTTTTTGTTCTAAAGTCAGTAAAAAGTTTTGTTCTAAGCAGCATCGAAACAATCCTTCGTCGTTGGCGGCGTTCAAGTGCTTGAAAAACTCGGAAGACTTTAGAGCTTCTATATCGGTCAGTCAATAACTAAACTGTAAGTCTCCTCGAGTTGATTGTGTATGTTCTTCATTCAAGCTTGGTTGATGCCCTCGAAAGGTTTGCCATTGATTATGCCATATTTATCAAACTATTGTACTCGGTAAAAAGTTAAACAATGTCCAGTTTTCTATAGCTCTAGAGGTTCGTGTGTAGCTTGACTTTATCGAAGCCGAAAGGAAGCACCGGATCGAAGAACCGCCTCGGAGAACCGCCTCGGAAGAAGTTTGTTCGCGAAAGTTGATATCGTCGAAAGACTCGGGAGTTAACGTTGACCGTGAGTACTATCGGAGTAGAAACATTCTCGGTTGGTGGAAGGTCGAGAAGTTATATATTATATTCAGACCTTATTTCTAATGGAAACTATTTAGTAATTTGTATTCATTTATATCGAGATTTCTCTTTCTCTACGATTCTTTATATATGTCTTTGGTCTCTTACTGTCTTCAGTTTAGGAAATATAAGTGGGGGGAGTTTGTTGCTGTAGGAATATTCAGTATTACAGGATGTCCTGTGATATTACGTATCCTGTATATAAACTGTTGTTAGGAATATAGACAGATATATATGTAATGTTTACAACACGAGCGGCCGTGTTGTATTGAATATATAATCACGAGCCGAAGGCGAGTGATTGTATATTCAATACAACAAGGATGCGAGTGTTGTGAACAACTTGTGAAATGAATAAATAGTAAAAATCCCTTTGGGATATTGAGATGCTAATTAGTGACAAGCACTAGTGGTTGTATCAGAAGAGTATACATCCACTAGTGGTTGTAACTAATTAGCACCATTGGTTTTAGTTTGTATGGGGTTTACAGGGGTATACATGTGACGTAATTTCTGGAATTGGATTGGCTGCAAAACTCATGAATTAATAATAATTGGATACGAGAATTGAGTGTAAATATTCTAGTTATTTTACCTAGTAAAATTTCTGAGTTTCCAAGCGTAACTCGAACCCACAACCTACCAAACGCCAGTGAGACGCTTTAACTATTGAACTACTAAGCCTGAGATGACTTGAACGTTACGTTGAGTTTGTTGAATGACATTATACGCATTGCTATATGATATATTGTGATGTCGTAATGCTTGTTGTTAAGGGAAGAAACAGCTATGCTAGCTCGGCTATGAAAATTGAATGTAAATGTTTTTGGTTTTGGAAGCTTCGTATTGGTAACGTGCGCCAAAGAAAAACGGAACGGAACTACGGAAGACATCGGTACACGAGAAAGAGTAATAACAAAAGAAACAAACAAACAAAGGAAACAAAAAAAATCGAGATGGAAGCTTCTACAGCAGAGCAAAAAAATGCATTTTATCGTATTAATAACAACGTATTAATAGCAAGCGTTTTTCAATCCCGTTGCGTCAAACGGCCAAGTTAAACGCGATTAACTGATCGTGCTCAGTTTAATCGACCTCCTTGAGGTGGTGCAAACTAATCGCGATTAATTTACGCCGATCTGTTTACACGGACATTTTAAGCCCGTTTAAAGTCAGATGTTAAGCCCGCTTAAATTTTGACCGTGTAAACAGGGCTTTAACCTACGTTCAAATCATCTAGTCAAATCATCCCAATAGTTCAATGCTCACCGGCGATCAGGTTGTGCGTTCGAGTCCCGTTCGGAAACTCAGAAAACAATTCGAAGAACATTTACACTGTATTTTATATAAGCTAATATGTGTGTTTATAGAAACATATGTTTATGTCTCGAACATAAACTATTTAGGTTTAGGGTCAACCGAATTGTAGTATTTGATAAGCACGTTTCAAACACTATATACTTTGATAGTTGTAGTCATATTTCGCAGATCAATGTTCTCTAAATACTTGATCTGACTATTTTTTGGACAATGAGTTCACACTACATCTTTATCAGAAATCATCGCTTTGGTGTTACGTGGTGTCAAACTGAGGCTTGGTCATAATGATCACACTCGGTTTTGTTTCAGAGGTGTGGAAAAGAGTGTGACAAAACATCACTGTGGGGATATTCGTATAAGAAATATTCGGTATACTACTAAAATTGGGAGAGGGGGTGGTTGTCTTAGCTTCTCACTCTTGCTTCCTGGTGATTGAATTCGTTACATTCTTATCCAGGTCTCTGGGTGTCGTATGTGCACGTCAGGTTTAACGAAATACAATTCAGCGTAAAATGTCTTAAACGTAGTATCGGGTAGTCATTGGAAGATTTTTCTTGTTGCTAATAATAATAAATATATTTTCTTTCAGCTTTTAGGCCGCTGTAAAGAACACCAATCTATATCTCCAGTTGGTCTGGTTCTACTTCAAAGGAACAACTCGTTTTGGAATGGTATGTATATATCCTGTAAAATCTTGTCGGATATATATATATATATATATATATATATATATATATATATATATATATATATATATATATATATATATATATATCTTATATTAGATGTTTTGGTGTGTAGTATCGCTGGTTGTGCCCGTATTTTGATGAGCCCACAGGGCTCATCAAAATACGGCACAACTCGTAAAAATATACAGCGATACTACGCACCAAAACATCTAATAAGAAATTTATTATACAACTGCTCTTATCAACAAATTTTTATGGAAAAAGAAAACTCTAAAAAGACCAGAGAAGAAGCGTGACTTGCATCAGGACAAGATAATAAGCATACATGAAGTAGTCCCCCGTGTGGTAAATTTGATTGGCTAACAAAATCTGTCAAACCGGTTTTCTACTGTCCAAATAACTAACTATCCAAATATCGCTGTATATTTGTACTCATTTTTGGCGTTATTTGGCCAGTTTTTAATGCAATTGTATAATAATTGTAGAAACTGCCGGATGGCCGGTGCTTGCGCTTTGAGAATCACGAAACTCGACGTTGTGAAGGCCCTGTTACACGGTGCAATTTTTCATGCACCTTGTCTCGCAATGATGACTCATACAGCATTGCAGTTGCAAGACAGGGGGTGTTACACGCTGCAACGCGTTTATGCAATTTTCCCATGATTTGGATTTCGGTAAAAGCGGGTAGACTGGGGAGAGGCTCGATTGTGTGCCAAATCATAACAAAATATTGCGAGACAAGTTGCTGAAGGGGTGTTACACGGTACAACAGTGAAACAAATTGCGGCAATCGTTGCAGAAAGTAGAACCTGATTCTACTTTGTGCAACGATTGTTGCAACTTGTCTCGCAACGATTTTGACCATTGCACAGCATGTTACACGGTGCAATGATTCATGCAGCTTGTCTCGCAACGATTTTGACCATTATTTCTAGAGATATTCCTAATTTTACGATTTTCATTTCTCTCGTTTGGAGAAAATGACGTCATCAGTCATATAATTTGCGTATTTCAAAAACGTGAATATCTCTTGAACGAGATGAGATATTACAAACCACAAACGCCGTTCATCTTCATTTTAAATGTACTTTATGATAAGATCAAAAAAAGACTGACGATTTTTTCATCTAAGTGACTCTTTAATGAACAAACTTCGAGGTGTTTGGATGATTTATGCAATTTTTTCCTCCGATGTGCAAACTATATACCGACACCTTACTGATTTCCTTTGTTTTCGACTCCTGAATTATTGAGATCTTTGAGAGATCGCTTGATAGCTTCTCAAACCATTAATAATTCATGAGCTTATTAGCCAATCAGGGGAAAATATTTGGTCATGTGTAGGAGTTTTTGAAACCTTGGTAAAGGTCGCGCAAACTGAATTTATAATTAAGAAATCAGATAATAAACGGCACAAATAAAAAGACCGTTTATTACCACATTTCTTAATTATAAATTCAACGTGAGACCATTGTCTAATTTAATATGCACCATTATTATATAGCTGGGTTTGATTTCCGGTCCGTACGCAAAACGACGCACGCTGATTGGTTCCTGAGAGGTCGGGATTTTACGATATTGACCGAGCGGTCAATACGCTTTTTTCTCGAACCTGTAAGTTTTGGCGGGAACATTTCTGAGTTGATTTGTATAGGTAATCATATGATAGCGAGTGCAATTAATGATTTTACACTACGAGTGATATTTGAAAATTGATCCAATTTGGCTCAATTTTCAAATATCACGAGTAGTGTAAAAACATTAATTGCATGAGCAAAATCATATGATTACTTGTTTATTATATGCATGACAAAATTACGATATCTATCTTAATTACAGTCAAAAATTTTTGTCTTAATTTGAATGTTTATTAGCCATACAACCACAGACAATCTTAAAAAGTTATTCAAAGCAGTGAATTAATTTTTCTTTCTGGCGACTAACTATAAGTAATCACAAACTTCAAAACGAATTTACAATTACCTGAAGTGTCAATCCTTGTGGTACGCTTCGTAGTAATTCGCGCGTTTGAAAACATCTTGTTTCGTTACAACTGGACAACAAACAGTTTCACTTATGGTGAGCAGATGTTACCTGTATTGATCTTCAAATATTTACATGAAATTTTCAGTTGAAAGTGTTCCACAAGTCGTTGGAAAAGTCAAAATCTTTCAATTTGAAAATACGCCGCCATTTTGAATTTTATTTTTTACCACTGTTACCATGGTAACATTAATTTGCACTCTGGAGAGTGCAATTAATGAGGGTAATAGAACGACGAGGAGTGCTATTAATGGCAAAATCATATGAGTATTACAAAATCGACCAACCGCGAAGCGGGAGGTTGATTTGTTAATCACGAGTATGATTTGGCATTAATAGCACGACTCAATTCGTTCTATTACCCATTAATTATATGTCCTTCTGTAATCAGGTCAATGTCCTCGTCTTCTTTGTTTTTGACAGCAAATACTTCATGGTAGCCCAACTTTTGGGTTTTAGACCTAGGCCTCTCAACATGGCCCGCAAAAAATGCAAATTTCAGGCAGCCATTTCTTTTAATATATCGAGACTCGGCGAGGAGTTTTTTTAATAATAAAGTGAATTTGTGAGGAGTTCATACAATTATATGTGAGGTAAAACTGGGAATTATTGATAAAGAATGACAAGAACCAAAAATGTAAGTAATTTAGTACTGTTTGTCTTTACTTTATAGCGTGTTTATAAGCATGTATTTATAAACACACTCATGCAGTTTAAGCTTTACTGTATTTCGCCGAGTGTTGCTACTTTACTGACTAAAATATTTAAGAAATACCCGAGTGCTAATCTGGGTAATGCTTTGTTTTTAATTTGTTGGGGATACGACACTTTTCAAAACGTATACCAAAAAATACAAATCTAAATTCTATATTTTAATATTTAAAATCCTCCATTTTTTAATTTTTTGAAAAATCCCGGAAAATCCACTGATCTCAAATAATAGACTCATTATGCGGGATAGAGCATCTATTGTTTCGCGCCTGGCAAAAATTGAAGTCGGAAGTGAGGCTAAAAATCTCGCGGCGGCCATATCCGTTGGGACCCACAATATTGCTGAATCATAGTTTTCGCCTCTGGTTTTCGCTTTAAATGATTGGATTTTTAACGAAAACCAGCTAAATTTTTGTGACATGTACCTGTCGCTATGGGAGAACTTAAAAGTGGCTGTATGAAAATCAAGTGGGTCCCACTTGAAATGGCCGCCGCTAATTTATTCCGACTTCACAGCGAGCACCGGATGCTCTATCCAGTATAATGAGTCTATTATTTGAGATCAGTGGGAAAATCCTACAGCTTAGTTGCTGAACTGTGATTGGACAATTTTGATAGCTAGCTTGATTTCCATTGGCTGAAGCAGGTTTGCGATTACAGCTAGCAAGAGTGCGATTAATGCTCAAATCGCACTCCTCTAAATGAAATTGCAGTATTTGGGCCTGATTACAGAAGGATATATAATTAACGATATAATTGCACTCCTCTTAGCCAATCAGATTGCAGTAATTTTGTCATGCATATAATAAGAATACAAAAAAAGAGAAATAGGTATCTTTATTCAAATATTCTGAACAATAAAATGTGTTGGAACATCACTGCTGGTTTTCTTTAAAGCTGTTTATCTAAAAACACGACAAATAAAAGCCGAACTGGTGTAAACAAGAAGGCCAAGAAGCTACACGAAAAAGTTAACAGGTAGGGTAAACAGCATACTCCGAAGACAAAAACAACGCTCGAAACTTAAAAATAAAATGAACCAATAGCCATGTAATAAATTGCTCATTAACCTCGTTTGCTCGGTCTGTACTGGAAAGTACTTGCCCTCGGTTTTATCGCACAAACCTCGCTCCTTCGTCGCTCGGTCCGTACGAAAACCTCAGGCAAATACTTTACCGTACAGACCTCGCACTCGGTTAATAAGTCTTTAATATCACCAAGTCCCTCTACTATATTGTGTTCACTTGAATTTAAGACAGTTTATTTGGAATGATCTTAATAGGTCTAAAGAAGTATCTGGAAGAAGTCAACTTCGCCACGTTGGCCATTAGCGGCGATGCCAGACGTTGGAGATGTGGCGACTGACACCACACACAAGCGAGACTACAAAGCAAAGTTGTTGAGCGACAAGCTGGTCTAAACAACACCAGAGCAAGAACTCGCAGTCTACATATCTCAACCAGTGATTCTCGTCAGATTTCAAGACACCGAACTGACCGAAGTGAAGTCTCAGATTTTTGGGGTATTAAGGGACCGTTCTTTATTTGTCGGAGGGAGGGGGGGGGGGGGGGGTGAGAAATTGCCAAACTTTACTTTTTTTATCAGGTACCCCCAAGCAAAGTTTGTTTTTATTTGACATAATTTCAGTAACCCCCCCCCCCCCCTTCAAATCCTGACATTAATCTTAAAACTAAGCCCACCCACCCTACCTATAAAACCTCAAAATTCAACCCCGTTAACCCTAACTTTCTCCTTAATCTCAATCATAATTATTACTCTAACACCTTAAACCTCAAATTATTAACCATTCTCCACTACTATTCACCAACACAATACACCAAGGATGGTAAGTCACAACCAGGATCTAAATACCTGAGCCTTTATTTGGTTTACTTTTGTTTTACATTTTACAAAACAACACAAAATAATTCCAATTAAAGGCTTTTCTGGATGATTTTCCCAATAAGAAATGTTTGTTTGTATAATAATATTGATCATCAAAGACTCTTATCCTTGTTTAATACAAAAACTTCATGCCCCCCCTTAAGAACTTATAAATTATTTCAGGGTCTCCCCAAAAGAAGTGGCAAGTAGGTCACCCTATTTTCTCACCCATTCCCCCCCCCCCCTCCAATAAATAATGAACGGTCCGCTTTCCTCCATCCATCTGTTTCGTATCTTCGGTATTTGGGGAACATCGCGTTGGTTTACGTCGTTGCAAACTCTTTCCTGGTAACATTATTCGTCTGGAATTGATTAAATTTGTTTATTAAAATGTTGTAAAGCCACCTATCGCTGTCCTTTGTAGTGGCCGTTTTGGGGCGACTTATTTAGCTATTGAAAACGAAGGCCCTTCGTCAGAGAGAATCGTGTTCTTCGGGAGAAAAGGGCCTTCCCTTAGCCTGCGTAGCAGCCGGTTTTTTAGGGGAGGAAGCGGGCGGGCGGTTTCAGTCCCGCCCGCCCCTTCCTCCTCTAAAAAACCGGCTGCTACGCAGGCTAGCCTTCGCTCGAAACCTGCTCGAAACGTTAGACTCCTGCGTTCCCTGTTTCGGCAAGTATATCCAACCAACAATATTTCGATTTGTGTTTCAACAACACTGCCCACGCAGCACACTACCTTTATTTCATTATTTAGCTACTAGAAATACATGAATGCAACAACCCCTCGCCCGCTTTTATTAAATGCTTTTTTGAAACACCCCCAAATCGTCAAAGCCCATGAGTATTTATAATAAAAGGTGCAATGCAAATGAAAAACATCATACATTTAAGCTTTATATAAAGGTATTGTTTTACTTTCAAGTTAGCTTTAGTTAAGCTGATTTATGGTTTGGAGGAGCAAAGGGAAAGCACGAAAACGTGAAGCTGTATATTGTTTAGCTTAATAAGCGAAAACATGAAAACAACAAAAATCCTACCGTTAACTTTAAAATAATTTGACATTTTGACCACGGAGTTACTACAAACACTGCAATTCAGTTCGAGTTTTTGCTTACCATATGGCGTTTGGTTTCTTCAAGTTCTCTTGTTTCTCTTCAAGATATATTAAACGGGTTGTTTGTATCCTTCTTTTCTTCGTGCTCCATTTCGTTTCCGAAAGTAAAACACTATTTGCTTGAGAGTTTATACTTTATAGTTTTCTTCGTCGCTAGTCACCAGTGCCAAACAATTCTTACCGCGTGACACCGTACCAAACATATATATATATAAATAAACCAGAGGAGGTTGGACAAGTCACGCAAAGCATCATGGTCCTAACGCTAAAATCGATTCCATTTTGCATCTGACCGCAGACGAGGAATGAACTCTCCTCTGTGGATGAGATGCACAAAAACTGTTGAAAACTCGTCACAGTTGATCCAGAATTTATAAATCTGATGGGCAGGAAAATACGAGAACAATCCGTGACGATCATTGATCAGATTGTGCTTTATTTGGCGTATATTCATGACAATGGCGGATGGGCATTCAAGATAGTTTTCAAGGACTACTCAATCCTTCGGATTCGACGCATTTTATGTTACAAATATTGGACCAAATCAGAAATGAATTTAGATATTTACAATGGATGATTTGGTTGTGTGGTGCAACGTGTGATTCGTTACAACTGGAGAAAAGCGTGAGGTGAGATTTGAGAAATCAACATTATTTGTTGTTTAGTGGTTTATGATTTCCCTCTTCCTTCATACTTTAGCTTACTTGTATCCCAAATTTTATAAAATTGTGAATAAAGCTAGCCTAAAATTTATCATTCAATAACTATCTGTATTTTTCTTTGTATTAAGGTGAATTCAAAATCCAAAATCGAGATAATTTATTGAATTGCCTCCAGAATCTATTGATAAACTTGGTATATAACTGGCCAAATGTTCAAATATTCCTATTTTATCAAATAAAGTGTATAGTATTTCCTGTATCCTAAATATATATGTAAATAAGGAACTTGAATAAAATTAAAATGTTGCTCAATATTGATCTTACATTTTTGCAGTCAAGCACCACCACCCCCTGCCAAGAAAACATCAACTTTAGAGAGGGCATCAGAAAAGTGAATGGGTAATCAAACTATAAGACAGACAAAGTCCAGCCCAAGGGTGTCTGTCTTAGACAGAGTTCACTGTCTATCAGTATGTACATGCAGTAGCACTCAAAGGCAAAGGGATGAATAATATCCAGGCACTTAATTAGGCTTTGAGATACAGCATTTGAATTGTATACTATGTGAGATAATACCTCTGTTAAAATTTTATTAGTTATATCCACAATTATGCATTGTTATGTAATTATACAACTGATAACATGCAAAATATTAAACTACATATTTGAATGTTATTTGGCAAAAGAGCATCCATCAATTTATAATCATAAAAATCCTGTTCAGATTGGTGCTTGTGCCCAGGCAAGTTATTCCAACACTGACATCTGTGCTGTATCTCTTCACTTCCTGTAAAAAATAGGAAGTGAGATGGAATTATTAACCCTTTCATGTCTTAAAGTTGACTGTATAGCCAATGCCTAACTATTGTATTCACTTCATGGGTGTACAAATCAAAGGGTGGACACAAGGGCCAATGCCCCCCCCCCCCCCCCCCCCACACACACACACTTGGCTAAAGTCCTATAATAAATATTTGTATACTAAAAAACAATACGAACAACAACAACAACAACAACAACAACAACAACAAATTAGCAAAAAAAAAATTAATACTACAACTATAATATATTATTCACAATAACAATAACCAACAACAATAAACTACAAATAATTACCGACACATCAATTTTAATAATCATATGCTGCCATGGAACACAATGTTATTTAATATATAAAAAAATATCTATACATATCAGGCCTGTATACATATATAGCAGATCTTTAAGAAAGTTCAGTACATTCTGCAATAATATTTACAGAATATATGTAGGCCTGATATGTACATATTTTTCCAGCATGATGGTGTTTTAATACAGCGAGGTCAAGCGTTTTGCACCATAAAAACAGACAAATACCAAATTTTACTCTTTAATAATTGTCCACCACTCATTCTACACTTACTCTAAAGAATAAAGCTCGAAATATTAGGAAACTTCCAAAATTCTTGAGAAAAAAACAAGGCTTTAGTGGCGAAATAGCCTGTAAAGGCCCTCTTAAATTTATTAGGCGCCATCTTAGCAAATGCCGAAATACCATGGTCGATTCAAAGGCGAATATCTCGAAAACGGTTGAGAGGTCACCGGGGGTCGTCTGGATAGAATCCAAGATTAGACATTCGTTCAACTTATTACGCAAAAATTAGAGAATTCGAACCATGGGAATTCGAGATTTTTTGCTTTGAATATTGTTGACAAACCGGAAGTCGGGTCTTCGCTTAGGGCGACGCGACCTACATAAACCATCAAAATAAAGTAGAAAAATACATTTACCTTGCAAAATCCTGCAGATATGGATAGTCCAACAATATATCAAACGATATCGCTGCTTTTTTAAAGAAAAAAATGAATGACAATAGCGTAATATTCGGTATTCTAAGTCCAATGCAAAATTTTCAGCCGATCAAACGATTGAGAAAATAAGCCATTTCATTGGTCGAGATATTCACGTGGTACTTGTCCAACCACCTCTGTAAATAAACTATTTCACAGATTTCGTCTCCCTCGCTTTTTTTACACGCGTGTAAAATGGACTCCACGCGTGTCGAGATTAGCACCCTCACCGGGCTCCGGGCCTTCGGCCCTCCGCCCGGCTCGACGAGGGGGGAAGGGAAGGGAAGAGAAAGAAAGAAAGAAAGAAAGAAAGAAAGAAAGAAAGAAAGAAAGAAAGAAAGAAAGAAAGAAAGAAAGAAAGAAAGAAAGAAAGAAAGAAAGAAAGAAAGAAAGAAAGAAAGAAAGAAAGAAAGAAAGAAAGAAAGAAAGAAAGAAAGAAAGAAAGAAAGAAAGAAAGAAAGAAAGAAAGAAAGAAAGAAAGAAAGAAAGAGAGAGAGAGAGAGAGAGAGAAAGAGAAAGAAAGAGAAAAAAAGAAAGAAAAAGAAAAAGAAAGGAAGGAAAGGATGAAGGAAAGGAAAAAAAGAAAAAAAGAAAGATTAAAGAAAGTAATAAAGAAAGCAAGCAAGAAAGAAAGAAAGAAAGAAAGAAAGAAAGAAAGAAAGAAAGAAAGAAAGAAAGAAAGAAAGAAAGAAAGAAAGAAAGAAAGAAAAAGAATGGAAGTAAGAGAAAGAACGGAGGAAAGGAAGAAGGGAGGAAGGAGGAAAGGAGGAAGGAAGAAAGAAAAAGAATCAATGATTGAGAAGGAAAAAAAGCCATGCAGGAAGGAGGGAAGGCAAAAAAAATAAATTGGTATGGGCTGATGATTGGGCAAGACACTGATTTTTTGCTGTACAAGTGTTTTCGATCAGTGGCGATCTGCAGCGGACCGCAGGTCGCTGACTCTACTAGTGTTGTCACAGAACAGTATCGGAATAGTTCAGATTTCCGTGAAATTAACTTCCTGTGGTATCTAGCACCCGGGGTTGTTTGGTGGGGGGATATCCAGATTTACATCCGGTCGGGCAATCAGAAGTAAAAAGCTGGCAAAGTCATCTGTACTTGTCTTGTGCTGTTTTGGCCGTCTCTTATCAGGCATTTACTTTATTATTGTATTTACACTGATCCAGATTGACCACGGATAACCGGGGGAGCACTACAAAAGCCGTGAGCCCTGCCATATTTAAAGAAGCAATCGAATCTTCAGAACGAGCAAGCTGACTTGATCACGGAAGTTGGATATTACTGAAGAAGCATTTCAAAGCGTTATTCTGAAGCTTCGTAAAAATGAGGTATTTGTTTTGAAGCGTATTGTGCTGTTGGTTTTGTTTTAAATATCGTCTGATGAACTACGGGCCTCATTTGAATATTATTTTGGTCTACCATAAATAAAGCTAGTTTGATGTCTGCGCTGTGTAATGTTTAAACTAATAGCATAGCTTTGGACTGTCAATTCCTTTGTGTAAACTTCTTCTACGAATCAAACTAAGCCTTTTCTCTTTCGAAATTGGGTTGTCAAATTGACATAAAACATCAGCAAAGCCATAGGGCTTTAAAATTGTGTCGATCCGTCAAATCTGTCCTCTATAATACTAAAAAAATACTGTTGAAACATAGCTTCCGTATTTGGACTTGTAGAAGGTTTGACCTCGCACTAAAAATTATTTATATCAACAGTTTCTTTTCCAAACTCTGTTTTCAAAATATAAATTTCCTGTTATCACGGATGGCAGTTGCTTTTTGAGTTATTGCTTTCATTAAAAGCTTAGGGAATATTTTATACCTGATTTTGGGCATTTGTTATACATGTATGTATATATATATTGCCCTCCTGCAGTTCTCGATTTTCAGTACAGGCAAGCTGAATTTCGAAGGTCTCTGACGTTCCAGCGACGATTTTTGACCGAAATATGGCGACCAGGACGATGGAATGAAGTAGATTTCGTATTAAAAACTCTACTGAGTTTTTTTTCCGCATACTTGAGGAAATTGAACCAGGCCAAACTTGGAATTTATACTAGAATTTCAAACGGGGTTACACCCAATGGCCAATTGTAACTATATATATCTGTATTATCGATACGGTCTGAACATGTCATTATCGTCTTCCACGAGAAAATGGACATTTTTTTGTTTAACTAGAGCAGTTTGGCTTCTTAGTAAACGTGCGTAGACTTGATCGAACTAGTCCGGCCTTGTGGAATATGCAAGGGCAATGAAAACAGACATGCTTGGCACATTGTTATGGCATATGCCACACGCTGTACTTTTATAAACAAAAAATCTGTCATCCGAAGCACGGCTTCCAAGATACCAAGGGACTTCATTGACCTTTCAGAAAAGTTAAAAAGGCCCAACTAACCTTTTTAAAAATGCTTAAAAATCATTTTAAGTTTATTTATTTGATGTAACAGTTTAAAGCACAAATGGAATTTGCGTCGTGTTATTAATTTAATCATATCCTTGTTTATTATTATCAGTTGAGATTTGTTTGTTATATTGAAAATACTTATAAATATGACAGGGATTTCGTTTCATGATATGTGGACAAATGTCAAATTGTCAAATACGGTAGAGCTGTATTTGCAGTTTAGAATTAATATATAGGTGTAGACCTGCCTAATTGTGCTGTCGTGGTGATATCACTATTCAAGTTTGTCTGCTTTTACTGAACAATAGTAATCATTGAAATTGTAATCATTTGAAAGTCAATTTTGATTTGTTTGTCCACATTTTGTGCAAAAAAATAGCAGCTCAGTGATACACTATGCAAGTTATGCAGTCACCTATGGACAACATGAAGCTTTACGATTATTGCTGTCCAAGCTGGCCAAAAACAGCCCCTTTAATATTTGACTGTCTAATGCCAGATCATAGGCATAGAGTATGGGGGAGGGGGGGGGGGCTGAGGGACTTTAGCCCCCTGAGAAATCTTAATGGGGGGCTCAGCCCCCCCCTCCCCCCCCTCCCCTGAAATTTTGCAGCAACTGACTCACCATTCACCAATTATAGGTTACTGGTTAGTGTAAAGTAACTGTATTACAGCCTCATTCCTGTCAGCCAAAAGCACCCATGAACACATAAGACAACCCAGTAAACACAACATCAAAAAAAATTGTTGAAATGTTTTGTATTTTAACTAGTTTTTATGACATTTCATGACCTTCAGTGTTCTTAAATATCACCCTCAGAATGCAGGAAATGGCATTTCGGACTCCCCTAGAAGAGTCCCTTTTTGTGAACACCCCGGGAAAATTCTTAAAGGCCCTGTTCAGCCCCCCGGACAAAAACAAAACTCTACGCCTATGTGCCAGATGATTTTACTCGTTAAAAGGGGAATCCTCAGACATCATAGGCAGCAATGGATTAATATAATATGCTCCTGTTGACAGTGTTTATTTAAATGTCGTGAGTCTAGACCTGAGATTCTGACATAAACATTTGGATAAACAGATTGAGGAACAAAGAATTAAGTCAAATTAATAATAAGTGGTGTGAATTAAGTGTATTTCAATCTCAAATCCATTATCACCCCCTTTTTGGTCAGTGGGAGATCGCGGGAGAGACTCTGGGGAAACTGGATTGATTCTCTGATTTGATTGATTCATTTAAATTTATTGATTCATCGATTCAAAACATACAGATTGTGAAATAATGAAAGTCATATATTGCTTTATTCAATAAACATATAAAATAAAACACAATCCAAAGACAAACATCTTAAAAAACCAAGATATGGATAAGACAAGACAAAGATGAAATGATTATATTTCGACTTCAAATTTAGACACTTCATTTACATCTGTTCTCTTTGCTTAATATATTTGGGTCTCAGTCACACAAACAAACTTCATAGCAAAGTTTAAAAGCTGATTTGCACATAAGCAGATTAAAAAAACAGATTTTCCTATAATTTGGGGTTAATTCCAAAATCTTTGCATATTTTTTGAGTTTTGCATATAAGTGATTTGCATATAACTTAGCAGTGGCTTTGGCCTACTTGGTGCCTGCCCAATTGGTCAAACCTTACAGTTTACAACACTGTCTGGGGGGCTTATAATTATATAAGTATAGAAGTTATATACTGTAGTCCCTCTGATTCTGCCACCTTTTTTCTCCACCTTTGAGGACAAGAGTGTCCAGGTACCCCTGTTCCTGTACGCATCAGAGCCCTATAGTCAGGCCTTAAAATATCTGTTACACCCATTCATGAAATTGTCCAACGTAGGGAAGGTTTACTGCCATTCTGTCCAACTAGCGTAGCCAGGGTCTTGGGTTGGGTGGGTGGGGGGGGGGGTAAGAACCTCAATCTCCTAGGGGGGTCCAGGGGCATGATCCCCCAGAAAATTTTGGATTTCTAGGGTCTCGGAAACACTATTTCCGACATTTTGAGGCAAGTAATTAAGAAGAGTACAGTACCTATAGTCTGAAAGCCACAAATTACATAACTTTGTTGAAATCAAACCAGAACATGAAATGATACATGTCAGAATATCTTTAGATTTATTTATCAACAAGTCATAAATGTAAAAACAGGTTGGAGGCATTTTGTATAGCTAGACCCTTAGTATTGTAATTTATAGCATATGTATGCCTGCAATATATACCGGTATAATGCATCACTGTCTATCACTTGGCCTTCAAACAACTGTACCCCCCCCCCCCCCTACAAGTTTCTCCATGTATTTGAACTTTTCACGAGAAACTGGGGGGGGGGGGTGATTGCCCTAGTGGCTATGCCACTGTGTCCAACCCAAGTGAAATTGAGGTTGTAGTTTGTCCAACCCAAGTGTTTGGTGTCTGACAGACCAAACTGTAGTTTTGTCTGGTGGTCCAGGACCAGAGCCTCACATATTAAATTACAGAGAACCAGTAGGAGGTGTGACTTGTATAACGTGCAAACATACCTTTCTGTACCTTTTAGGCTTTTACACAAATGTTTGGTGACTGAATTTAAACCGGATTTTATTTCTTTCTGTATATTAAACGACCCTATTGTGATGATATTAATTTTTTGCTCCTACATGTACCAGGGGCTCTGGAAGCTTTTCAAAGTTGTGGCTGCATCTCGCAGAATGCCATAAACAGGGACACACCCTTCAGAGAATATACTGTAATAGATAACTAATAACTATATATACATAACATGAGATAACATCACAAGTTCACAACAACTTCAAGAACTTTAAAAAAAATATAAAAAAGGTATTATTATGTATAAAAAAATGAAAAACTGTACTTCACATCAACATTCAACAACACCAATTATCAATTTGCTTGAAATTTGCTAAAATATTGTGGGTGTCCTTATGTAGGACATGTACTTATTTCCAAGCCAAGCTGAACTCAACATCATTGGGTATTATTCAATATTTTGCCCTACCCAAACTCAAAGTCATTGGACATTTTCTCAGACAACTATGCAAAACATATTTTAAGGCTTGCTACTGTCAGGCAAGTGACTTTGAAGGCTCTAATTGATTATTCTGTACTAATGATACTGGTATTCATATTTTCTAGTGAGGTATCAATTGTTAAATCAAGGGCATCTGTTATGCTGTATAATAATGATAAAAAATCCTGGGAACCAGCAGAAGGAATCAGAGGAATGTCCTATGTACAAGTTTATCATCATGAAGGAAATAATACTTGCAGGATAGTTGGTCGAAGCATGACAGATCACCAAGTGGTGAGTGCTTTGTTGAAGTTTACCAGCCTAGCTATTTCACTGTACTCTAAGGTTTATGCTATTGATTCAATACTATTTAGGCTGAGGCGGTTAACCGATTAACTGGAAAAGATCGGTTTTGTTTTGAGATTGGTTTTCCGGTTTCTTTCACGGTGGAAAACCAAAAAACCGACTCAAAGTTTTTCAATCGAAATATGGTATACAGTAGTAGGTTAGTACTGCTGAAACAGAGAACGTAAGTGGTCTAACGTTTCGAGCGAAGGCCCTTCGTCAGAAAGTTTTTCAGTTTAACTTATATTTTGCATTCTTATCCGATGACTATGCATAAAAGACGGACATAAGACGGGTTCACTGACATTTTGTCGGCAAGCACCTATGTTACCATTAGTGCGCTGAAGCCACTTATTAACCATTTGTCTACCGTCGAATTGGCTAGTCACGGATCTCCAGTTGGCATGTCAACTGAAAACTGAAATTCTCCATCGTTTGAAGTCGAAATATGTTGCAGAGGATCTCAAAGTTTTGATGAATGTTACTTCATTCCTTTATCTGAGGTACAAAACTGATTTCCTCACAATGGGCGAGTTGGTTCAGCAAGGCAGGACTTGTAAGCACTCCAGCACGAGCACGGTTAAATCCTGAAAAGGTTGACATGCTTGTTTTTTTGGCTGAGAATTTGTAAACAAAAAGGCACTTGTATTAATTGCCTAGAATTTTGCATTTTGATGCATAAAACTTTAACTAATTGTAAATAATCAATGTTGGTTGCTACAATATATTTATTTATTGCTTCATAAAGTAAATACACATGTTGGTTTGATTTGGGTTTTTTATTGTATCTGCGCAACGCGCAGATATATTGTTATCGTGTTGTGTGTGTGTGTGTCTGTGGGTTAACTTTTTGGTGTAACCGCTGATCTGTAATGTGTGCAGTAGTGCGACTGTTTATATTTCCTCGCCATGTTGTATGAACTAAGGAGCGAGACGAAGAACAACATTATTTTCGAAGAAAGTCAATTGCAATGCTGTATGATTGGAGTAGTATGATTTAGGGATACTTTAAAATGATTGCGTCTGACCGTACGCCAAGTGATAGCATAATAATTCAATTTGATATTTGCGCTCATCTCAGTTCAAATAGATTTTTCTCCGTTGCTATTCTATACGATTTGTTCTAATTCACATATGTTGTACAGAATTTAACGCTCTATCTAATCGTGCAAGTTTCCCAAATGGCACAAACCTACAGACGATTGATTTACTTTAAATATGACCGCGTTCGACCGTACGCCAAGTAAATAGCATAATAATTCAATTTGATATTTGCGCTCATCTCAGTTCAACTAGATTTTTCTCCGTTGCTATTCTATACGATTTGTTCTAATTCACATATGTTGTACAGAATTTAACGCTCTATCTAATCGTACAAGTTTCCCAAATGGCACAAACCTACAGACGATTGACTTACTTTAAATATGACCGCGTTCGACCGCACGCCAAGTAAATAGCATAATAATTCAATTTGATATTTGCGCTCATCTCAGTCCAAATAGATTTTTCTCCGTTGCTATTCTATACGATTTGTTTTAATTCACATATGTTGTACAGAATTTAACGCTCTATCTAACCGTGCAAGTTTCCCAAATGGCACAAACCTACAGACGATTGATTTACTTTAAATATGACCGCGTTCGACCGTACGCCAAGTAAATAGCCGTATAATGCAATTTGATACTTGCGCTCATCTCAGTTCAACTGATATATTTTTCTCCGTTGCTATTCTATACGATTTGTTCTAATTCACATATGTTGTACAGAATTTAACGCTCTATCTAACCGTGCAAGTTTCCCAAATGGCACAAACCTACAGACGATTGATTTACTTTAAATATGACCGCGTTTGACCGTAGGCCAAGTAAATAGCGTAAATAATGCAATTTGATATTTGCGCTCATGTCAGTTCAAATAGTCTTTTCTCCGTACCTACATACATGGCATAAACCTACAGACGATTCAGGGGTATTTAGATCCGCGGTAGCCGTATTATTGGCCATTGGGATATATCTTCCAGCAGTTAGCCGTTAAATTCTATATTTCCGACAAAGTTTTGCACAAAAACATTTCGAAGACAGGGGATATTGCTGATAAACTGGTTAAGTACTTTTAACGTGACTTATAGTAAACTTGTGAGTGTGATCTACCACAGTTTTTGTGAGCCATGATGAGTCATGATAAAAAATTATTAAGGTCAGAGAACGTGTACTTTCTCTTTAATTATCTTATAAGATCTCGCTAAAATCTTATAAGATCTACGTGTAAAAATCTTAAGATTTTCTTAAGATCTTACAAGATTTTCCAAGATCACACAAGATCTTGACATGATCCTCACAGTGGTGGGTTTGCGCAGATACATGTACGCATAGCGGACCTTTTGTTTCACAATAATTTAATTAATGCAGAAGATCAGTTATGTCGGTTTTACCGGTTTTTCGTGACGGTTTTCGGTTTTTTCCAAAACCGCCTCAGCCTAATACTATTTGCTCTGATTTATACCATTTTATCAATAGCTTCAGACCAGTCATAGCTTGGATTATGTACAACTTGAAACAACTGGCCCGTAGCGAGCTGTTAAGGATAGGGGTGGGTGGGTGAGACTGCCATTAGGTGAGAGAACCCGCTAGGGTCTGGGGGCATGCCCCTGAAATGCTATTTCCTGTGTTTTAAGATGATATATTAAAGAATTCGGAAGGTTATGAAACGTCATTTGTAATGTCATTTTAAACAGTCAAAAGACAACATAATTATTAATAATTATAATAATAATAATTTATTAATTTATATAGCGCTCTAACTATACATATTCTAAAGCGCTGATAAAAAGAATTGGTTTACTTATTTACAATCAACAGTATAATAACAATTAGCTAAATAAAAAGTAATCTGATCTTAATCCTTTAAATCGAAAGCTTCCTTAAAAAGATAAGTTTTCAAATGTTTTTTAAAAATGTCAATATTTGTTAAGTTTCTAATATTTGTGGGGAGAGCATTCCACAGTGTAGGTCCCGAAACGGCAAAAGCACGATCTCCAAAGGACTTGCATCTGGTTCTTGGTATGTATAATATCAATTGCTCAGTGGACCGGAGATGATACCGCCCTGTAGATTTTGCTTGCAAGAGGTCTCGGATGTAGTTGGGTGTGAGACCATGTAATGCCTTGAAAACAAGCAAAATAATCTTGAAATGAACGCGATATTTCACAGGCAGCCAGTGCAGGTGAACCGTAATGGGAGTGATATGATCAAACTTAGGGATCAAGCATACCAAACGCACAGCGACATTGAGTATTCTCTGCAGTCGGTCGTACTGATATTGTGGGAGTCCAAAAAGAAGCGAGTTACAGTAGTCAAGATGACATGTGACAATAGCATGAACTAAAATTTTTGTAGACTCCTCCGTTAGAAATTTCCTAATTTGACGAATGTTGTAAAAGCTGAAGAAGGCTTTACGGCATATCTTTCCAACATGAACATCCCTGGACATGTTCTTGTCAAACCATGTTCCTAGGTTCCGTACGCAATCCACAGGTTCTATGATCGACTCGCCAACACTAACTGAGCTAATAGTAACTTTAGACAGTTGTTGGCGTGAACCTATGATAAGAAACTCGGTCTTAGTGTCGTTTAGTAGCAGACTGTGAGAAACCATCCACGCACGAACCTCTGCCACACAGTTCTCAATAATTTTTATTTCAAATATTTGAATACATCCAATGTTTTTATTTCCTGGTATATTTTTCTTATTAAGTAAGACACTGTAAGCTAACAGTCCAGTAACCAGAGGTTTTATTAGAAGCCGGCAACCGGTGAACTCCGGCGGTTACTTTCCAAATCATCGCCGGCTACTTTCATAATCATTGTTTTAAATTTTAATAGTAAATACCGTATACGTGTTCACTTTGAGCCGTTCCATTTTCTCTTGAAAACGTAAATGAACTTGAATGTGAAGAAAGCTCAGTGAAGAAAGAAAATTTCTGTGGAAATTTGTAATTTCTTGCTTGATAATTTTCTGTATTAAATCTGTATTAGGGACCTTAAGATCTAGGACGGCAACCTCAACGACGACGTCATTTAAACAAAAGAATTATATTTGCAAAACAACGAGAATGAATAAATTTTACTCCCTAGAGTAATCCCAACACCGTCCCCGTTCTTTATACAACGCCACTTAGAGCATTTTCACGTCTTCAGGACGACGTCAACGGCTAAAAGATGAGAACTGTTGCTTAAAATTGACTTCAAATCTTCAATACAGACACTACAATAATTTTAGCAAAGTGCTGGAAATGGTGTTTCCGAGGTTCTAGACTTCAAAAATTTCTCGGGTTCTAAATTGCTACCTCCATGTTCAGCCGCCTACTTTCTAAAATGAGCCCGCTACTTTCAAAATTAATGAAACCCCTGAGTAACCATCGTGATGTTTTAGGTAAAACATCGTAAACCCAGTGGCGGATTACCCAGTAGGCTGAGTAGGCTGAAGCCTACAGGCCCGGGCTTGCAAGAGGCCCGTAATTTCCAGAGAATGAATTTTTTATTAAGATTAGTTGTTATACGAATATCAGGGCGTATCGTACACTGCCTCAGAATGCAGGAGGAAATGGCGTTTCCGAGACTCTAAATTCAAAAAACTTTCCGGAAAATATCGTCATAAATGCCCGTGAATTTTATTTAGCCTACAGGCCCCGAAACTGGTAACCCACCACTGTGTAAACCAGCTGAAATTTTTTCTCTGTTCCTTATCATACTATTTCTGAGCAAATTTCAGGGGGGGCATGGCCCCCCTGCCCCACCTCAAATACAGGTCTGAACAAGCTACTATAAAAGAACAATCAAAATGTAGTAAGATTTGAGTAGTGCTGAAATTATTGAACGTAAGTTCAAGCGAAGGCCTTCGCTTGAAACATTAGAAACTACATTCAATAATTTCAGGGTTTTTATTTTACTATAAAAGAAGCAATTAATTCTTTGAACGTTTTCATGGCGATAAAGTAATATAAATAAGTTTTGTGGAAACACCACGTAAAATATTTCTTTGCTAAGCTTTCGGTCTGTTGACTCAGGCCTTCATCAGAGCAATGACAACAAACTGTTGGCTCACGTCATTTATAAATTAAGCAACTATAAATAACGTGAATGACGTGGAAAAAAAATATAAATGACGTGAATAAAATATAAATATATTTGACGTAAATATACTGTATATAAATGACGTGAGCCAACAGTTTGTTGTCATTGCTCTGATGAAGGTCTGAGTCAACAGGCCGAAAGCTTAGCAAAGAAATATTTTACGTGGTGTGTCCACAAAACTTATTTATATTAAAAGAAGCAATGTTGGCAAGCAGAATGACAAACAGCAGTCCTTTCCGTAAAGAAAACTGCACATGTGCGGTAATTCGCACGCTTAAATAATTTTGCATGTGTGAATCGCACGTGCGTTAAAACTGATTACTTATGGCACATAAACATGAACCTAACTTTTATATTTCCTACACATCTGAAAAAGAAAGCTGTGTTGCTTGATATTCATTGTAAGACGTTATCTTTCGCTTTAACGTGTTAGTTTAGTTGTAAAACGTAAAACCCACTGCTGTGAAAACTGTTGCATGCAGTAGCGTACGCTAAAAAACAACATACGTTACATTGCAAGACTTTACACGTTGTGAAACCTTACGTTACGTTGTAAGATTTTGCGTTACGTTGTGAGACCTTACGTTACGTCGTGAGACCTTACGTTACGCTGTGAGACCTTACGTTACGCTGTGAGACCTTACGTTACGTCGTGAGACCTTACGTTACGTTGTGAGACCTTACGTTACGTCGTGAGACCTTACGTTACGTCGTGAGACCTTACGTTACGCTGTGAGACCTTACGTTACGCTGTGAGGCCTTACGTTACGCTGTGAGACCTTACGTTAGGCTGAGACCTTGTGTTACTGTATACGTTGTGAGACCTTGCGTTATGTTGCGAGACCTTACGTTATGAGACGTTACGTTGTGATGTGATGTTACTGAAACTTTAACACATTTTGCAATGTGAATGAACAATTGAACGTGGCCTTTCACGCATGCGACAAATACCACGCGTAGTTGAGTTTGCGCATGTGCTGCCATGTGCGCGTGCGATCGCAGGCATCAAACGAAAAGGCCTGGAACAGTGGGTGAATGTAATATTCTTGTATAAAAGAATCCCTTGAGTAGGCACCATTCCTTGAATTACAGTAGTAATTATAGTAGATATAACATTTAGTAAAACATTAATTGCTCCCCTCCAATGAGTACCCGGCCCACCAATGAGTACCCTGCCCTCCAATGCATGAGCAGTCTCCCTCAAATAAGCACCTTCCCTTGAATAAGCACCCTCTCTTGAATAAGCACCCTCTCTTGAATAAGCACCCACTCTTGAATAAGCACCCACTCTTGAATAAGCACCCTCTCTTGAATAAGCACCCTCTCTTGAATAAGCACCCACTCTTGAATAAGCACCCACTCTTGAATAAGCACCCTCTCTTGAATAAGCACCCACTCTTTGAATAAGCACCCACTCTTGAATAAGCACCCACTCTTGAATAAGCACCCTCTCTTGAATAAGCACCCTCTCTTGAATAAGCACCCTCTCTTGAATAAGCACCCACTCTTGAATAAGCACCCACTCTTAAATAAGCACCCGCTCTTGAATAAGCACCCTCTTTCAAATGAGCACTCACTCTTTTACGGCAAATTTGAAATAATTTAGATTGGCCTGAAGTAGTTGGCTGTTTGTCTATATTTGCAGTTTTTTAGTTTAGTTATTTCTTTCCATTCCAGGTTGTAATTAATTGCTCTATTATTCGTAATATGAAATATAACGCCGCTACTCCAACGTTTCATCAATGGAGGGACCAAAGACAGGTGTATGGGCTGAATTTCCACAGCAAAGATGATGCAGGACAATTTAAAGACGCTATTGATTCAGCTTTAGAATCGTTGAACACAGGTAAGTTAACCAACTTTATTATATGGCTGGGTGTGATTTCCGGTCCGTACGCAAAACGACGCACGCTGATTGGTTCCTGAGAGGTCGGGATTTTACGATATTGACCGACCAGTCAATACGCTTTTTTCTCGGCCCTGTAAGTTTTGGCGGGAACATTTCTGAGTTGATTTGAATACAAATAAAAGAGAAATAGGTATCTTTATTCAAATATTCTGAACGACAAGATGTGTTGGAACATCACTGCTGGTTTTCTTTAAAGCTGTTTATCTAAAAAACGACAAATAAAAGCCGAACTGGTGTAAATAAGAAGGCCAAGAAGCGACACGAAAAAGTCAACAGGTATAGTAAACGGCATACTCCGAAGACGAAAACAACGCTCGAAGCTTAAAAATAAAATGAACCAATAGCCATATAATAAGTTCCTTATTAACCTCGTTTGCTCGGTCTGTACTGGAAAGTATTTGCCTGAGGTTTTATCGCACAAACCTCGCTCCTTCGTCGCTCGCTCTGTACGAAAACCTCAGGCAAATACTTTCCAGTACAGACCGAGCACTCGGTTAATAAGTCCTTATTAATCCCACCATGTCAGGAGGTCTTTCCTCGACAAGTAAAATCATCTGGCGTTAGACTGAGTAAAAAGTGCCAAATGGCGCCGATTGGAATGAAAGGGGTAATGTGATCTAGTAAAAAATAGGTCCACATTTGCCTACGTGTCTGCGTTACTGATATTTAGTATGCAGCTCTGCAAAAAACTAACGTAGAGTTATTACGGATGTCACCGAACTGTCGGAACTTGGGAAAAATCCTACCAGGGCCGTCGCGAAAGGGGGGGAGGGGGTGGGGCGTGGGGTGTGTGACCCCCCCCCCCCCCCCCCCCCCCCCCAGCAAAACTGCTGTCGGCAAATGAAACTTTTGTCGGCAAATCTTTTGTCGGCAAGACTGCAAATTACCATTCGAAAGCACCGTAGTCACGAGATATACAGCAGAGGAACTGAGGTGTGAGGAACTACAGTTATAAATACACTTTTTGCTACCTTAAAGATTATCGTTGCTACTTGCTTTATCCAGGTTGTCGCTTTCTTCTCGTGGACAGTGTCTCGTTCTCTTTCGTCGATAATGAAATGTGCCGCCATTTTGTTTTCTGGAACATGGATTGTAGTCGTAAATGTCTAACGCTTCGAGTGAAGGCCCTTCGCTCTAAACGTTAGACCTTAACAATTAACATTCCATGTTTCAGCAGTACACTAACCTTATTATATTACTATGTTAGACTGTATTTTTTGAAGAACTGATTGAAACTTATACGAGGTCAAAACTATAGAAAGAGTAGTCAGAGTAGGCTATTCTTTTGTAGTAGTGGAGCCCCACGGTCTTCATTGACTCCCTTGAAGCCAATATAACTATAGTTCCATCTTTCCTGTAAGACAGTCGGAGTTTCTGGTATATAATAAGTAATATTGGGCATTTTACTCGATTACATAGAGTGTTCTAAGGATTTGGGGTGAAGGAAAATTCGAGTGTAGAATATATACATTTTAAGACCAAACCGGGACCAGTTGCGAAAAATGCAACTACACAGGCCTTCCGGCAGGAATTGAACCAACGACCTTGCGATTCTAGTGCAATGCTCTGACCACTGAGCCACGGAGGGCGTTGCCGAGAGCTTGATCGCGAGTTCTGTATATATAATAAGGTGGTAATGCCAGGAGAGAATTGGGTATATAATAAGTAATATTGGGCATAGTAAGTAATATTGGGCAATTCCTGCCGGAAGGCCTGTGTGGTTGCATTTTTCGCAACTGGTCCCGGTTTGGTCTTAAAATGTATATATTCTACACTCGGAGTTTCTGGTAGTTTGGTCGTTTTAAAATAAGACAATTTTCATGTCACCTAATGACATGTCCAAGAACATTGTGGGTTTATTACTTTTGAATGACCACACCAAATGACCACGCCCATTTGTCGGCAAAATTAATGCTTACACCCCCCTGCTCAACCCCCTTCGCGACGGCCCTGAATCCTACGACGTCTACGCCTACAAACATTTGCTTCCCCGCCCACAAACGCTAACGGATTACCTAAAACGTTTTTGGAAGTAGATTTTGTAAACAAAGGTAATGAATATCTACTAAAACATTCTCAAGGCTGGTTTAAGCGCCAAAAAATTACTGAGGTACTGACAACCAGGTAGGATGCGATATTGATAACAACATTGCAATGCTGACTTGCAAACGGTACACGGCGACTCCTTGGCAAGTTGCTAAAAATTCGCATTTTAAATATCGAACTTCGCATAATATGAAGTTCTATTGAAAGTCGGAATAACTAACTCTAAGTAAACTTCATGTTATGTGAAGATCGATATTTAAAAGGCGAATTTTTAGTAACTTGCCAAGGAGTCGCCGTTGCTGTCAATAGGGTAAAAAGCAATTCAAATTTTAGCATCAAAAAGAAGTCACAGTTAACTGACTACTGTATTCAATACTTGAAGCTTGTTTTACAATTTTCAAAGTGTTAAAACGGTTGCAGTGTCAATGTTAAGGCAATCTCAGACAACAGTTCTCATCATCCCACGAGTCAACGTCGTCCTGAAGACGTGGAAATGCTCTGAGTGGCGTTGTATACAGAGCGAGGACGGTGTTCAGATTACTCTTGGGACTAGAAATTATTCATTATCTTTGTTTTGCAAGAAGAATTCTTTTGTTTGAAGGACGTCGTCCTCGAAGTTGCCATCGTAGATCTGAAGGTCAAAACGCGGGTAACCAGTTGTGGGTAGTCATTTACGGGTAACCAGTTGCGGGTAGTCATTTACGGGTAACCAGTTGCGGGTAGTCATTTGCGGGTAAAATGGAAAATGCGGGTAGTCATTTGCGGCGGTAAAGAACATCCGGTTTGACTGTATATAATCATCTTTCTCTACAAAATGTATTTCACAGGTTCTGAGCCAACAACCGCTCTGCGTTTGTGGGCGGGGACGCAAATGTTTAGGTTTGAATAAAAATATCAGGGCCGGGTGAGGAGCCGCGTTTATTGATTGCGCAAACCAAACTGCCTTTGAACAAAAATCCGCGGACAATTTACCGTTTATAGTAATGTATTATTATAATATAAACAATTACCAACCAGATGTCTCGTACTAATCACTTAAGAGTCTGTAATAACAGGAAATGCGATATCATTCCTGTTCTCGGATTTCAAGTTGAAAGATCGACATCTTCATATGCAGTACACAAGTTTTCAGGGTTTTTCCTATTTTCTCCACAGCGCAGGAGTACCATTTTTTTAGTTCAATTTGTCTCTCGTGCGTTTCCCTCTTATCTTATAGAATCATGTCTCCGTTTTTAGGATGGGAAACTAAGTGTTTTACTTCATAGGATTTCCAGTATGTCTGGTATGCCAAGGGTATTACAGGCTGGACATCACTCAGCTCTTACACATCAGAGCTTACACTCATTCATTAGCGTCGCATTTATCTTCCTTATATGGTCATCTCTCTTATTTCTCCTGTCTAAATACAGACCTAGAATCCGTTTCGGCTATTCCATGACCCTATCGCATAGCTCTAATTTTAGCGGTTCGTATATCAGTGTTATCATAATACAAATGCTACAAGATTTTTAGTGCGCGACTGTATTAAATACGCGTTACTATTTGCCTTATCTGATATCCGAGTGCGTGTTTACCGAGATGACTTCGACTGTTTACATTTCTCGCCTTAGTACTGGCTCTTCCAAGACAGATTGTAAGTAAACTAGACGTCGTTGATTTACTGACATAACCATTTACTTAAAGACACAGCGTCAGATTATAATCATTTCCCTGTAGTCACAGCTTCAGATATAAAATTACCGCTTAATGATAAAATCATTTCTACGCAGGGAAAAGAGACAATATTCTGAAAACGTTAAAGAAATAAGTCATTAGGCTTTTTCTTCCGAACTATTTAGGCCAGGTGTGCGATATTCATCATAATTTGTTGACTTGAGTTTGTTGACTGACGTTTTCAAATTCACGTTCCGGCTGTGACACTGTATCTTATAACAGTTCAGATACTATATTGGAGTTTAAAGTGGCTGAGCGTTTGACAAGCTTGGTGTAGTACTGTACGATATCTGCAATGTTTGTTTCCTACATGGTTTCTTGATTTCGTATTCATGCACGTATAGTGAGAAACATTTCAGAGATTTACTAAGATTTCATTCGAATAAATAGTCTACAAATTTTAGAAGTTAAAATGCTTGTCAATCGGAAGTAAACGCCGGACTTGATAGTTGATACAGTTTTATCTACCAATCTTCACCAGCCAGAATTGTACATACGTATAAACTAAATCGTGTGGTGTTGAAAAATTATTTTGTAAATACTATGCATAGCGTCCAGTGTCGTGTAGTACGATAATCCGTCAGTCTGTATTTTTCCTGCGCAAAATACTTCAACCGGTCTGAGTTCAAATATTAGTGTTGATTACTTTTGTTATGCGGTATCGACTGTCTGGTCGTATCTATTTACCCTAGTGACTAATGTTTACGTAACTATCATGATGATGGTGGATGTGATGGTGGTGGTGGTGGTGTGATTATGGTGATGGTGGAGATGGTGATGATAATGATCGTTAATAGTTATGATGGTGGGGTGATGATGGTCATGGTGGTGATGATGGTCATGGTGGTGATGATGGTCATGGTGGTGATTCTGGTGGTGGTGGTGGTGGTGGTGGTGATGGTGATGATGATGAAGATGATGATGGTGCTGATGCTCTTGGTGGTGATGATGCTGCTGATGATATTGATTGTTAAAGATGGTGGTGATGTTGTGATGACACTGATGATGGTGATGATGATGATCATTGTTGTGATGATGCTGATTATGGTGACTGGTGATGATGGTGATAATAGTGATGACGATGGTGGTGGTGGTGATGATATGTATTGATGGTGATGATGACGGTAGTGGTGGTGGTGATGATGGTGATGATGATGGTAGTGGTGGTGATGATGGTGGTGGTGGTGATATTAGTGATAGAGCGACAATAATCTACACTTGATACTAACTTGTTTTTGTTTTCAAGACTATATCGTTCTGTATTTCTATTTCTCTAGCAACTCCTCCCCAACGGCCAACGCACACACAGCAGTATGTACCACAAACTCCTAAAAATTGGCAAAATCGCTATATTTCGCAGAATGCCGACAATCATTCTGCTGCAGAGGAAACTCCTCAAGAAGTAGTGGAGGTTAGTCAATACTCTTACGTCACTGATCTATATGTAACTCTACCGTGGCTGCTCACCAAACAATGATCCTAGTCTTTGGGTTCAAAACTTTTGAAGATTCGCGAGTGACTAGCACATTTTTTATGTGGCTAAATGTAATTTAGGCAAGGTAAAAATAATTTGCCAATAGACGTTATTGGAGGATTGTTGCCAAGCCCCAGGGGGATGCCACCCCCTAATCAGAGGTAACCATGGCAACCCCGCCACAGCCCACCTCCAGGCACCAGTCACACTGTCAAGCAGTGGAAATATATATACTTACCTTGCAATCTATCAGGAGTGGGTGGGTGGGTCAACACAAAGCAAAGCAAGAATCCCCACGTATTAAGTCAATAAACAGCGCGCGCAAAACCAGTCGAGTTCAGACCACGCTGACAAGACTCTGATGAGCGCGGATGTAATCACCACATATTATATATGAGTGACCGCTGACCAAGTATCTATTACATAGATAGCGCGCACAACCAGTCAAGCTCAGACCACGCTGACAAGACTTTGATGAGTGCTGAGATAATACCACGTATTATAAGCGCGCGCAAACCAGTCAAGCTCAGACCACGCTGACAAGACTTTGATGAGTGCTGAGATAATACCACGTATTATAAGCGCGCGCAAACCAGTCAAGCTCAGACCACGCTGACAAGACTTCGATGAGCACTGAGATAAACCCCATACATTATAGTGAGTGTCTGCTGACTAGCATTGTCTCCTTTTTTACCTTGCCTAAATTACATTTAGCCACATTTCATTATAATTTGTGGGGATTATCTCAGTGCTCATCAAAGTCTTGTCAGCGTGGTCTGAGCTTGACTGGTTTTGCGCGCGCTATCTATTTACTAGATATTTGGGGATGTCTTGCTTTGCGCTGTGTTGACCCACCCACCCACTCCTGATAGAATGCAAGGTAAGTATATATATTTCCACTGCTTTGACAGTGTGACTGGTGCCTGGAGGTGGGCTGTGGCGGGGTTGCCATGGTTACCTCTGATCAGGGGGTGGCATCCCCCCTGTGGCTTGCCACCAATCCTACGTCATACATCCGTCAATCATTGACGCCTGCTTCCAGAGCTTACTCCATATTCATTCCAAAGGTAAATTCGTAGTGCCGTATCGCATTGAAAATGTGACGATTCTCCAAAAGATCACGAGCGATCCTTTGTTCAGCCACGGGAAGACCGTTCAGCGAGGCGGAAAAGAAAGCTACAACATCACACTCATCCAATAACGTCAATTGGCGATCTCTTTTTATGATCTTTTAAGATTCTCTAATGACTAACAAATCTTTACTACCTTTGAAGATTCTCTAATGACTAGCAAATTTTCAAAACCTTTGAAGATTCGCTGATGACTAGCAAATCTTTATTGCCTTTGAAGATTCTCTAATGACTAGCAAATCTTTATTACCTTTGAAGATTCTCTGATGACTAGCAAATTTTCAAAACCTTTGAAGATTCGCTGATGACTAGCAAATCTTTATTACCTTTGAAGATTCGCTGATGACTAGCAAATTTTCAAAACCTTTGAAGATTCGCTGATGACTAGCAAATTTTCAAAACCTTTGAAGATTCGCTAATGACTAGCAAATTTTTACTACCTTTAAAGATTCGCTAATGACTAGCAAATCTTTATTACCTTTGAAGATTCTCTAATGACTAGCAAATTTTCAAAAGCTTTGAAGATTCGCTAATGACTAGCAAATTTTTACTACCTTTAAAGATTCGCTAATGACTGGCAAATCTTTATTACTTTTGAAGATTCTCTAATGACTAGCAAATTTTCAAAACCTTTGAAGATTCGCTAATGACTAGCAAATTTTTACTACCTTTAAAGATTCTCTAATGACTGGCAAATCTTTATTACCTTTGAAGATTCTCTAATGACTAGCAAATTTTCAAAACCTTTGAAGATTCGCTAATGACTAGCAAATTTTTACTACCTTTAAAGATTCTCTAATGACTGGCAAATCTTTATTACCTTTGAAGATTCTCTAATGACTAGCAAATTTTCGAAACCTTTGAAGATTCGCTAATGACTAGCAAATTTTTACTACCTTTAAAGATTCGCTAATGACTAGCAAATCTTTATTACCTTTGAAGATTCTCTAATGACTAGCAAATTTTCAAAACCTTTGAAGGTTCGCTAATGACTAGCAAATTTTTACTACCTTTAAAGATTCTCTAATGACTGGCAAATCTTTATTACCTTTGAAGATTCTCTAATGACTGGCAAATTTTCGAAACCTTTAAAGATTCGCTAATGACTGGCAAATCTTTATTACCTTAAGATTCTCTAATGACTAGCAAATTTTCAAAACCTTTGAATAGTCGCTAATGACTAGCAAATCTTTACTACCTTTGAAGTTCGCTAATTACCAGAAATTTTCCAAACCTTTTAAGTGCCATTCCCAAACTCATTAATAATTCATGAACCAAAAACAAAAGAAATTAATGTTTAATCAGTGCTTTGAAATCGGAGGAAAAGTACTAGTACAATTGAAATAAGGCAAATGATATTACGTTTCAGCAGTTCAAATACTCGACGTCGGACTTTACCGGGATTACAAAGCCCTCGTGCATTAAAAAGGCTCGCCTTTTCAAAAAGCACTCGAACTTTGAAATCCCGGTAAAGTCCTCCGTCTCGTATTTGAACTATTGCTTCGCTAATGACTAGAAGATTGAAGCTTTGAAGATTCGCTGATGACTAGTGAATATTTATTACATTTGAAGATTCGCTGATGACTAGCAAATTTTCAAAACCTTTGAAGATTCGCTAATAGCTAGCAAATTTTCAAAACCTTGGAAGATTCGCTAATAGCTAGCAAATTTCCAAAACCTTTGAAGATTCGCTAATGACTAGCAAATCTTTACTACCTTTGAATATTCGCTAGTAACTAGCAAATTTTCAAATATTTAGGCGCGTTCTATTTATTTTGTTTAGTCATGGTTTGTGTACTTTTATGTTGTTTAGAAACCAAAAACAGTCAGTACATCAGTTTCACTAACCCCAGGTAAACTAAAATATATTGATAAAATAATAGCTATTTATACGGGAGAAAGATAAGCTACGATTGGCTGCAATATTTTAGTTACAAACTACTGATTTCTAAAGAAGACTGGATCGAGCAACTATTGTTTGGAAAGTGAAGCCATAAATCTGCTATTACTAAGGGACCAACTGCATGAATGAAATGTAGCTACGGAGTTTGTTTTCGTTCTTTTCCTTTTTTCAACCAAAAACACAGCATTGCGTCCCGAGTTTTCCATCTTCGTACTGACCTATCTACAGAATTGCCTGATTGGCGCCATTAGCCACAGGGAGTCCATCTTGGCAATTCGTCATGCCAAAAAGCGCGTGGGCATCCTATGGCGGACTCGAAAGACGCCCGGGGGACTGTACCGGAAGCGGGAAAAAAGGCGGAAAAAAGGGGAAAACGGGGGGAAAGGGTGGGGGAGGGAGAGGAAAAAATATAAGGGATGAAACACCAAACGTTCAACGTGGAATGTGTTCGGCAAGTAGCCAGGACATCTCTTATCGTCGGAAACTCAGAGTCAGATGAATGTGCAATAAATCAATAATCATGAGACTTCCCGCTTTATCCAAATAGCTTATCGTAGGATTTCGTAGCTATCCGAAGTGTCAACGATGATGATGTGTCCTAGCTACTTGCGGAACACATCTCCCGAAAATACGATATGTAATTTAGCTGCAAAATCACGGCCAAAAGTTGAGATTTTGCATCATTTTGATTTATATTTTTTATATATATGAATTATTATCACAATTACTTCGCTCGATTATCTTACAATTTGAATACCTATAGGCGCTTAAAACGATGTTCAAAAGAAAGAAGAATTCGTGTTTCATCCCTTTATTATTTTCCTTTGACACCACGACCGAGTGTGCCACAGTCCCCCGCGCGTCTTTCGAGTTCGCCACAGGTGCCCACGCACTTTTTGGCATGACGAATTGCCAAGATGGGGCTCCCTGTCCATTAGCAAGAGAACAAGTTGACATTTCGTGAACGTCATTTTCTGACTCTGGCCAAGAATGAGTAATGAGTTACTCGAATGAGGAATGAATTACTCGATCCAGGCGTCTTTTGAGATCAGTAATATTGGGCATTTCACTCGATTACATAGCATGTTCTAAAGATTTTGGGTGAAGGAAAATTCGAGTGTAGAATATATACCACCTTATTATATACAGAACTCGCGATCAAGCTCTCAGCAACGCCCTCCGTGGCTCAGTGGTCAGAGCATTGCACTAGAATCGCAAGGTCGTGAGTTCAATTCCTGCCGGAAGGCCTGTGTAGTTGCATTTTTCGCAACTGGTCCCGGTTGGGTCTTACATTCTACACTCGAATTTTCCTTCACCCAAAATCCTTAGAACATTTTGAGATCAGTGTTATACAAACTAGAACCAAGGTACTCACTGTCTTGTCTATCCCATTTTGTTCACAGTTGTCCCTACACCACCCGCAGTTCCTGCTGTTCCTCAACCTCCGACAGCTTCAGCTGCCCCAGCAGTCCCGACACCACCCGCGGTTCCAGCCGTACCTGCCGGACCACCTGCTCCGCCAGCCCCACCAGGCGGTGGTGGAGGTGTGCCTGCTCCTCCCCCTCCCCCACCTCCTCCGCCAGCAAGTGGCGGTGGTGGTGGCGGTGGATCTCTCGCTTCTCAGATCGCAGCTGCTAAACTAAAGAAAGCAGCGGTAAGAATTTTTTATATTTATTTTTCCACTGAAGTATGTCTTTTCGGAATGGAATATCGAAATAAAGTTTTTACTGTTAGTTTTGGTGTTGGTGTCAATCGCAGGCTATGTTATAATTGTTGAGCGTCGTGTTTTTAGCGTATTGCGAACTTTACCGTTCAGGTCTGTTTATTAACTGGAAAAAAAACGACTTCGGTGTTGTTGTTGGTGTAATCAGTGCCGTCGAGAGGGGGGTGGTAGGCGGGGTAATTACCCCGGGAGCCTGGGCCCCCTGGGCCCGCAAAAAATTTAGTGTAAGAAGATATATCATATATTATAATAATTATCAAAAACTTACCGCTGGGGCCCGGGAAACTTTCTGGCTTAGTATTAGTAATAATAATATAATATTTTGTCAAAACTAACGGAGTTACGGGCCCCAGTCCCAGCCTAGCAAAATCAGTGTTCGAGGGCATAAAATTTACGTCAACGGAAATATTTTGTAGCTGTTTCATTTCTACAGGCTAAAACAAACAGACCCTGCTGCTTTCAGCTTTCTGGACAGAGTAATTAGTAGACAAGTCAAGCTAGGTAAAACATATGGCCCCAGTGATAAGCTAACTTTTATTCTCGGTTTTCACTCTCGTGATCGCTGGCCCCGTTCTGGTGGTGAAACAATACAAAATATTTGAATAAGAATAGAGTTAAATTCCCATAGGATAAGGATTGTGCACCAACATGGCCGCCATTTCATTGTTCCTATGCACCAACATGGCCGCCGTGACGTCAGATGAAAACCAAGAATTGGGACACAACCATAGAAATAATAGACCTAGAGTGCGTGCTCTGTCACGTGACAGGTGTCCAAATTAAATTTTATTTTGCCCTTACAGATCCGCCATTTTGAATTTTGCAAAGGGGTGAGATAAATATACAACAATGATCACCTCTCAAAATAAAGAATTGGAGGACGTTTCATAGGGATAAATTGGATACATGCATGACAACAAATCAGCCACATACACATTAGCATAAAATAAAACAATTTGCAAGACACTTGCTTTATTAAACGTACTAAAAACTATAAGTTCAAAATTATATTTCGATCAGTTCACCACAATTACAAAAAGCAACAAAAAGATAGGCTCATGCTAAACTTGAAACTCAGAAATTGTCTGCATCAAAGCCCGTTTAAAATAAAATAAAATAATCAAATATGTAATGGAAACTAGGAGAAAATCTTAAGAAAAACACGGATTTAAAATGTCAATATAAATAGATGTCGAAAGACTGATGTATAAAAAGTATGACAGGTGCATGAACATATATTTCAAAAATCACAAGCTAGAAATCCCTATTAGATTGGATAAAAAAAAAAAACACTTACTGTCTCCTGGATTAATCCTCCACATTCAGTATAAATCACATGCAGATTGGCAAGTGGGAATCATTCAAATATAATATAAAACAGTGAAAACACTGAAACCATTCGTATTAAAAGGCCGCTATCGTCGCCATTTCTACATCCAGATCGAGTTTGATGTTCGAAATGTTTTGGTGAAGGATATTGCACTTCACATGCCTTTAAAGACACTAATGCAGTAAATTTCCTGGCGTAAAACACAAAGAAATTTAGTGCAAAAATACATCCATCGTCCACTCCACACCGGTTACCAACCGCGGCCGTGTAAAAAACTGTTAAAAAGTTTTACCCTTATAAATCCGCCATTTTGTGGGGTCACTTTTTTGACAGACAGGAGATACGAGCCCGCATTCTAGGTATATTATTTCTATGGACACAACTCACTGGATTAGCGTTAAGGTTCAAATTTCAAGCCGCATTCACGCGTGACGGGTATTATTTTACAAACTGTAATCTGTTTCTTTTTAATATTTGATTATGATTATATGTTTTGTTTGACGTTAAGAAGGCAAGCAAAGTTTTTTTGCTGAACCAAGCCACCGAAGTCTTAACTGCAATACCTGAAGAAAGTAGTATTAGAAATTACAGAGATTCAGAGACTATATTATCTGCGTTTTGTACTTTTAGTACTTCACTTATAGTACGTAACGTACTAACGTATTATAAGTGAATAAATTACTGCGATTTCCAGTTGAGTTTGGAACGGCTAAAGTTCTGCCGTTAAGTTTATAGTCGTTTGAAACTTGTAGTTGTGACGTAATACGAATAATGTTGTCAAGGCGTTGGTAAGGCGTTACATACTAATGCCTTTGTTTTAACGCATTGTCTTGCCCTTGGCAACGCCTTTACAACATCGTTCGTATTACGTCACAACTACGAGTTTCAAACGACTAAGCTTGACGGCAAAACTTTAGCCGTTCCAAACTCAATTGGAAATCACAGTACCAAATATAATGCGAATGCGATGGTTTGTGTTTAGTTTATTCACTTCAAGGTAACGCTATTGAAACTAAAAATATCAGAGAGGCCCCGCACGCAAATTATGACTCGACGGCCCTGAGTGTAATGTTGGTGGTGGCATTTTTTGTGGTGGTGGTGATGGTGGTGGTGGTGGTGGAGTTGCAGTTGTTGTTGTTGGTGGTGGTGGTGGTAGTGCTGCTGTTGTTGTCGATGTTTCTGTTGTTGTTGCCACTATTATTGTTGTTGTTGTTGTTGTTTGTGGTGGTGGTGGTGGTGCTGTTGTTGTCGATGTTATTGTTGTTACCGCTGTTGGTGATGGTCATGAACTGATTGTGACTGAAGGTTTGGCAATTGGCAGTCTGAGCTGTGGTTACCTTCGGAATCAAACCAAAAGCCAGAGTCTTAAGTCACCTTATGTCTTCATTTAGGAAAACAAACCTGAACCTGCCAAATCTAGCGGAGGATCAGGTCCTTTCGGCGGTGACATGATGGCTGAGATGCAACGCAAATTAGCGGCCAGGTTTGTATATATTTGACATGTATACAAAGCTGGATTCCTTGGATCACTTAAAATGTCTATAAACTCAAATAAGTTATTAATGATATGGATTCCATATAACGTGAATAGTTGAATGCCAAAATATTTTTTTATTTGAACTTTTATTTGTTGTTATATTGAGGTTTATATTTCCAGAACAAAACCCCTATTATGACCCTAGTTAATAACTGGCTTTACCGCCTGGCTATACGTTAACCTGGCCCACGAGCATGTTTACCACTTATAGCTGATACGTTAAGGCTAGTTTCCACTCAGGAAAATCTTCCTCAGGACTAGAACGGACAGGAAAGTTTTCTTTGTTTTGTGAGCTCTCGGTCGGAACTAATGACTTTAACACAAAGGAAACTTTCCTGTCCGTTCCTATCCTGCGGACAATTTTCCTGAGTGGAATCTAGCCTTTAACCTGACTCATTTTTCGTCGTACGCGCTGCCACATATTGCGGGGAACTATAAAACAAAATAAGATTGGAGGGATTGATTGGTAAGGGACCGAGACGATTTGATGTGCTTTGTTGTATGTAAGGCCACTTTTGCTTTGCTGGCCCAGTCATTGGTGGCCACGATTGTATGCAGGCGTACCCAGGATGTTGGGGGGGGGGGACAAGAACATCAGTCTCCTAGGCGGTCCTGGGGCTTGTCCCCCCGGGAAATTTTAGATTTCTAGGCTCTCTGAAACACTATTTCCTGCATTTTGAGGCGGGAATTTAAGAGTAATCTGAAAGCCATAAATTACATAATTTTGTTGAAATCAAACCAGAACATAGAATGATACACGTCAGAATATCTTTAGATTTATTTATAAACAAGTCGTAAATGTAAAAACAGGTTGGAGGCATTTTGTATATATATATATATATATATATATATATATATATATATATATATATATATATATATAGACCCAATTTATAGCATATGCATGGCTGCAATATATATACCTGTCTATTCACTTAGCTTTAAAACAACTAACCCCCCCCTCCCACCCCCACTCCCACCCCCACCCCCACCCCCACCCGTCTCCTTCACAAGTTTCTCCAACGGATTTAAACTTTTCACGAGAACGGGCTTGGAGACCATTGAGGAGATCGCTTCCCCCTCACTGCCTCCCTCCCCTCCACCACCACCCACCCCAGCTACACACGTAAAAATCTCACAGCTTGTCAACAGGACCGATGTGTCCGCAACAGGCTTGTAGCAAGGCTGGGAACAAGTTGTGACAACGCTGTTCATTCAAGAAGCTGCTACAACCTTGTTAGCAACAGCCTGTTAACAACTTGTTAAGTGCAGAGCGGTAACAGGTTGTTGGAACAACTTGTCATCAGTCTGTTGGAGTTATCAGCCTTGTTACAAGTTGTCAACAACCTGTTACAGACATGTTAACAGACTGAGACAGCCAGTGCGAACACATGACGGTGACAGCCTGTTGAACAGCCTTGTAACAACTTGCTTGCAGGTATGTAACAGCTTGCGCGTTTTTACGTGTGTAACGCCACTGATTGTGTGTTAGAATGTCTCTGTTCATGCTGTAATTTCTTTTCATAGAAAAGCAAAGGAAGGAGGCGAGGAACCGGCACCAAGAAATCAAGTGGAGGCGAGACCCGAACCTCGACAGGAGCTTAGGCAAGAGTCTAGGCAAGATAAATTACCTTCGGGTAAGTTAACCTCTTTAGAACCAAAGTTGGCGCCTTGGAATTGTGTCGACCTTGAGTCGCCTTATAGAAAACCCAATGTTTGGTTTCGATTTTTGGATGATATTTTTCTTATTTGGGTGCATGGTTTGGCCTCCTTTAAACAGTTTATGCTTTCTTTGAACTCTTTCCACAATACAATCAAATTTGTGGAAACACATTCTACCAAGGAAGTCAACTTGTTGGGTACCACAATTTATATCGATGATGATAGATCGCTCAAATCCGATTTATTCATTAAACCATAGTCAATCGAGATATGGTCTGGAAACTCAACTAAAGTCTTTGGTCTATCTTTTTGTTGGCCTTTATGCATTTTTGTGCACGGTGCACGGTCACTGAACACATTGTATTTTAGTATAATGAACGAATTGTCCAATAGCAACGTTCCAGTTCAATCACTCAACTGTGCTATTTAAATATTAATAAACCTAAAACAAAGGATGTGCACAGTTTAAGGTACGGTTCAACATAAAACCCCGGCTCATTATATGAGCTTTGAAGTTTGCCGAGTTTCCAGACCATATCTCGATTGACTATGGTGAAACCGACTGACTGTCTAACCCGTCACCAGTCTTCAACTCTTTGGAGAAAAATTTGTCTCAAAATTGTCTTAAAATTGCACAAAATCCCACAATAACGGGGTCTCACCCTAAATTCGCAAGTCATGCACAAAGGCCATGTCCACACTATTCCGTTTTCAAACGAAAACGGATGAAATCTGCCCCTCCCAAACGATCCCAAGCACCCTAGCGTTACTAACCCATTACCAGTCTTCAACTGTTTTAGGAAATGGGCAATTATACGTCTAGCGTAGACTTGCTCCAAGTCTGGTTTCAAGACGGGTTTGTTTCGAGATGTTTTGGTTTGATTTAATAAATACAGTATGTGTGGTGAAAGCACAGTGAAATCGACAACAAGTGTCAGGTTGCCGACCGACGTCGCCGCACACTTGTCAATCAATTTTCTCGCCGAATATATAATACTATTCGAATTTCTGCAAGGGAAACAAGTCTGCCTCTCCTCTCCCACTTTCCTCCCGCCCGCCTAATTTCGCTCACCCGCCTGTTCGTTCGCCCGCCTTTTCGCTCGCCCGCCTTGCCAATTTATATATAGACCACTTTCATAATAGCGACTAATTGAATATTCTTTTATGTGGTAGGTAGGTAAAACTTTATTTAAACACGCTAGCCTCGTCAACATTAGCTGATTTCCACGAGGGGCGTCACACTATTTAATACATACAAGTAAGAATGAAATAAAACAAAGTTCATTATGTACAAGAACTACGGTATATAACTATATAAGTAAAAAAATTGATAATTAAAAATAATATATACATACACTCTATATACATATATTCTAGATTCAAGGTTTGATCCAGCATCATAATCAAGTTGGGCGTATCTTCCTCTTGAAACAATCGACCGTTTCGGCCAATTTAACTTCCCGCGGAAGATCATTCCACAACATGGCACCGCTATATTTGAAGCTCTTTTTTAAAGATTCAGTTCTGGGCTTCGGAAGTGTTAAATCTGTTTCACTATTTCTTAAATTATCGGTATATTTTGTGAAACGCTCCTTTCACAAAAGGATTGCTTTAGACCTGGGGCAGTGTGGTCATTGAGTATTTTGTACATAAAAACAGATTTTGTATAGGATCGCTTTACATCCAACGTTTCCCATGATAGGGTGTCCAGAACATCGACTAACATAGCGTCATAAGTGGCTCCCGTAATTACTCTTGCCGCGCGAGATTGAAATTTTTGTAATTTATCTTGGAGCAATTTACCGCAGTTATCCCATAATGGGGAACAGTAATCAAAGTAAGGTTGTACTAGTGCTTTGTATATGGTTTCTAATGTGTTGGCAGGGACATAAGGTTTAACCTGTCTAATAGCCCCAATACCAGCACCTGCCTTTTTGCATATAGTCTCAGTATGTTTTTCCCAGCTCAGTTTTTCGTCGATTTCTACCCCCAAACATTTATGAGAGGTAGTTCGAGAGACTGGTTCGTTATTCAACAAGACATGACTATCGCCAACCTTATTTTTAAGATTATATGGCGACCCAATAAACATCAGTTTCGATTTGGTTGGGTGATGTTGTAGCTTATTCTTGGCAAGCCAAGTTCGGATATTGTTTAGGTCGGCATTTAAGTTTTCAACAAGTGTGTCAAAATTAGATGATGATGAAGATATTTGCGTGTCATCTGCATAAAGGCATGGTGTTGTAGATACCCAGTATCGAACCCTGTGGAACTCCACATATTATTTTTCTAGATAATGATGTGTGACCATTGACAAAGCACACTTGTTCTCTGTTTGTCAGGTAGGATTCGAACCATTTTAGTTCGAGATTAACGACTCCAAATTGATTATTCATCTTGTTTAACAGAATCGTGTGATTTATTGAGTCAAACGCTTTTCTGATGTCAAGAAATACAACGCCATTTAACATGTCATTGTCCATACTCTCCAACCATTGATCGCACATTTGGATGAGTGCGGACACGGTCGAGTGTTTTGGACGAAATCCCGATTGAAATTTCGATAACATCGAGTTTTCGGTCAGATACTTATATATCTGGCCGAAAACTTCTTTCTCAAAAACCTTACTTATATATAGCAGTATCGAAATAGGCCGGTAATTTTCACAATTCCTTCTGTCATCGGATTTAAAAATTGGTGATATCCAGGCTTTTTTCCATTCGTTTATATATATGCCCGTCTTAAGAGACAAATTGAAAATAGCAGTCAGCGATGACGCGATCATATCTGCCGACATCTTAAGAATTTTGGCAGGTATGTTATCCATACCTGTAGCTTTCGACACCTTTAGTTTCTTCAAACTTGAGACTACATTGATTAGGCTAATTTCAGAGAACCTGAAACGTATGCCTGGACAATGGTCAACGCATACATCAGTATTTGGTTCGTCACACGGTTGGTTGGTTAAATCATTTACTTCAGATGCTAATTTCGGCCCGATATTTATAAAATGTGCATCTTAAAAAGCCTTTCTGACCTCGTTTGTGTGTCTGCAATTCAAAAGAATTTTTGCTTCATAACGAGGTCAGAAAGGCTCATTTAGATGCACATAAAAGAATATTTAAAATGGTGGCCATTACGAAAGTGGTCTATTGCCTCCCACACATACTGTATTTATTAAATCAAAATAAAACATCTCGAAATAAACCCGTCTCGAAACAATCAAGAGGCAGACTTGATGCAAGTCTACGTCTAGCGCTGCTTTTAAAGTAATTTAAATAATGATGTTTTACAGTAAATAAATTACCAAAGACCACCAATCATGTGCCTCCTCCTCCTGCAGTCAGCACTTCTCCAATCAAATCAGCGCCGTTGAGACAAGACAGGTAAACTGTGTAGTTTAGCTTGTATAGTAAATACTTGTGTAAGCAGCTGTCGATAACGTGATGGATATGTCGTGGATATGGGCATGGACAAGGGCAAGGACATACACAGGCATATGGACATAGACGACACGTGGACATGGACATGAACAAGGACATACTACACATCAACATATATAAACATGACATGAACATGGACATAGACACAGACACAGACACAGACACAGACACAGACACAGACACAGACACAGACACAGACACAGACACAGACACAGACATAGACATAGACATAGACATAGACATAGATATGGACATAGACACGGACATAGACGCAGACAGATACAGACATAGACATAGACACAGACGTAGACACAGACATAGACACAGACACAGACACAGACACAGACACAGACGTAGACGTAGACGTAGACATAGACATAGACATAGACACAGACACAGACGTAGATGCAGACGTAGACGTAGACACAAAGACACAGACATAGATATAGACGTAGACATAGACCATAGACATGGACATGGACCTAGACATAGCCATAGCTATAGATAGACATAGCCGTAGATATAGACGTAGACACAGACACAGTCGTAGACGTAGACATACGGATATTGACACAGACACAGACGTAGGCACAGACCTAGACACATGCATAGACGCATGCGTAGACATAGACGTAGACGTAGACATAGACATAGACATGGACATAGACATAGACACAGACACAGACACAGACACAGACACAGACACAGACACAGACACAGACATAGACATAGACATGACTGACTCACGTTGCCGCTATATATATTATCTTTTAGTGGTAAAACAACACCCAACGAAGCACCAAGTTCTGGGCAATTGCACGACTTAAAAATGGTAAGATCAACGGATTTTAATCCAGAATATATCACAACTTCGACATCCTAATCTGAAAGACAATAGTTGTAATAATTGTACGTTTAACTTTGACTTGTGTTTTGCATTGAAGGAAATTTTAGCCGAATTCAGGAGGGAACTGGAGGCAGCAAAGACCGATATTATCCAAGGTGAGTTGCGTAGCAATTGAAACGCAACTTTAAAACGCAAGTATACATATCATCAGTCGTCCACCCATTTCATCCATCGTTTGTTTGTCCGTTTGTTCAGTCGCCTATCGTTCTGTCTATTCATTTATCCATTCACCCACCCACTCGTCTGTCTATCCATCCGTCCATTTATCCGTCTATCTATCCATCCACTCACCTATTCAGTCTATCCATCCATCTATTCATTCGTTCATTCATTCACTTATTCATTCGTCTATCCATTCGTATCTGTCTATCCATAGCCATTCATATCCATCTACATCCATCCACATCCATCCACGTCCATCCACATCCATCCATATCCATCCACATCCATTCACATCCATCCACATCCATATCCATCCACATCCATCCACATCCATCTACATCCATCTACATCTATCCATATCCATTCATATCCATACACATCCATTCACATCCATCTACATCCACATCCATCTACATCCATACACATCCATACATACATATACATACATATACATCCAGCCATACATATCCATCCATCCACATCCATTCACATCCATACATATCCATCCACATCCATCCACATCCATTCACATCCATCCACATCCATACATATCCATCGATCCATCCATATCCATCCATCCACATCCATTCACATCCATCGACATCCATTCACATCCATCCACATCCATTTACATCCATCCACATCCATTCACATCCATCTACGTTCATCCATATCCATTCACATTCATCCATAATCCATATCCATCCATACCCATCCATATTCATCCACATCCATCCATCTTGACTATAATAAATTATGATTTTGACAAAACGTGCTTTTTTGTGTTTTAGCAGTGCGACAAGAACTTTCAAGAATAAGATAAATACCATTTGCTGTAAAGCTCTATATTTTAATCCATTCCGAATTTTGAGCCTTTCAATGAAAACTGCAAAATACCACCTATCAAAGGCACGTGTGAGCTAGCTCGCTTGGACCATTTTTTTCTGTCTACCTAAGTACATATACCCCACATCCAGATTAAGAACGTAATATTTCCTTCGGTTCACTTAGAGAATGATGTATGCTGTATCCACTGACTCGTATATTACTACTGGATTTTAGGTCATCTCTATGACCGAACAAAACGATGGCGGAAATATGAGTTATTTCTCATGGCATTGACCACTGACTTTTCTTTGTCTGTGTTTTATTGTGGGCTCAGTCGCGCCCACAGTTTGATTTGAGATTTGTCAGCGGTTATTACTAGTAGAGCAAGGAAAGCAAGGACTGGTGAGCTCTACCTGTATATATAACTGCAGTGATATCTTTGTGGTAATCTTGTTCCCAGAGCCCGCGATCCTTATGGGCATGTAGTTCCAGTCTTCTACGCGATCTGGTCAAGTCTGATCCAGTCAAAAGGCCGCGTAGGAGACTGGAACTATACGTACTTTAGGTCTACGTGTCCGCCATGTTTGGCTTCAATCTTTGCCCGAACAGCAGATATCACTCCAGTTATATATAGATAGAGCTCACTGGCAAGGACCCACTATTCGCCATCTTGGGTCAGGTCATGATATAGTCATATAGGAGGCCCACAATAGACCTTTTCACCAATAGCGGCGCCATCTTGAATTCGCAATGCATTATGGTCTATCCAGGGTTAGCAAGCTCCATTAAAAGGGTGATTGCGTAGTGTTGAGACACAATGCGGTAATTTTTTTCTCAGTTATAAATACTTTCGTGGCAACAATACTCCACATATAATAATTGTCGTATTGGTAAAAGCAACAATTCTCGGACGTGTAAGGATAGATTCATGACAAATGTATCTTTATACGTACGAGAATTATTCCTTTTACCAATATGACAATTATTATATTTAGATATTGTTGCCACGAAACTATTTATAAAGAAAAAAATACCGCATTGGTCTTACTCTAAATAGACCATAATGCATTGCGAATTCAAGATGGCGCCCGCTTTTTGGTGAAAAGGTCTATTCAGTTATATAGGTCAGTGGTGAGGTACAAATCTGTATCTATTTACATTTGGTAGCATAGATAAACAATATGCATGATTGGAAAAATTACGAGAAGACTGTACAACGTATTTCTGCTGGGGTTTCATGATGGGTCCCGTGTAAACGGAAGGCAGAGCGTACAAATTCGAGTACGGTTCCGAATTCTTACGGTACCGTGTAAACGGGGGCCTGGTTCTCATATGTCGCCGACCGTCGCCGATCCATGATTCAGATGCATGTTAAGTAATAAAGAACAATGCAGAAAAGCACTGCTTTCTGCATTGTTCTTTATTACTTTTCTTTTTTACCGTTTTAACATGCATCTAAATCACAAATCGGCGACCGTCGAAGACATATGAAAACTAGGCTTTAGTAGAGACATTAGAGACCTTAAGATATCCCAGGTTCGGTTTACGGGTACGGGTACCGCCATTTTGTTTATTTATTTCTGCTGATGTCAGCATGTTTAATCGTAATACCTATAAGATGACAAACGGCTAAGCAGAAGAGTCCGAATAAGAAATGGAAAAAGGTGAAAGTATTTATAGCACTTTTAAAAAGCACTTTCGTACTAGCTATTGATTTTTAAACATGTTCTGTCGTTTTGACGACATTAAAGTTCTTTTTTTTGGCTCCTCGGTTTTCTACCCGGAACCAGCCGGGCACCTTAAAGTGCCTATGAAGCGAAAATTATTATTGTCTTAAATGAAAGAACTCTTAAAACTACAACGTAGCATCTTTTGCAGATCTTCGTTTCCGTGCTTCGTTGTTGAGATATTTCAGTTTCTTTGATATGCAAATTACTTTTTGACATCACACGTGTATAATGAGTTATCGGAGAAAGTTCTTTATCTTTGCTATTATCAAACAAAATCGCTTCGAAGCCGCTCCTGTGCGTCTATTTCGCATACAGCATTAGACATACAGATTTTTAATTGATTTCGTTTGATAATAACAAAGATACCGAACCTTCTCTGATAACTCACTATACACGTGTGACCACAGGTTCGGTTTACGGGTACGGGTAATCTACCCGTACCCGTAGTCGTATGTACGGGTAGACCATGATCTACCACGGGAAAACGGGTAGATATTACGAGTAAACAAAAATGGCCGTAATCTCAAGGTCTCTAATGGCTTGTTTGCACGGCTCGAAATTAGCCGTAGCGCAATGTGCATAATCGAATATTTTCTGAGTAATGTTTCATTTCGGCACAGAAAATCAATAAAACTTGATTTTGTTGATTCTTAGTATGATTAAAATTTTTGAACCAGAAGCAAATCTGCTCCTAAGTAAAAAAAAAAAAAATCCATCCCTGTTTTCTTGTGAACCATTCAATCACCTGCAAATTCGTTAGACGACAGTATTAGAGAAAATTATTATTTTTTAACGATTTAGTCATGTTAGAAATTACCGGTTAAGTCAATTAAAAAAATAGTTCTGTTTTTCATCACTTTTGAAAAAATTGGGGCGGGCGGGCGGGCGGATTTTTTTTTTTATTTTTATTAGTAAGCGTATTTTCTTACAGAAAACGGGTTAAAAGTTGAGATGTTTTCTATTTCGTACGCTTTGCTTGCATAGCTCACGATTATTGTCCAAAGCTATTGCACGTTTAAAGCTAATTTTAACTTTCAAAGCTTTGCACGATTTTGCTTGTCCAGTTTCTTCGGAAGGCTACTGTGCTTTGCTCACGGGCGACGGTACAAACAAAAGCAAAAACATGATTTATCGCTCTTTTCTAACAACAATAGTGCATTACGGCACCAAATTTTTGGTTTCTTAGGCCTGTTTGTATGATCCCGGTGTTCCGGGATGTCCCGGTTGACCGGGATGAATTTCATCCCGGGTCAAAAAGCGCGGGAATTTAACGAAATGGACAAAAAAGCAAAAACTCACCCTAATTCTACAATGTTAGAAGATATTTCACTTTTATTCCGTGTTTTGTCTTTAGACCTGACCGTTTGGACGAAATTCTGACCGTAATATTCAAAGTTACAAGCATTGTAGTTCAGTAAACTTCATCCTGGTGTACCGGGATGTCGCGTTTATATGGGAAAAAATCTGTCCCGGTGTACCGAGATCTCGGTTGATTCAACCGGGATCCCGGTACACCGGGACGTCCCGGTCTCCATATAAACGTAACCGCGAAAATAACAGTAAATTATTTACAAGCCGAGATCCCGGTACACCGGGATCATATAAACAGGCCCTTAGTCTAACAGATAACTGACGATAAAAAAAAAATGGGGCGGACGAATTTTTTGGGGCGGGCGGCGATGAAAAACAGAAATATTTTTTTAATTGGCCTAAAGGCGAGTGAAAATAGCTCGAATATTTTGGAATAATGACAAAGTAAATATAATGGTTTAGGTCAGTTTTGCGTTATTTCCTCGCCGAAAAGAGAATTTTGAACAATGCAAAATGACACCAGTTTCAAATCATCTAGAGATCTAGAACTTATTTCGATGTACAACTGAATGTATTTGTAATGTTTAAATGTATTATTCAACTAGAAATTAGATTATGAGTGTAATAAAATTGTGAAAGAAATCTTTTTGGACTTTTTCCGTTAATTTATTTATTCTTATACGCTCTTGACTATTGTCATTTGAAATTTCATTACGCGCAACAATTATTTAATTTGTTGCAAGTTTAATCCATGTTGCAGCAAGTATAAAAGTACTTTTTCAACAAATTTTTTCAACTTTCAACAAAATCCTTGTTGTGTAACAATGTTTAAGGTGGGGCCCCAATTCTTTATTTTGCCCCGGGCCCACTTTAGTCTCTGTGCGGGGAGCATGCCCGGACCTCCCTGGATGTTTGTCGCCAACCTCGTACCCAGTTTGTCGCACCTTCGACGCTCCCCTACCCCCACGTAGTAAGTATTGCCTGTTCACCCCGCGCCCTTGTTAAATATTCTGAAAGCTAGAAACAACTGAGCACCTTATAGCAGGGATTATTTTAACGTGCAGTGATAACCAATTTGTGCAGTGATAAATGAGATTTGTGCAGCGATAAGCGCAATTTTGTGCAGTGATAAATTTTTCTTTAATATTTAAGAATGGGTGTTATTTTAAGCGTACCGTAAACTAAGGCCATTTAAAAAAATATCCCGGTTTATCATCAGCGCCCGCATCAATTTTTCGTGCCGCACTGGATTTTTTTTTATTTTTTGTTATTAATAAAAACCGGTTATTTTGATTATTAATATGTCGGGTATTGCTTTTCAATAAAATGGACTACTAGAAAAAGTTAAATTTGAAGGTTGCATTTTCCTACTTTTTACGAAGCTATATGGAGCCACTTTAAAAATAGCCTGTAGGCACACATTGTATTGTATATTGCTAAAAAGTGTTGTATTTTGATCATAAAACCTTGTAAATGTTGTTTTAAAATCGTAAAAATGTGCTAAACTTGTTGCTTTACAAACTCGTTTCCAGTCCACTTTTGGGTTGACCGTGTGAAAAATAAAAAAACAAACCCGCCCGCCCGCACCGAATTTTTTCCCAGCCACTGATGATAAACCGGATATTTTTTTAAATGGCCTAACAGCCTTATGCCCTTAATTTCAACTCTCAAGACCCTACCGCCCTAATTAACAAAACGCTAGTGTTCTTACTATTTAGCCAGACTACCCAACGGTGCCAACCAGCCAACCCCACATGACATGCTTGAAGCTTCTTTCATGCAGGTCGATGCGTCTGTGCCTGTGTGCTACTGTTTGATCATCGTTATTTTGAAAAATGCGAATGTATGCTGTGCGAAAGGAATTAAATCATTAAAAATTGGGAAAAGGAGGGCCGCTTATGTATAATATGACAGTATGACTAGTTGATTACTGACGAGCTACCGAGCTACTCAGTGTTCCATCGCTGTGTAACCACTGATCTCAAATAATAGACTCATTATACTGGATAGAGCATCCGGTGCTCGCTGTGAAGTCGGAATAAATTAGTGACGGCCATTTCAAGTGGGACCCACTTAGTTTTCATACAGCCACTTTTAAGTTCTCCCATAGCGACAGATACATGTCACAAAAATTTAGCTGGTTTTCGTTAAAAACCCGATCATTTAAAGCGAAAACCAGAGGCGAAAACTATGATTCAGCAATATTGTGGGTCCCACCGGATATGGTGGCCGCGAGATTTTTAGCCTCACTTCCGACTTCAATTTTTGCCACGCGCGAAAAAATAGATGCTCTATCCAGTATAATGAGTATATTATTTGAGATCAGTGTGTGTAACGTGCTACTGAAGTTACATTTTATGCCTTTTTCAGCTCTTTGTTCAGTGTTATAAAATAAGGTGCCCTCTACGCACGCTCTGACCGGTTGGGCTCCGTGCATTTATAAGAGAACGTAGATCATGAATGACGTAGAATGGCGTCAGCTGGCCGGAAAGCCCGCCAAATTCTAAAAATTCCTCACTTTTAGTTTGATTTTCTTCTTCTTATTTTATAAAACAAATAAAACATACCGCTCCTGTGCATATGTACTCTTATAAAGGTACATTTGACGTCATTTGAACACGAAAGAAGTGTAAAGGCACTCGGCTATCACCTCGTGCCTCTGCTCAACTTCTTTCGTGTTCAAATAACGTCAAACGTGCCTTTATAAGAGTACATATGCACGGAGCTTTATGTTTTATTTGTTAATTATAAAATAAGGTGCCCTCTACGCATGTTCTGATTGGCTGGGCTCCGTGCATTTATAAGAGAACATAGATCATGAATGACGTAGAATGGCGTCAGCTGGCCGGAAAAGCCCGCCCAATTCCTAAACTACCTCACTTTTAGTTTGATTTTTCCTCTTCTTATTTTATAAAACAAATAAAACATATCGCTCCTGTGCATATGTACTCTTATAAAGGTACGTTTGACGTGATTTGAACACGAAAGAAGTGTAACTCAACTTCTTTCGTGTTCAAATGACGTCAAACGTGCCTTTATAAGAGTATACATATGCAACGGAGCTTTATGTTTTATTTGTTAAATAAAAATTCCTTAAAATAATCCCTGCCTTATAGTCACCCCACAAGTTGAAGAAAAATGTTACCCGTATTACCTCACCTTTACAATCTGCTACAAAGTTTGAAGCCTCAAAGCCACAAAATAGCTACAAAAGCCATGAAAAACTTTCTCTGTGAACGCTTATCAGATCCAGGCACGGGCCACTTTTTCACGGTGCCCTGGGGGAATACCCAGGGTAAAAGCGGCTTTCCCATTGGTTCCGAAGAGGTGGCTTTTTCCGAGCTCACCTCCGATTCGGTCCGAGCGCACCACCTTTGAACCAATTGTTTATTGTGTGATTCTTATTGATGTGATCTGTAATATAATATCTAATAAAATATTTAACATTGTTTTAATACCAAAAAGCATTTTCAGCATTCGGAAAGTTATGAAATTATTATCAAAGAAGCATTTTCATCAAAATGCCGTTTGTAGCCATAGTTAACTTGTAGGTGGTATGGGATAAAAACTAAACGCACTTGCAGGTTCGGTGCATCTGGAATTGACGCACCTCGGGGTACGCTCGGTGGGTTCGGGGACCTGCCAGCCCTCCCTGCACCTCCCTGCAAGTACGTTTGTTATAAAGCCAACCCTCTCCCAAGGCAATCTGTTTACAGTCTGAACAGGCGGTTAACCATAGATAATGGAAGGGGAACTGGATTGGAAACTTACGAAACTGGAAACGATGCTCAGTGCACAACTTGCTATGGTAACTATACACTTATAAGCAGCTAATGCACTAACGAGTGGTCCCACATGGCCAGGATCAACCATTGCTGAAATTAAACAATAGTGTAACCACACATTAGGTGCATTAGCCCCTTATAAGTGTATATTTACCATATATATATTGCAAACATCGTTTCCGGTTTCGTAAGTTTCCTATCCAGTTCCCCTTCCATTATCTATGGGTTAACTTGGCTCATGCACGCGATTGATTAGGATCTCCACATTGGGAGGTCGGCGAAAATGGCCCTGGCATCGGCTGGTCACGTGAAACCCAGGATTTTGGGGTGTTTTGGCAAGAAAATTTATGCGGTCTTTGTGTTTCGTTTTTGTATAATACGTATACATGAATAATAAATAAGAAATATTTAACGCTTTGCCGAATCACTCATGTGAACCTTTATCATAAATGCAACTGGCTAGCATTATTCATCATGATACTCCCCACGATTATCCAGGATACATTTAAATGTTGGGAAGAAACATATATCTAATGTTGTTCTTGACTTTAACCAAAGCTATCGTTGCAATTCTTTGGATGAACTTCGCAGAGTGGATTTATTGCAATTCATATTTATGAATAAATTACACTGAATCTGAATTAATCAAGTTTTTAAACCGGCCAATCCGATTATAGAATCGACCAGCCGATGCCAGGGCCATTTTCGCCGACCTCCCAACGTGGAGGCAAAATGCCCTGGGGAAGAGGTTGGGCTTGTCCGAATTGGCCTTTGGTATTTTATTCTGGCTAACGCCAGACGATTTTATTCACCTCTGGGGAAGCCCCCGGACAGGAATGAGTTATAAATTATCTCTTTAACTCTTTCTTGTTCGAATTGGCCTTTGGTATTTTATTCTGGCTAACGCCAGACGATTTTATTCACCTCTGGGGAAGCCCCCGGACAGGAATGAGTAATAACTTATTGTCATGTGACTCGCGTGACCTCCAGAAATGTGAAAATTCCAATTACTGGGATTCTGATTAATTTTCCTGGCAACTTATTGATTTTACTTAATCCTAACCTTTATAAAACATATAGTGGAATATAAGGCTATGACACCCAGTGAAATTTTAGAAAAATCTTTTTTGGTTTAACAGATAATGTTACAAATAAAATGCGACTCGCGTGACATAAGACTGTGACTCGCGTGACGAGTGGCGAATAACATAACAAAAAGCCTGTTTAAATGACAACAAGTCAATGGTTTTGTTTTCTCATTATTTGTTGGAATAAGATGGACAACTGGAAGCATATTTTTAGAAATGCCACAGTAACCCCAAGACCTCTATGAGAATTTGTATGAAATGGCTTTTAATAGTGTTAAAGCAGCCAAATCAATATTTTAAGAATAGAATTTGAATTAAATACATCTATTTAACATTCTGTGTTGATTTGTTCCTTGATCCACTCCATTTGACTGATATGAACATCTCAACGGCTTTGAATTATATTCTTGTGACTCGCGTGACGTGACTCGCGTGACGAACTTGAGGGCGATTTTTCTCTGAAACTACTGAGAATATTTTCCTAGATTTGGGGGGATTGGTTTCATTAACTAAGAGTACCAAGTTGTGATAGGCTTAAAGAAGTTGTTCAAATTGACAGGAAATGAAAATACTTTATGTGAAAATATTGTGACTCGCGTGACACTAAAATGAGGGTGTTTGCACTGTGGGCTAACACAAAGCCGATACCTCATCTTGAAATTTAGAATTTGAAATAAGTTATTAAATAGCAATGGCAAGTTGAATACATAAAATAATGAAGAAATTTAGTTTTGGTACAAGAAATAGGACACTTTTCTTAAAAAGTAACAATATTTGTTCTAATCAATGCATAATTATCTATGTTCTTCTTTCTGTTCCCACAATGCCTGTGGGTAATTGTGGTAAAATTTTTTTCACATTCCAGAAGGGCAAGGTATTGTAGCATCCAAAAATGGTATTGTAGGTGTTATTATGTTAATTTAAATTTTTTTTCAATAATGTGTCATTTCTGTGGAATGGCTGATAGACTAAATTTACAAAGAAAAATCAGTTCAGATGTAAACGAATCTAAACGTTAATTGGCAAATCTTTTGCGGCCGAGCCGAGGAAATCATTTCCGGCGTGACCCAAGTCGGGCTCCTGTAGTCGCACCTAAGTCCTTTCGTCCTTATTTAGTCATAATTGGTATATTTCCTCGCATGGTTGTTAATTGCTGTATTGAGGGGTGCATAATTCCTAAAAAAAGCTTTTTCAAGAATTTTCCAAAGATTTTTAGGAATTGTTAAAGTGATTCATTCTTTGAATTTTTGCATGGTGTTTTTGGAATTTGCCAGAGGAGTTTTATTGGACTGATCTAGAATGGTACGTTGTTTTTGCCCATCCAAGTTTGCATCATGCTTCCAATAGAAAACGCATGTGTTCAGTCGTTTGTGCATTTGACCTCGCTCACGGCAACCTCCAAGTGGGTTCTTTGTTCAATATATTTGAAGTTTGCCGGGTTTCCTAGCCATCTCCCTCTATCAACTATATGGTTTTACACATGCTAACCTATTATATAATCAGTCCACCTGTGGATTCAGTTTACACAAAAGAAATGAAATAATTCGCTTCACTTGCCACGTGGGGTTCACTGAATGGCCCTCATGAAATATCCTCGAGCCTTTTTCACTTTTATTTAGTGTACATGATTGTACGGACTTTCGTAGAAATTCTTACTAGTGGAATTAATCTTTTTCTAGCTAATTTGCGAACCGTCTACCGTGAAATTAAATAATAACAGGTCACTCAACAGAACCGCTATTATTGTGTGGGCCGCGTTGGGTCTTTCATTGATAAACCTAATTTATTCAATTCAGCCTATTCCATTCATTTTTGTCTTGTCTTTGTGTCAAAATTTTTAGTTTTCTCGTCCAACGGTGCTTTGGAATTATTAATAACTCGCAGTGAAAATAAACATTATATTTACATTGCGCTTGAAGTTTTTCTAGAACTTTTATTTAGTAAATTCTGAACAAAGCTCAGCGAATTACTCATGCAAATCAACCACGAATATTAGCGATCGGAAATGTTCGGATCAAGATCGTTCACGTTTTACCCAATCACGCCACGCAATTGTCCTTCCCGCCATTTTGAAATTTCACGATGGTTGGCCGTTGAAACTTTTCAATTTCCATATGTTGTTCGAAGGGGACGCTGAACTAAACGGACAAGTATTCGTGCAAATTTAAGTACGTTGAAAGAAAAGACTATGTCGAAAGCTAAAGCAGTTAACAAGAAGGCCAGACATGTGAAGCAGTTTTCGTTGGGAGAGGAAGTGATGGGAAAATGGCCGGGTAGTCCTTTGTGGTACGAAGCGGTTGTCATATCGGCCGACTACGAACAGAATATATACGTTCTGAAGTACGGCGATGGGCAAGAAAACGAAGTTCCTGTATCCCACGTTGAGGTGAGTAATCGGACTCTCTGTATAACGCTTTTAAAGCGACTTTTGCCGTGCATTTTAACACTGCATTGTTGTCTTGGTGCACGGTATTGGCAAATATTCACGTGTGCTTTGAAGAGCTTCGGTGAATATCTGCATATAAATTGCACATTCTTGCCGTGGTATCCCGCTTACAGTTTGCTACAACCCTTCCGCGATGTTATCTCGTAAACATTTAACCGTTGGAATTCACGATTGATGTGTTTTTTTCCCCTAGGGAAAGAGACGATTTCGGTCGCGAAGTCGTTCGGCTTCTCCGAGTCGGAAGTCGTCTCCGGGAAGGCGTCGTCGATCCCGCTCCAAATCGCCGTCTCGCAAGAAAGCATCTCCTCGTAAACCGTCGCCGGGGAGGCCCAAACGTGTCCCTTCTCAACAAATAGCGAAGGAAAACACCGAAAATTACGATGAAAAACCTCCCGTGTCCGAAGGAACAGTGACGGTCAAAAGCAGGACGAAACAGTTGAAAACTCCTCCCCGAACGGCCGTAGGTCAACAACTCGAGGCCAGAGTGACGCGTTCGGCAATACGACAGCTCGAGGAACACGGAGTAGACACCGAGAGGTTACGAGAAGAACTCGGGAAGGGATTAGATGATGGAAGAAAGTCCAGTTCAAAGGAGAGGAGCTACGAATTCGGTGGACCCTTTGTTGTGGCCTTCATGATCTTTGCTCTTCCTCTCCTTGTTTTGGCGTCTTATGTATATTGTAACAAGGACAAGTGTTGGCATCTATCGGAAATACTTAGGAAACACAAGATTCCGTTACCTACCGTAAAGCAATTTCTGGATCCCCAAGCAGCCGCCATGGTCTATGGCTGGATTGCATTTCAAGCATTTTTAAGTCTCTTGCCTCTTGGGAAGGTGAGTGGACCACACTTAGGGGTTGACATTGCCATGGGTTTTTCCAGGAAAAATTACATGCTTGCTGAAGTATAGGGGCGTGGAGATTTTCTGGAACGGTCGAGCCAAAGCTGCAAAACATCTAGACCCACATCACGCCACCATGCAGGCATATATATATATATATATATATATATATATATTTGTCATTCTCATACTTTGATAAAATATGAGGACTTAGATTGTTTACATTGCTTGCCTTGCAATGCTTGGTTGCGAGGGTGTGTACTAAAGGACCTGTTACACAGTGCTATTTTCCATGCACCTTGTCTCGCAATGATGACTCCTGCAGTATTGCAGTTGCAAGACAGGGTGTGTTACACGCTGCAACTTGTTTATGCAAATTTCCAATGATTTGGATAAAAGCGGGTATACTGGGGAGAGGCTCGATTGAGTGCTAAATCATTACAAAATATTGCGAGACAAGTTGCTGAAGGGGTGTTACATGGTGCAACACTGAAACAAATTGCTGCAATCGTTGCCGAAAGTAGAACCTGATTCTACTTTGTGTAATGATTGTTGCAACTTGTCTCACAATGATTTTGATGATTACACAGCATGTTACATGGTACAATGGTTCTTGCAATGGCATTGCAAGACAAGTTGCATGAAAAATTGCACCATGTAACAGGGCCTTACTTACACACCAAGGGGTGGGTTCACTAGATTGGTTACAAATATTATATAATTCCCTATAATTACTACTAGTTATCAACAAATTAGTTCACTACATGTATTGACTACAGCCACTGTATTATTTTAAATATGTAGCAAACTAATTTGCTACTGGGGGTTGAGGGGACTCAAATACACGACAAGGTTGAACATGATCGTTAAAAATCCTGGAAAGTTCTTGATTTTGAAATATAAAATATTAGACTTGGAAAGTTTGAAAATCACTACAGGTCCTTGAAAGCCCTGGAATAGTCTCACTAAGGTTTGGAAAGTAAATCTGATTGGTTGTTGCACTTATGTATTGGAACTCAAATTAGTCAAATAAGCTATCTAGGAACAGCAGATGTTATTTTTATTATAATTGTCTGCTATTGTGTTTATATTTATTTGTATAATGGGTCATTCCAGAAAAGATCCATACCTCCCCCCACAGAGGAAATTTGTGCCATCTTCACATTTCCTCCGTGGGGGAGGTGTGGATGTTTTCTGGAATGACCCACCCAATTAATGTTTACTATTGTATTTTTAGATTTATCGTATAATTAATGTTTGCTATTGTATTTTTCTTATTAGGTTATTGAGGGAACACCCTTAAAAGATGGAACAAGATTGAAATATCGGCTTAATGGTTAGTAAAGCAGTCCTTTTCATTTGACACGTGCGATCGCATACGCATGTGTTGGCACACGCATGAACCCAACTGCGCATGTTGTTTATCGCACGCGTGAAAAGCCATGTTCAATTGTTCATTCACATTGCAATTGTGAAAATGTGTGAAAGTTTCAGTAATATGTCACATCTCATAACGTAACGTAAGGTCTCACAATGTAACAGAAGGTCTCATAACTTAACGGAAGGTCTCACAATGTAACAGAAGGTGTCACAATGTAATGTAAGGTCTCACAACGTAACGGAAGGTCTCACAATGTAACTTAAGGTCTCACAACGTAGCGGAATGTCTCACAACGTAACAGAAGGTGTCACAATGTAATGTAAGGTCTCACAGCGTAACACAAGATCTCACAATGAAGGTCTTTGCAATGTCATGTATATCGCAGGGTTCGAATTAACATTTCAAAAGTGCATTGTGAAAATATTGTTGAAAAAGTAGGGGGGGGCTAGGACTGACCTCCCCAGTTTCAACTTCCACATTCACTTTGGTATTTCAGACAGAATTGGTGTTGGAGTTCTGGATTATACTAGAATTCAAAACACCGTGCAAAAAAAAACAATTTAAGCTTGTTTCAAACGTGTGTAATTTGAACCTTTCCAAGCAATTTACTCATTAAATGTGACATATTCAAACTGCAGGTGAAACAACAGTGTTAGAAATGTGTTTGTTTTATTTTTGGGCTCAAAATCTCACTGAATTATGAAGGATAAATTTACAGTAGCAGTTTTTCAGTTTCATGATGTTTTATTGTTATGATGCGATGTAACGTGACAACAATCCAAGGCTGTTGTTTTGTAATAAACCAAACATGCTGTGGAGAAGTTATGCAAGGCACTCAGCAGTTACTTTGCATCGCGATTTTGGAGTTTTTTTTGGATCACATATTTCAAAAAGTGCATCGCAATTTGCGAATCGCAATATGTTAATTCGAGCCCTATATCATCTTTAAGTGTAGGTGAGTGTAACAGTTTTCACAGCGGAGTACGTTTTACATTTTACAACTTAACTAATGCATTAAAGCGAAAGATAACGTCTTACAATGAATATCAAGCAACGCAGCTTACTTTTTCAGATGTGTAGGAAATATAGAAGTTAGGTTCATATTTCTGTGCCATAATTGATAATTTTAATTATTTACGCGTGCGAACTATCGCACACGTGCAATTTTGCTCCTGAGAAGGACTGGTAAAATTGGCCATAATTAATATCATCACGGCGTGCTTGAAATAACTGGAGAGGGGGGGGAGCAGTTTTCATAAAATGACTGCCCAAAATCAGTTATTACTTATTAATTAATCAATATTATTATATTTTGTAAACACCAATTACAGTCAAAATTAACCTGAGTATCAGTCTCTCTTTAATTGAAAGAGAGCCTGACATAAATCATTGATTCTTCCCTTCCACTCCCTATTCACTTCCTGTTTTGTATTGTGTGTGTCTATAAAAAGCTTGGACCAAACAAATTAATAAAATAATTATTTCAAATCTAACCAAATGGAGCCTCATTGCTTGTGTATTAACATCTTCAAACACACGCTTATTCAGTTTTTGACAATGTTGAGTTCTAGTAAAATCTAGTAATGAATCCAGCAATTTGCAATTAGGGAAATAATTATTATGATTGGGATTTGGGAACCACCAAATATTTTAATCAAATGAACAACATTCTCAAATATAGCATTGGCATTTACAAGGTCCGAATTACCGCTTCCGTTCGCAAATCACAAATTGTGAAGCAATTAGGAAATTTTCTGAAAATTGTGAAGCAGTTCTACAAGAAATTGTGAAGCTCATTTTTGAAAAATGTTGTTTAATGATTAACGTTGTATCGGTAACATTTGTAAGGTAACATTTCAGAAGTTTGCAACTTTTCTGAATGTACATGTATCTTACTATGTTCCATCCCGCGCAATTTTTCGAAAATTTGGCGAAACCGCGCATTTTGCCAAAAATTGGCTGAAAACATGTCTTTTTCGCCATTTTCCTGCGCATTTTACGCAATTTTGGCGATCTGCCCGCGCAAAAACGGCAATGACGATCGAAAATTCTCTGCGCCCAACTTTACAGTCTGGACTATGTTACAGAGGATTTCACATAACTTTTGCCGATTGTGTTCCGAAGTTCGTTCGTTATTTCCGAAGTTGGCGACGAACTTCGCAAGTTAGTTGCGAACTTCGAAACGAACTTCCGAAGTTCGTAACTTCGGAAGTTCGTTGTTCACGACATCATTTCAAAGTTCGCTGTTGAACGTATAGAGTAAATATTCGAATAACAAAACCCAGAAAGTATTTAAACATGTTTTGAAACACCCACATGAAATAATTGTAAATCTAAATAATACGAGTAAATCAAGCTGATACTTCAGTAGTGTTTTCGCTAACGGCTTGCTGCTTAGTCCAACAACTACAAAACGCAAGTAATAAGTAGCGAATAACGCCATAAATATGAATATATATATGTTTACCTGTTTGCATGTCTAGATATAATGTGGGTGTCGTATTACATTGGGAGACATGTGTTTCAAAACATGTTTAAATATTTTCTGTTCGCCCGATTTAAATAGATTTTATATCGACATGATCGCTTGAATCTGCCGAATCCAGCACCATAGGTTTTGTCCCCCGAAAGTATTAAGATCAGTTGTTATTCGAATATTTACTCTATGCCTTCAACAGCGAACTTTGAAATGATGCCGTGAACAACGAACTTCCGAAGTTACGAACTTCGGAAGTTCGGAAGTTCGTTTCGAAGTTCGCAACTAACTTGCGAAGTTCGTCGCCAACTTCGGAAATAACGAACGAACTCCGGAACACAATCGGCAAAAGTTATGTGAAATCCTCTGTAAAACTTCTCTGAACATACATGTACCGTATTTTCTGGGCAATAACCCGCACAGCAACAAAAATGTCATTTTTGGAAAAATAAATCAGCGTATTACCCGCACCATCGGATAGGGAGCACGCCAGACTGACTTGTATTTCTTCTTTGTTCGCCATTCCTTCATAAATATTCCGCCATTTTGAATGCGGTATATATCATTAGCGTATCGCAGGCGCGGGCTACGGGGCCGAAGGAAACCCGAGCGCGTTCCGTAAATGAAATAACGGTCACGCCTGCGATACGCTAATGAATATACCGCGTTATTCAAAATGGCTGAATATAAATGAAGGAACGCCGAACAAAGAAGAAGAAATACAGGTCAGTCTGCCATGCTCCCTTGGTTTGGGACCACAAAATTTAAAAAAAGTACAGTACCAGTAGTTGAAAGATGAAAGTAGAATCCTTGGTCTCCGGGCTTCGCGATGGCATCGTCTGATGGCAATTCCACCCGTCAATGACATTGTTATACCTTTCCCAAAAATAATGCGTGTTCGTTCCGATCGTCACGTCACGTTAAAATGTCTTAACGTAAATAATTTCTTTTTGTATTCGTAATCTTGCCAACTCATAGATTTGACTCATTTGCGACATGTAAAACAGGCGCTTTGTAAAACTGAACTTCCATTGTAAACTTAAATTTTTACACAAAACGCAAAGTCCCACTGTGAGAAATTTGTTGTTTAAAGGGTATTGGCAATAAAAATTATGTTTATCTCATTTGAAAGAACTCGTCAAATGGTATAAGAAGACCTTTTACAATTTTTCCGTATCTGTTTTGGTTTTGGAAATATTTTGACTAAAGTCAGCGTGCTGTTGTCCGCCATCTTGGAATTATTTTCAATATGCAAAATTATGCATGTGACGGCATAACCAGAGTAAAGTGAAATTTTTATCTTGCCAACCTTATGACATTATGAGCTAGAAACTCGATTTTTTGTTGCGTTATTTCGGTTTTAAATTGACCCATAACATTTAAAAAGCCTTCCGTGGAAATCTGGTCACCCAACGGAGTAGTTTCATCAGGTTTACCCTGGTTGTGACGTCACCAATTTCCTAGTTAATTGGACCCAATATTACAACAAGATGGCGGACAGCACGCTGTCTTTGGTCGAAATATTTCCAACACCAAAACAAATACGGAAAAATTGTAAAAGGTCTTCTTATACCATTTGACGAGTTCTTTCAAATGAGACAAATTTTTTTTTTTTTGCCATGGCAATACCCTTTTGGTTAATACAATATACTATAAAGTAAAACAGGTTTCTGTTGGAAACGTAGGACTTCGCCAGGCTCTACGGATACTCTGTTCGATCAAACTTTAATTGGTAAACTAGTATGCAGCACTTCTCTGTTCGAATCGTTTTCCTCGGGTGAACATTCATTCATACAGTTTGTTGATCTTGGCCGAGTGTTCCGTAAAATAACAAACAATTGTCAAATCTGTTGTCAAACAGAATCTACTTTCGCGATTACCTTTACTAGTAATCGTTTCCGTATGCATTTAAGTATCAGGTGTGCCAACAGTCTTACAACTTCCGACGTGCTTGCCGAAGTGTGCCGAAGTGTGCCGAAGCAATCTACAGTGATTTCATTATGTTCCTCGGCAGAAACAATTGCCGAGGCATTGCCAAGGCAAAGTAGCAAAAATAGTTAAATTACGAGGTCTGAAGTTGAATTAATGAAAAGACCGTCTCAGAGGGGAGTAATGGTTAATTGAAGGGCAATGTTTCATTAATTAGGCCATACTTGGTTTACGAATTGAAAAAAAACAACAAAAAAACAATGAGTAAAGTTTATAACAGAACCAAATTTAATAATCTGTTTGGTTTAAAAACAACATATCGACCTGGAAGAACATGTCTAATCTCCATACTTTGCGCAGATATGGTCAACACGAGATTATTTGAGCCAGCAGTACTTACAGTGTTTTAGTTCAGTGTGTACTTCATGTCAGAGCCACTTTGCAATCATGCATTTTAAAATTTTATTTTTTTTTCACTTTCTGATTTTTTACAGTCGGCGGGTCAGTAAACCAATTAATAAAAAAAGTCTGGCCTTAGGGAGTAACTACTGGAAAAAAAAGAAGCAAAGCTGTTCTGAAGTGCTAATTTGGACCCTGATTCATATAATGTAGAAACTAACTTGTGTACCTTAGGTCTTTGGGATTATTTTAAAAAATGAAGCATGATCATTGTTTCTGTGTGAAAATCGAAGTATACAAATCATCCACTTCTCAGTAGTCTCCAAAAACTTCTGACTACACATTACTAAACATTCTTTTATATTTTCTGTGATACATGTAGGTTTTAGTGCATTGGTCATCAGTATTGTGGCATTTGCAGCTTGCGTTTACTACAAACTTCCAGTTGTTGATCTTATTTACAAGAAATTCTTGGGAATGATTACACATGCCATACTGCTGTCATATGCAATGAGCGATTTACTTTTTTTGAAAGCATGGTTTCAAAATACAGGATTATCAGAAGGTGGTAACACAGGTAGGTTTTGGACCAATCTTGTCAGGAGTATTAAAGCCCAGCATATAATTTAAAAAAGACCCATATTAAAAGAGACATGAGTTATTTCAATTTTTTTATTAAAACTAACATTTCGTTGCTAATCCTGCAGCATCTTCAGAGTGAATAATTATTTACAACTAGGTTTTAGACCACTGTGATGACTTGTTTTGTGGAGGTGAGCCGATCATCGCAAAACATCGGCAGAGCTGATTAATGGCTAGTTTTTCTCACAATCGGCTATCAGCCGATTGTCTTTCACCATCGGATCGGCTGTCTTGTGACCCTCGTCCTCATAGCCTGTGTATAGCTGCAACCCTCCCGTCAAAATCAGGGAGCAAGCGTCTGTGGTACTGCGTCAATAATCACGTCAATAAACAGTTTTGTTGCACTCAAAATACGAGAATTGGCTTGATGACTTCCTCTCATTGCAAAACTTGAGATGAATAAAACGACAAAATGGGAGCACTGAGCATCAGGTTAGCAAACATCGGTTTTGCCGATTAATCGGCCGATGGTGGGGAAATATCGGCTCTTAACAATCGGTATCGGCAATCGGCTTTTTTTTAACATCCGCTCACCTCTATTGTTTTGTGGGAGTAAATCACTAGTTTTTCCTTATGTCTGCTGAATACAACTACAGTACTATAATACTTTCAAAATTTTTCTTTCCCTGAAGCTGGGTATAGTACATTACCTGTATATAGACTTACTGCGATTTTCAGTTGAGCTTCAATGGAGACTGGAAGTTTTATTGAAAAGTTTGATCGTTTCACAGTTTGACAAGTTTCCATGGGGCTTACATATAAGTTCTTTCAGATTCTCCCAAACTCAGTCGGGTGTTTGCATCAGGTTATATAAACACAGGGCATCCATTTTCTATTTCTTTTATGAAATAAGGCTAAGGAATGTGCCGTGACGTCACAACCGTGTTTGCATAGCCTGATATGAACACGGTAACTGACCAATCACAGCGTGCGTAAGACGCAACCTATTTTATAATAATTCATATTGTAGTTCCTCCTCCTCCTCCTCCTCCTCCTCCTCCTCCTCCTCCTCCTCCTCCTCCTCCTCCTCCTCCTCTACGATTTAAAGTCTTCTTTTCCCCAATCCTGGGGGTTGGACTGTTAGTATTAGTAATAATCTACTGTAAGTAACAGGCTAGATTCCTATTTGGTCTTAATTTTAATCCACATACAGTATACACTGTGATAGGAAAGTTGTAATAAGTCAGTTATGTACATATAGTAGTCATATTTTTGTTCCATTTTAGGTAATCATTTGTATGACTACTTTATGGGCAAGCAGCTCAATCCTCACATTTTCAACTTTGATTTAAAGTTCTTCTTCGACATCCGTCCTGGATTGATAGGCCTGGTGAGTAAGCAGTCTGTCGGAATGAGTCGTTTTCTACTACCCTGCGAGTCAGAGCTCCTTTCCGACCTACGCAAGCTTCGGGGAAAAGTGGGCTCTGCCAATAAACTCGATCTTCGCCCCAAGTTTGGGGCGAGTCTGTCAGGTTTTAAACTGGTCAAACAAGTTCTAGTTTATGAACACGCGTAAGCAAGAAAATAGCAAGTAACGCGTTAGAGCCTGGGCCCAAAATAGTATCTTGGCAACCGTTCACTCATGCTCAAAAAGAAATATCGAGTTTGTTGGCAGAGCCCACTTTCCCCTGAAGCTTGCGTATGTCGGAAAGGGGCTCTGACTTGCAGGGTAGTTTTCTACATGCAACCATGCAATTTTGACAAGTTTGTTAAAACATTTTATCATACATGGAAATAGAATGAAGATTATAGATAAACTTGTCTTTCTTTCTTAGTTTTTAATTGATTTGGCAATGGTAGTAAAAGTTCACCAGGAATCTAGTGAAACCAACATGGCCCTTTTGTTTGTGTGTTTGTTCCACATTTTATATGTTGCTGATATACTCTGGTTTGAGGTATGTACCAGTACTGTAATTATATTTTCAAGTTTACAGTCAAACGGGATGTTATCTTGCATGCTACTTTGCAATACTGCACCGCAACATTGCAATGTTTATTGTCAATTTGGCTTGAGCCAAGGTTCGAATTAACTATTGCAAACTGGTTCGTGAATTTAAAAAAAGTTTCATTAATATAATGCCTGATTTTTACCGCCATTTTAAAGTAGCCATCACAGAGGCCCTGCTAGGGTAAATTCCGACAGCCGACATTGCGTTAAATCAGCGACATGCGAGAGCTGAAATGGCGACAAACGAAACCAAAGTTGACTAAAATTGCGACAGCGAATGGAGAGTAGTAAAAAAATGAAGCCACGACAAGTTTTGAAGTTAAGACTGGCGACATGTGCACCTCCCTAACAGGGCCTCATCACATTTTCCACTCCAACGCCATTTAACAGACATGAAACAATGACATGAAACAGAATGAATAAAAACAGGATGACCTAATTTATATAACAAAGAAATATTGTTTGATCCACAGACCACTGATATGCTTACCTCGCTATTCTTGGCCATCTTTTTGACACAGCTCACAATTCACAAGTAGTCACCAGGCTCTTGGCTTTGTCCAAACTACTTCATGTATGCTATTTGAGACAATGTGAGACCAGCTCAGTGTTAGTACCTACAAGTACCTACACTTTGCCGATTTTGACGATTGTCGCATAGTGTCCCAGGCACTTTTGTCCAGGATTGTCTGAAAATGGCGAATTTGACAAAATCGAAGAAAAAAACAATTTGAACGCGACGGTTCTGCGCAGTTTGTCCCAAAATGATACAAATACGCTCCCACATGCATGGACAACAGATTGTTTGTGGTGTATAGATGGTTCGGTGAATATGCAAATTGAATAAGAGCTCTCGTGCGGGTGGTACCGGTGCGGGTGGGAACTCTGCAGAGACTCCGCTCCAGTGATGCCTTCCCCATTGAGGGGGTAAGGGGGAGCAGAGACGGGGGCTCTTTTATCTTTTGCAATGTTATTGAAAATTCATAAATTCGTCATTTTCAGACAATCCTGGACAAAATTGTTGGGACACTTTGCCGATTTTGCCGATTGTCGCATAGTGTCCCAAGCACTTTTGTCCAGGATTGTAGGCCTCTAGCTCCGAATATGTGATCATATCAAGTTGTTATTTTCGATTCCTGATTTTTATTAAAATCTTTGCTTTTGCGTTCGTTAATTTTGTAATTTGGTTCGTGAATCACGAACCGTTAATTCGAACCTTGTGAGTAACTTGCAAACATCTAGTGAAGGTTTGTCTTTCTTTTGAGTAAACATACAAATTTATGTTTAAAATGTTACTCTGTAGTGGGTAGAGAGTATGGAACGTATTTTCAGCCATGCAAATGTAGCTTAAGTAAAGAAATGTTGAATTTCGGAAATGAATATTCCCGAAATGTTTGTAAATTGCTCATGGCAACTTGTCAATCAACATTGCAATGTTGCGTGGGAATATTGCAATGTAGCTCGCAAGAGAATACCTGGTTTGACTGTAACCCATTGCTACCTGAGCTAGCCAAGAACTGCCTCTTTGATATTTTACTCGGTCTAACACCAGACTATTTTGCTCATCCAAGGTAGAACCCTCAGACAGACAGCCTAGACAGCAATGGGTTAATTAAGAAATGGCTCATGGTTTAGCGTGCTCCATCGAGTTATGGATGCACGCGGGAAATTGGGAGAGCACGAAAAAATCGTAAGAGTTGGTCGAGGCGTAGCCGAGACCAACTCTAGATTTTTGAGTGCTCTCCAAATTTCCCAAGTGGATCCATAACTCGATGGAGCACACTAAACCATGAGCCATTTCTTTTATAACATAGCATTAAATCCTTTCACAAGCCGCCGAATCGTTTTGGTTGTTGTGTTTTTCTTCTTTCGTAGCCAAATCTTTTTTGTTCACTAAAATCCAACCAAAAGGACAGTTTAAACTCGGTTACCCAGACCCAGTTTATTTATGCCTACTGGGTCGTCGTTGTTTATTACTCAATAAAATTAAATGACTCTGTATTTTGAACTCAATTTAAAACTCAGTTTTGTTTTGAAATTTTTCCCCGCGCTTTTTTTGCCGTGCTCCATCGAGTTATGGAGCACGCACGACAGCCAATCAAAACTGTTGCTATATCAAAGCTATGTTATAATTGCATTTGGTACATTTCTCCCTCATCTTTCCTCATGGTGACTGGTCAGTTCCAATTGTGACCGGTTAAAGGCAATTTTTGACCGGTCAAATTTCAATCGTGGCCAGATGATGCAATAGTTACCAATCCTCAACGTAGACAAAAAATAACACAGAACAGAACCGAAACCTAGACTCGACTACCACAGGTAGCCCAAGTAGAAAGCAATAGAATTTCTTCAGTATATATTTCATTGTAGTATCATATAATAGTTGGGTTATTGTAAAGCTGCTGTAACTGAATAAAATAACTTGACTTTTTAGAGTGCTTTTGTGAGAACACCTGAAGCAACAAAAGAGGGATTTGGTTTTATGCTTGCTTTTGGTGACATAGTATGGGTCCCGTTCATCTTCTCACTGCAAACTCGCTATCTGACTGATCATCCTTACACAATCTCACCGTGGATGATTGCACTTGTTGTAGTTCTTAATGGTAAGATTGTTATTTTAATACTTGTTTGGATACTGTATTTTAACATAATTACAGGACTTGAAATTTGCGGTATCCCGATATCCACGGGATACTGGATTTTAGTTTTGGATACTAGAAGTCTTAGTTTCAGTATCCCGACGGTATACCATGAAAATTTCAAGCAATGTAGCCCAATCTCTTAGCGCAATGTCTGACAATGTAACGTAATGCCTTATATTGTAACGTACAGTAACATCTTACAATTTAGTGTAACTTGTAATAATGTAGCGTAATATCTTACATTGTAGTAATATCTTACAATTTAGCGTAAACGTCTAATATTAACCATGGTCTTTATTGGTCTAATAGCGTAACGTCTTACCGTATAGCGTAACATCTTACAATGTAGCGTAACATCTCGCAATGTAGCGTAACATCTTATAATGTAGCGTAACATCTTACAATGTAGCGTAACGTCTTATAATGTAGCGTAACGTGTTATAATGTAGCGTAACGTCGTACAGTGTATGATGTAGCGCAATGTCTTATAATGTAGCGTAACATCTCGCAATGTAGCGTAACATCTTACCATGTAGCGTAACATCTTACAATGTAGCGTAACGTCTTACAATGTAGCGTAAGGTCTTACAATGTAGCGTAACGTCTTATAATGTAGCGCAGTGTCTTATAATGTAGCATAACATTTTACAAAGTAACGTAACATCTTACCATGTAGCGTAACATCTTACAATGTAGCGTAACGTCTTACAATGTAGCGCAACGTCTTATAATGTAGCGCAGTGTCTTATAATGTAGCATAACATTTTACAATGTAACGTAACATCTTACAATGTAGCGTAACGTCTTACAATGTAGCGTAACGTATTATAATGTACCGTAACGTATTACAATGTAGCGTAACGTCTTATAATGTAGCGTAACGTCTTATAATGTAGCGTAACGTCTTATAATGTAGCGTGACGTATTATAATGTGGCGTAGCATCTTATAATATGAAGTAATGTCTTAGAATGTAGTGTAACGTCTTATTGTCGCGATTTCGGCTCACTTTTCAACACGTGGTTCGGACTTTGGAAGTTCGTTGCCATGTTTCAAATTACAGTATACATTTCCAAATTTAGAAGTTGATTACGAAGTTCGGTTTGAATTGAAGTTTGAATGTTTCGAAGTTCGCTTTTTATGGAAAACCTCCGGTCGACCACACTTACTCTTGGCACAATTTCTTAGGGAGATATGTGATCAATCCTTCTGCAATTCCAAATTACCAACTACATAGTCAAGGAATCCCACTCACGTTTTTTGTTTGATCTTGGTTTTTGCTGGCTGCTGATGTGCTCTTTGCAATAGTCCATGTTGTGTTGATTGTTGTCTGGCCAGTGGATCTTTTTGTAATGTTTTGTTGGGGTTTTTTTAGGAACTGGTTTTATTATCTACCGAGTTGCAAATTTACAGAAAAGCATCTTCCGTGAAGACCCAGATCATCCTGCAGTTCAGCGTAAGATGCAAATTATTACTAGTCCACTGCGTTTAGAGTAGACTTTTAATAAAGTAATATATGAAAGCAACTGTGATCCATTTGTTCCTGCTGTAGATCTTGAATCCATGGCAACTGGAGTCCCAGGCAAACGTCTATTGGTTTCTGGTTGGTGGGGATACGTGCGTCATCCAAACTACCTTGGAGATATCATCATGTCGGTTGCATGGTCATTGACTTGCGGTAAGTTTGTCGTTAACCGTATTTACGCAGCACTTGTTAACACTAGATCGTTTTTTACACTCGTTAACACTAGATTGACTTTGGTTTGTGACTTTACATGGTATGGGTGACTTGCATACATTGCTGGCCACTTGCATAGTGGATAAGTATCCCACCATGGGGAGCAGTCCATTTCCCGCCTGGGCTCGATTTCCAGCCTAGGCTCGATTTCCAGCCTAGGCTCGATTTCCAGCCTTATCTCGACTCGCGGGACTTTACCCGCCCTCTACGAACGGCTGGACGTGTGAGCGGCTTGTTATGTCTGTGACGTAATGCATAATTTTCACACGGCAAAGATATTTTTGTCATTCATCCAACCAACACTATAAACAGAGTCAGTGAACGATAAATCGCAGATGTTTGAAATGGCAGAAATGCAGCAAAGACACGACTTATAATTTAGCGAGCTTCGTGAACTGAAGCAAGGTGCAATCTTTTCTTATGGACATCTTAATCAAGAATTAGGCCCGCCATTTCACGAAGACACACGGTATTAATGCAAATAAACAATCTAACATTCACCAGGTTCAATCCGCTTTTTAGCATCTTCGTCGTTCTATAAATCGTCGCCGAACTCTGCCGTGATTCAAACTGACTTGAGAAACCGCATCAGATCATCTTCCATGAAAGAAATCAAAGGCCAAATCGCAGTTGTGATTGATTTCGACTTAGGTTTTACGATATCAACAAACTATTGACGCTGACTGAAGTATCAGTAATCTTCCTGACCTAGTAATGGTCACGTTGCAAATCGTTTAAAGAAATAAGCTTCAAAAGTTTCGAAAATTCGGTCTTACGTCTCACTTATTAGCTTTCCATTGACCGCCACTTTGGGCTGTCACGATAATTTATACAAATGTTCAATAATATATGCCTGCTGAAAATGTGCAGGCGCGTTTGTGATTGGTGGAAGTTGACAATGACAAGCTCACGAGCCCAGCCGTGGTTTCGGGGGCGGGTCGCAGCCCGAAATAAGGCTGGAAACCGAGCCTATTTCCAGCCCAATACAGCCCAATTGCGTTCATACTTTATATATAGTTGAGTCCAATCAGAGCCCATTCTTACAGTAGTAGTCCACTTCTAAAATCCAGTCTAAAAACTTAAAACCCAGTTTGAGTCCAATGGTGTACAGCCACTTTAAGCGTGTTTAACGTTCAGCCCCCTTCTTGAAAGGAACTGTACTTATGGTATTCTTTACGGAGATTATCGTGGTTGAAGTTTTGTATTAGATGGCCGCTGATTAATATGTAGTCCTATTAGTCATACCCAGAGTGAATTCTGACCACCCTGAAATTCTACTGAAAACATATCTACAGCACTTATTAAGGACCTTGTCTAATGTTTGTGGCATTTAGTCTGTCCATATCGACAGAGACGATTTAAAATATAAAACGTTATATAACATATTTATGAAGTATCGACGAAAACATGAGGCCTAAACGTTATTAGTAGAAACCACAAACTCACTAGTATACTATTGCAAATGCTGCACTCTGATTGCATGGCTAGTCTGTATAAGCGTATTCTCATAAAATATAGCTAAGTACGTGATACCGTATGTTTGAAATCTTTATTTACATTCTCAGCAAATCACCCGCGTTGAGTAGGATAATCCAGAGGGAGAGGGGTCTAGCTGAAAATGATGCAAAATCTCCCCTCGCGCGCTTGAAGGGAGAGCTGTCGGGGACCTGGCTATACTGGTCCATCGAGTTATGGATGCACGCGGGAAGTTGGGAAAGCACGAAAAAGCGTAGCAACTTCCTGCGTGCATCCATAACTCAATGGAGCACGCCAAACCATGAACCATTCCTTCTATAACAGGGAATTAGACACAAAACAACGCTGATTAAGATATGAGTTAAAATAATCGCTGATTAAAAATGAGTTTCTCATTGCGTTTGAAATTACCGTGCTCCATCGAGTTATGGAGCAACCTTGCCTGACAGAAGAGTTTAGGTTGACCGACGCACGATAGCCAATCAGAAACGCCGTTGTATTACATCTATGTTATGAAGAACCATAGCCTAGTTTCTAGGCCTTCCTCGGTTGACACGTTTCGGAAGTGATCCGAACGGACCCGCTGGGGAAGGCCTAGCAACATTCGTAAACACTTTCACTTTACAGCTCAGTTGTTTATTGAGGAAGAATTGTGATGTTATGACGTCCTGAGTGTTTCCCGACACTTATTATTTCCATCTGCATAAAATAATACAAGCCTACTCACCTTTGATCGACGAATGTTCACTGTCCTAGCTTCTTATCACTAGCTTTCCTTCTGCAACCGCCAAAAGTTGAAAGTTAAACAGTTAAATTTTCATTTCGAGCTCCAATTGGAATATATTCCATAATTTCCTTCTTTCGATCGCCAAGATCTTTGGCAAAATCTTCGCAGACGTCCTTATACTTTTTGTATAATACACTGTCGCTACGCTTGATCCCAGGAACACTCGAAGGGCCAGAACGATTCTGGGCAGGACCTTTTTGCGAATGTTGCTGGACCTTCTCGTTTCCAGCCTCTTCCCAGTCTTCCCAAAAACCCAAACCGACTACGCGGCCAAGCTCATAGGCTTAGAAACTAGACTAGAAGAACCATAGTTATTCAAAATATGTTCTGGAAACGCAGCCAAAATCTTCGTTCTATCTTTTTGTTCGCCTTTATGCGTTTTTGTGCACGGTCACTGAACCTAATGTATTTTAGTATAATGAACGAATTATCCAATAACAACGTTTCAGTTCAACCGTGACATTTAAGTATTATTATATGGCACAAGTTACTTCCGTTGAAATCGTGTGTTGTCATTGGCCGAGACGTGTCACGTGCCGGTCGATTATTTTCCGTAATCGACCGGTCGATTACGGATATTGTGATATTGTCAGCCATGTTGTTTGCAACTAAACAACGAAAGAAAACTGCAACAATTTTGTGAATTCAACAACCTGATTGGGACGAGAGCAATCTGGGAGCGAGTTTAGGAGTCCGAAAGCGATGATAACAAAAGCAACAACATTGAAAACGATGAGTTTATGTCACACGCTCGAGGTCACACTAAACTGACTAAAGTACGTATCATGACAAGGTATAAATGTAAGGTTTGTTGTTTCAAAATGCCATATAATAAACTTTTTATTAACCTCGCTTGCTCGGTCTTTACAGAGAAATATCAGACCTCGGTCTTTGTGTACAAACCTCGTCCTACGGGCTCGGTCTGTACCAAAAAGACCTCGGTCCGATATTTCTCTGTAAAGACCTCGCGTTCAGTTGATAAGAAGTTAATAAACCTAAAACAAAGGATGTGCACGGTGTAGGGTACGGTTCAACATAAAATCGCAGCTCATAGGCGCTGTGAAGTTTGCCGAGTTTCCAGACCATATCTCGATTGACTATGATAGAACATAAGCAAACGTTATATATCTTTCGTCGCAGACGGAACACAAAGGGCAAGGCCTGGATCATGCTGTCACAAAAACCTATCCGCTATAGCGTGAATGGGGCCTAATAAAATGCAGTGCAATACACGAATTTCGTACGTTACTAACTACTTAAAAACCGAGAGTGAGGTCTTTACGGTAAAATATTAAACCGAGGTCTTGCTGTATCGACCGAGCGATAGCGAGGTTAATACGCTCAAGACCGAGGTTTAATAATTTACCGTAAAGACCGAACGGTCGAGGTTATTAAGTAGTTTATTATATGGTAGTTTATTATATGGCATTATTATTGTATTTCTTGGTCTTCGCTTCCTTTAACAGTTTAACTTCGTCAAAACACCGAACTAGCGTTATTTTCTTCTGTTTCTTTTTCGTCTGGGTACTAGAAATTACTTTTATAATGTTCATCGTCGTCTATTTCATCTATTTTCGCCATTTTTCGGTAATAAAAGTTTCTTATTAGGATTTTTTTCTTTGTTTCCAATCTCGTTTCCAATCGTAGGAATTAACAATTTTCATAATGCCCGTGGGCATTACGGAGAAATGTCGCCCCATCAGCAACCAATCACAGCGCGTGATTTTACCGGAAGTAATCCATGCCATATAACAAATTTTATTAAAGGGCAACAATATATTTCCAGGTTATTCTATTTTCCGTTAAAGTCGGAAAAGTTCAATCTAAAACCGAAGAAATAATTGAAACCAGTCACTCGGTTCCACTTTTATGAACTGTCTAAGTTTGAGTTTTCGCTCCTTTTCAACGATCGGAAATCGCATAGAAAATCGGCCACTTTCATGGAGCAGTTCGCAGTCCACGTGCGTGCTGGCTCAAGTGAGTTCTGAGGACATTTGAAACTGATGAATTTGAGAAGGGTAATGGGTTCGTACATCGCGAAAATTCAACGAGTTGTCAACAAACCATATTCTATGGCAAGCCCAACCTTCGTGCTATGCGCTCGTGGAAGAATTATGGTCGAGCGACGATTTTGAGCGGAGATGTTTGACTTTGAGCTCGAGGTGTCCTCGCTCCTGTCGGCCGTGTATTGATGGCGTTTACACGCAAGATCAGAGAAGCAAGATATTCGTTGTCAATGACAATGGAGTACCCATTCTCCTAGAAACGCGGTCATGCTTCAAGAGGACCTAAGAAGGCTTCGCTGATAAATTATTTTCTTTATCTCGAAATTTATATTTTACTTTACTTTTGCTAAGTTAGATGATAACCCTTTCAGAAGAAAATATAACTTCAAAAAGTTTAGTTGACTTTAAACGTTGACTCCCACTGAACAGCGTGTGTTGACGTCTGTCCCAAGTCGCACCACTGTTCTCCGATTTTGTTCTTTTCGAAAATCAACACCAAGATTATAGCTGTGGTCAAGGACGCAGCCAGGAATTTTGAAAGGGGGGTCGTTTTACCAAAGGGGCATGCCACCCCCGAAAATTTTTGAACTTTGGGTCTCTAAAACGACATTTCCTGCGTTCTGAGGAAACTTTTGAGCAAAATATAAAGGTTTTAAATCACATGTTTTAACCGTGCATCCACTATTTTTAAGAAATATCTCGATGATTTCGGTCCAAATGAGATTAGACTTTCATTTTCCATTTCCTTTTCACATTGTTTGAGAAAATTTTTGATAATTTATAAGTGTAAATTAGTCAAAATAACGTACTGATCTTAGGCATAGTTTTCTTTCAGGGTTTTAATTGTGCTCGTGTTAGAGCAATAGAGTGTTGACTTGGTATTGTCTTGGTTCGAAGTATTATACAATCCCAATATTCAACGGCGACGATTGTACTCTACCCAATTAAACATAACACAGTAACACACCAGACCTAAAAATGGCGATCATTACCTTGAAGGGTCACGACATTTGCATAAAACGTAAGGAGAAAACAAGATCATGTCAACTCTTGCAAATTTTATAAATTTGGAACTTCATAACTTCAAAGTTCAGTGTAAAAACGGCAAAACTCAAAGGCCCCCAAAAAGAGTAAAAGTAACTTTTGACCTCCAAAATTTCCATCGCAACCCAAAAAAGGGGGTCGATCGCCCCCTCCGCCCCCCTCTCGTTGCGCGCCTGGCTGTGGTGTGACATATGTATTGTTATGGCAGCTGCCAGGAGCGTCTTCGATATGCCTTCGACTTGGCCATTCACTTCGCAATTTAGCAGCCGGCTGCAAGTAAGAATGACTAGCCCCTCGGTCCTTTCCTTTCATCCAATGATTCTTGCTCAAACCTTGTCATTCAACTGGCTTTCACTTTGTTGCAGGTTTCACTCACGTCATTCCATACTTCTATCCAGTATACCTAACAATTCTCCTCATCCACCGTTGTTTCCGCGACGAAGCCGATTGCCGCCAGAAATATGGCCGAAGTTGGGACGAGTATTGCAAGCGAGTTCCCTACCGCATATTCCCAAACATCTTTTAACACATTCCAGAACGTTCTCACAGGGTTTTTGTTCCCATTATTCTTTTGTTTACACGTGACGTCATGCCGTGTGACATCATAACTTGTGACGTCATACCGCATGACGTCACTATATGACGTCGTCATGTACAACGTAGCACGTGGCGTCAGCGTGTATAATAACATTGTAGCACGTGACGTCATTTCGTGCGACGTCATGGTACGTGACATCACGATCGTCGGCATTCCAGTTTGATTCCCATCTCCTGGTCCGGCGTTGTTTTAAACATTTTTTTTTAATTAGGATGCTTTTTCCAGTCGGTTTCAGGTTACTTTTGACGCGCGTGTTCCCAACCATATTTGGGAGTTGACGAACTGGGGGCAAGCAAAAGACTTCCGTTTCGAAAATGTCAACCAAGTTCGACGTGAATATTCGCAGTTCGTTGATTTGCGTGATTCACAGTTCAAATGATGAATACATGCGTTCTCAGGGGCCGTTTACATGAATCCGGATTGAAATCCAGATTGAGTTTCAATCCGGATTGAATTAGCGAACTCATTCGTGTTTACATGGGAATTGGGTTTCTGGATTGAAATCCGCCTGTCTCCTGAAATCCGTAAATATTAGAAAACACGCATGCATTGTTTGTTCTAGTCCTCTCTGTCACGTTTTCATTCCAGAATGAAACTCGCACCGCGTTTACATGATTCCGGAACGAAACTTCAAACCGGAATGAGATTTCAATCCGGAATGAGAAACGGATTGAACTCAATCCGGAATGAGCAAATCTCAAACCGGATTCATGTAAACAGAAAAAAGGGGTTTGATCAGAAGCGGAATGAGTTCAATCCGGATTGAAACTCAATCCGGATTCATGTTAACGGCCCCTCAGTTTCTCAATATATTGTCTTTTTCTCGGGATATTCAGGTTTGTGAAACATGTAAATTAGGTGCCTTGTGAAGTCATTTACTCACACAGACAAATATTTTATTGTACCCCATTAAAAAAAACAATTTTAAAGTGTGTTTTACATAGTTTAGGTACTGACTACCTGTAATAACCATAAGGGCTAAAAATATGAGTAAATGAGATTAACAAAATGACTAATATCTAAGGAAGAAATAATTCAAACTTTGTACAAATATAGTTATTATAAAAGTACACTCCACTGTGCGCATCATGTTGTTGCTACGGAAACCGTTTAGAAACACGAGCCTTTTTACTAAAAAATTAAAATATGAATTTTATGTTTCTTTTCAAAAGAATATGATGATTGAAGCATTCGAAATACAATAGCTGTGTGTCTACAGATATTCATGTCAATGTATTGCAGTAAAAATTTTATGAAGAATAAATAAACCTTTTTGTTTTATAAATGGAAGGCGCCTGTTTGCATCAAAACAACATGGGAACGTTCGAGTGTATTTTCCCAATAACTATTGTGCAAAGTTTGAATTATTTCTAAAATCATATTTAGCCCGTATGAGTAAATGGACGTCACGAGGCACTCAATTTACCTGTTTCCGAAACCTGAATATCTTGAGAAAGAGAGTTAAGAGACAATATATTGAGAAACTGGAAACGCCCGTATTCATCATTTGGAAATTATATTTTACTGAAATCAGTTAGATACACAATTTTCTCGTCATAGTGCCACTTTAAGATGACATCAAGACATGAAACCGATTTCGCTAATTTTTATTAGTTGTTTTAAACCAAAGGGTTTTTTTATCATTTTTTTATCTCATGTAAATATACTTGTAATCTATTTCTGATTTACTACGGTTCCGAATTGAGCGTGGACACGCGTAATTTGAAGACACGTTTCACGTGGGAAACTAACATGTTGCTAAGCGGAAACTTAACGTTCCCAATGCCAAACGGCATTGTTTCTTCGTGCAAACGTCGCGTTGTGGGGTTTGTCGGCGTAATGCCGATTGGAAATCTTAGCTTCACTTGACGAAGATTTAATTGTGTATAAAGATGAGTTTCAAATCGAAACTTCGCAGTTTCCGCTTAGCAACATGTTAGTTTCCCGCGTGAAACGTGTGTCGTCAAATTACGCGTGTCCACGATCAATCGGAACCGTTAGTATTGTCAATTTTATTTGTTAAAACTACGATTAAAACACCATTTTAAAACATATTTTAAAACAATCGTATAGGATACTATTTTGTGTATAAGTGTAGTTAACTTATAGCATTGGGCTTCAACCGTTTTTTGGCTATAATCGAGTTGCCCAATTTTTATGAGACTCGAAATTTGGTTAAAAAAACGTTTGGAGTGTAAGACATGAAATTAATAAAAGTAACGTCCATATATCTGTTTTCTCGTGTCATAATATGCTGGACACACAATTATCATCACCAACCCCATCACCATCCACCACCATCCACCCCACCACTCACCAATGGTCCTCCTACAGCCGCTACTAGCATCACAGAGTTGGCAAAATATTGCAACATTCTTTATACATAGCATGATTTTAATTTTGACTTGTTGGCCTTGTGTTGTCTTATTTAATTTATCCCTCGTATATGCCGTATATATGCCATGTATCGGCTGGTTTAATTTCCCCCTGGATATATACGATGTATCGGCTAATTTAACCATATGGATATATGCCATGTATCGGCTAGTTTATCTCGTGCCGTTTGCTTCCCGTCCTTGCCCATACCTAGTTACCCAAGCACAAAATTGTTGCTAAGGAAAAGGTTCATGTTATCAACCATTGTAGCAACCGCTGACCGGTTAATATCAATTATTCGTTACCAGGCCCCGCATCACATCGATCAGCTATAAGCGCGCCCTGGTCCCCCCGCCGTTCTAAAGCACGCGCGTATTGGTTGAGACTGGTAGGGCGTTTATATGGCGCCCTGTCCCTACCCCACGACGCGAGATAACCCGACTGAGAACTCATTCTGTGCACGAAGCAACTCGAGCTGCAAGTTCTCGCACAATTTCCATTGTATTTTCACCAAACGCAGCTCATTGCGGCTGATGGAGCACTTCGAGGTGTTTGGTGTATAAATCCTGTTATAAAATAACATGTTTACTACGCGAGCCCTGATTGGTCAATTGCTGTGTTTGGATCAGAGTATCCACGGAAAATTCCCGCCAAAACGATTTTTTGAAAATGTCACTTGTGATCATTTTATAAAAGAAATACCAAATGGTTTTTTCCGTGTTTGGAGACTCTTATTCAAACATTTGGGAAATTGCTCGACTTTTGAAAAGCTAAAAACACTCGCCTACGGCTCATGTTTTATTACGCTTTTCTCCAGTCTCGCAATTTCCCACGTGTTTGGATCAGAGTATCCAAACACGGAAAACCATTTGGTATTTCTTTAATGAAGCACTCTTCTGAGTATTGGATATAGAGGCTTTGCATGCTGACGTGACCAATTTAATTTTTTTTATATCTTGATAAAATCTCTTGAAAACGTTAAAATCTTAAAGAACATAGCAAGATAAACAATTTTATTTATTTTGAATTTTGCATAATTAATTTTTGAATAAATTATGACGTATGCAAATAATTAATTAAGAAAATTTACATAGCTTGTCATTCCCTTTGATTTTGATATAGATTTGTAATAAAACTGTAAAATGGTCTTTTTCTTTATTATCTTTTAGATTAGTTACTAATCAAGACCAATTAAGTAAAAAATCTCAGAGTTTTTTAGATTTTAGTTATGGCGGCCATCTTGAAAGGCAGAAATTGCCTTTCAAGATGGCCGCCATAACTAAAATTTAAAAAACTCCTGGAATTTTTATTTGAATGGTCTTGATTAGTTACTAATCTAAAAGATAATAACGAAAACGACCATTTTTCAGTTTTATTACAAATCTATATCAAAATCAAAGAGAATGACAAGTTATGTAAATTTTCTGACGTGATTATTTGCATACGTCATAATTTATTCAAAAATTAATTATGCAAAATTCAAAATAAGTAAAATTGTTTATCTTGCTGTGTTCTTTAAGATTTTAAGGTTTTCACGAGATTTTATCAAGATTTAAAAAAATTTTACATTGGTCACGTCAGCATGCAAAGCCTCTCTATACCATTTCAAACAAATCGGTATATTAAACACGGAGCGACTGCATAAGTACTGGCTGAGGTACTCAGCCAATCCTGCCCAAACGCATCTGATTGGTCCACACAGCCAAAATTACTTCCGGCCTTACAGAGGAACTTTGGCTAAGACCCTGCTAAGACTGAAGAGTGGAGCTTTTGTGACTTGTGAGACTTGTTTACTCTTTTTAAATTAAACTTGCCACTTTCCAAACGTCGAATTTGTCTTTTTCAAGTGTAACACATCATTTTGAGTAGAAAGACGGAAAAATTACGCTTCCAATACGTCGAAACAAAACTAAGGTGAGGAAAAACCGTACGAAAAAGACCAAGCGTCTCACCATTTTTCTTGTTGAATGCAGATGATGTCTGTATTCTTTGGTTATTCATTCATATCTTCCGTCCTTGTAATTATAAGACCCTTTTATATACACCAAGAATGTTGATAATGAATATCTCCATGTAGATGTCTGAACATCATCTCACTTTTCAACGATGACAACTTTGTTTTTGCACGACCGACAGTACATGTTGTCTGGAAAGCCAGACAAATGACTACTAAAAAGTTCTCAATTTGTGATATATTGACTTGCAAAGTTCATACAATAAACTATTTATTGTCTTCGTTTAAATGGTCTGTTTTAGTTAAATATCAAAGTACTGTCTTTTATGTGGAACTCTATTTTAAAAAACGGCGAAAGACAAAGCAGCTCAACGTGACCTTCAAACATCGTTTGAAAGCAAGGTCATAATATAAGCTTATATATTTTACAAATTCATTGACCAAATAAATCTAATCACTTCAGAATTGTTTTTATCTAAGACTCTTATGCTTCTCTTTACAATTTACATGGTAATTGAAAGGTAAAAAGGTTATAAATAAAAGATAATTCTCAAAACTTCACCAGCTCACTGACTCGTTGTTGACTTGACTGTTGACATTTCAAACTGTCAGTGCGTAGCCGGGGGGGGGCTCCCTTTTATGCGCTCGCTCCGTGTTTAAAGCCTTGTTTTGATTGGTTTATTTAACTTGTTATAAGGTTACGTAGGCCCGCAAGGACGAGAGGGCTAATTTCCCGGGGGCACTTAACAAAAGTTGACCCCCTTTGCTGTGTTTACTGTCGAAAACTGTCGCTTCCTATAAGGCTATATTGGCTATTGAACTCGCACGCTCTTCGCACGAAGTCTCTCGCACTCGGTAGTCTCTCTTGCAGGAATGAAGTCACGAGAAAAACTCGGGAAGGGATTAGATGATGGAAGAAAGTCCAGTTCAAAGGAGGAGAGCTACGCATTCGGTGGACCATTTGTTATGGCCATCATGCTCTTTGCTCTTCCTCTCCTTGTCTTGGCGACTTATGTATATTGTAACAAGGACAAGTGTTGGCATCTATCGGAAATATTTTGGAAACACAAGATTCCGTTACCCACCGCAAAGCAATTTCTGGATCCCCAAGCAGCCGCCATGGTCTATGGCTGGGTTGTATTTCAAGCATTTTTAAGTCGACTGCCTCTTGGGAAGGTGAGTGGACCACATTTAACATTTTGAGGTCGCAATGCCAACTTTCTGACGTTTTTCCAGGAAAAATTACATGCTTGCTGAAGTATAGGGGTGTGGAGATTTTGTGAAACAGTCGAGCCATGCAGGCATATTTTTGTCATTCTCATACTTTGATAAAATCTGAGGGCTTACAGACCAGTATGGAATGTAGAGGCTGTGCACCGGACATGTCCGGTGCACAGCAACGGGAAATGGTGCACAAACTGGTGCACAAAAATGCAAAATAGCAATTATTGGTGCACACGAAAAGTGGTTATAAACAGCGGTGCACAAGCTAAGTTATAAATGGTATCTAAGACATTGCCACTGACTGATATGATAACTATTATATATAGTGTAAAAAAGCTGTGTTGTTTCTGCTCCTAATAATGGACTTCATTAATTATTTTGAGCTGAATTGTTAATTTTAATTTAGTTATTTTGACATAACCAACTTAAACAAAGAAATAAAGACCAAACAAACATGGGAATTAATAGACCAGACTGACCTTCAGAATTCTGTAAATTCTTCCCCCAAAATGCAGGAAATGGCATTTCAGAGAGTCTAGATTTCAAAAATTTTCGGGGGAGCATGCCCCCTAACCCCCCTACACGGGCTACACCCTACATAGTTATCATGCCTGCAGCGCTAAAATTGGCAGCCCCATCCTTTCCATGCTGGTACCACCACTAACAGTCAACTGCCTGTTGGTGCACATGGACAAATCTATATCCTAGTATTGGTGCACAAATATACAGGATAAGCTGATGTCCGGTGCACAAAAGATGGACATTCCATACAGGCTTACAGACTTACAGTAGATTTTTTAGAGTGTAACTACATGTAAATAGTCGAAGTTAAGGGTTGAGAGTCGATAAATTGACCAGGAAATACCAAAAAAATTCTATGTACTACAATACTGGCCCAATTATATATTGCAACTTTGTACTGTAAACAAAAGGAGTTGCATCTCGAGGCAGGAATGTGGACCTTGTTACTGACGTCACAGTCTACCAGCTCTGAGTAAGGGGCTCTACAGTCCGTTCCAGGGGCGGATCTAGAATTTTTTTTCACCTTAGTCAAACCATTCCTAGGGGGGTCCAGGGCCATGCCCCCCCCGGAAAATTTTTGAAATTTGCACCTCTGAAATGGCATTTCCTACATTCTGACGGTACTTTGGGGAAAGATTTAAAAGTTTTAAATCGTGTTTTCAATAGTGCATTTTATCAAACCTGGAAGGTGTCAAATAAATTTAGATAAAGTGGACGTTTCACTATGCAAATACATTTAAAATTATAGAAAATAACGGGGGAAAATCCAATAAATCGAATCTTAGGTAGCTGCTACCTATGCACCCCCGACGGAAATCCTGAATAACATCAGAACGTACACATAAACACATTCATGTGACAAGATCAAAGAATCATGTTACCAAAATCATTAAGCACTTTAGATATTTTGAATGATATTCCAGGCCACTGAGGGTAGGATCTAGTCGTGTGAGAAACATCAAGAGGTACACGAGGTAACCAAACAAAACTAACGTGTTCTCATGTTGTGCAATATTTACGCAAAACTATCTCTACCAGACATCACATGGTTCAATTTAAATAATTCACATTCGCGTGCGCTATCAAATTTACTAACCCATACAGTCATTCAGCCAGAATAGAATACTATTATAAACGTCGCGTCTATATATAAGACTATTATTATAATATACTCGTTTGATAATCAAAGGATTAGTTACCGCGATAGGTTCTGAACCGTTTGAGTCTGACTGCCAAGACTCTGAGAATCCTTTGACGAGTAATACCTTCTGGCCTTAGCCAGTGTTGATAATATTTGCGCGTCTGACAACCAAAGGCTTAACGTTAAAACTTACCTACCGATCAGGACAATTGAATCATCACTGCTGTTTAATTGAAGTGAATACTAAACTTTTTATCACGTTTGTAAAGTCATGTTTGAAATGTGTTTGAAACTGAAAGAGCTCTCCCAGTCTGACTCTTAGTATACATAATTTATGTTCGGCAGAATCGGCAGTCTTGACAGCAGATCAGTCGGCAGACCAGGCAAGAACTACAAAGTAAAACGCCACCAACCAATCAATGTTCATGATAAAGAGCTTCTGCGAAAATTCAACCAATGAGAATAAGTCATATAATGGTCCAAATCAGGCAAAAAAGACAACGAAATCAGGCAAACCAATGAACGAGCGTAATGGAATTCGTTTTAGGAATTTAGCCAATCACCGCAGCTAATACAATAGCACAAATCAGGCAAGAAGAAGAACAAAGCTAAGCCGCGCTCTGTTTACACGGCGCTGCGTGCGTATTGTATATTCGCTTGACTAGAGTAACTACATATTATGGACTTGGATAGTTTTGTAGAGTGTAGCAGTGAATATACGGGAAAACTATAGAAAGAGATTTTTTTTCTGTGCCTTTTTTCACCTTAGTCGTTTGACTTGTTTGACTAACGTTAAATCCGCCCCTGGTCCGTTCTATGCATGCACGAAACTAATGTTTACATCTTTATTTACCAAAAAAATACTGATACCTTACTCAAGATTGTAAGCTTTTCTTGCTTCCTCTTCATCACTTGTACCCAAAATAAAACATTTTCAAAAGAAATAGAAGAAATCCAAAGAGATATCCTCACTGAATCGCTTGGTTTTCTGCCATGTTGTTCCCAACGGTTTACATTGAGCTAAATACTTCGTTACAAGTAAATGCTGATTTTTTTTACTTAAATAAAGTAATGAAGTAAATTTACTTCATTACTGGTGATCACTGGTGGTGGCTAGTTATTAATTCAATAGTTTACTCTGGCTAATGCTAAACATCAATGGAAAAGCTGCAAGACAAAAAGAAGTTATTTCGAGTAAACTAAAGCTAACGATGCAATAACTCGGTTTTCGGTTCGGTCATTTGACCTGGACTAACGTGTGCATAGGTGTAGAGTAGGGGGGGTGGGTGGGGCTGAGGGGCTTTAGCCCCTGGAGAAATCTTAATGGGGGGGCTAAGTTCCCCCAGAAATTTTGCAGCAACTGACTCATCAATCACCATTGACAAATTATAGGTTACTCATTAGGCTAAGTGATAAGTCAACCCAGTAAACACAACATCAAAATATTGTTGAAATGTGTTATATTTTAACTAGTTTTTATGACATTTCATGACCTTCAGTGTTCTTAAAAATCACCCCCTCCGAATGCAGGAAATGGCATTTCCAAGACTCTAAATTTCAAAAATTTCTGGGGGGCATGCCCTCCAACCCCCCTAGAAGAGTCCCTTTTTGTAAACACCCCCCATGGCAACCTCGTACCCAGGGTTTTATCTCCGCTGCTCCAGCCACAGCGGTGGTGAGCAGAGATAAGAACCTGGGTACGAGGTTGCCCCCATGGGAAAATTCTTAAAAAGGCCCTGTTCAGCACTTCAGCCCCCCTGGGCAAAAACAAAACTCTATGCCTATGAGTGCGTGCAGACTAAAATTTAATAATCTTACAATACAATGACAGTTAGTCATTTCCTGCTGTTATGAAAATGAAAAGAAACTTAACAAAAGTTACTTGTTTCAAGTTACTGTCATTTTAGAGACTTGCTGAGTGTGTTTCATTTAAAGCATGTGCTGTACTTTTCATTGTGTGTTACACTGTTAGTGATGTCAAATGTCAGTAATATAACTACCCAATGTCAGCTATTGTATCGTTATATTTATTGTATAATTAAGTAAGAGTTAATTACCAAGAACCGAGGCTTATAGCCAAATACAGCCCAAGGGGCCACTGACCCCGAGGGGTTTATTTGGATAAAATTAGCCTCGGTTCGAGGTAATTAACTGACTTATTTAGAGTTGAGGAGGTTTTCAAAAAAAACATATAATTACTATATATTGTCCTGTTGACCAGGGCCATATCTACATGTATATACAGTGCCTTGAATTTTTAATTATTGGAAAGAACAAAGTAAACCAACTCGACTATTAAATAATGTATGTAATATTGTATTATTATATTTATCATATATAATATATATATATTATTTACCAGCTGGGAGGTCCGTATAGAGAAATATTTCCCGAGGTCTCAAAAACTGCCTGAGGCTGCAGGCCGAGGGTCGTTTTTGAGACCAAGGGAAATATTTCTCTATACGGACCGACCAAAACGGTAAATAATTTATTTATTTTTTTTAATTATCTTCGCTTGGTTCTTTTGGTCTTCATCAGTGTTTAGAGTGAATAAAAAAGGGAAGTTTCTGCTGTTTCTTTCGAAAAAGAAAATTAGATTTTAAGTCTCTTTCACAGATGAAAAACTCGATTTCAAAATTTTTGATTTCGTTTAAGTTTATTTTCAAACGTTTTAAGAATATTTTACAGCCTATAAAACACATTTAATTAAAAGAATTATTTTGAGCGGTCCGTACGGGCTCATATGGACCGCTCGTTAGCCAATCAGAAAGCAGGATTTGGTAAAATACGGTCCGAAAAAAAATAATATTATATATTGTATTTTTCTTATTAGGTTGTTGAGGGAACACCCTTAAAAGATGGAACAAGATTGAAATATCGGGTTAATGGTTAGTAAAGATTGACCATAATTACTACTTGTTACCAAGTATCAACATGGCAGGCTTGAAATAACTGAAGAGTGGAGGGGGGGGCAGTTTTCATAAAATGAATTATACCCCAAATTAGTTCTTACTTATATTAATTAATATCATTCATTTTGTTTCTATCCCGCATTTTGATTGGTTAATTCACCTGCAAATAACTGAGTGCAAATAATTTTCTGCTGCAAATAATTTAAATGAGCATCAGCGCACTAGCGATAGCAGTCGGCTACTACAGATAATTTTCATAAACATGGCGGTGATGGGGTGGCTAATGGAGGAAGAAATTGAGAGTATTTGGAAGCTAGCATCCATTATGACAATATACTTCAGAAAAGAAATAGTTAAAAGGAAGATGTAGTGAAATAAACGTAGAAAACTGCTGGAAGTTGTTACTTGGCGCACACAAAATCAGAGCAAAGTCACCACTCACCAATGTCAGTAATAATAAGATTAATTTACATAATTACGTATACGTATATGTTCATAACATGTTCAAAAAATGTGCGGTGGTGTAATGAACTATAACGCTAGTAAATGTCAGTTATGGAGTTTTAAAAATCAGAGGCCATCTCATTCCCAGCTTCGGCCTCCCATGTGGGTGGTCGATGGTAGTGAGGAACGCAAATGTGTGACACATTTGTATATGGCAACATTACTCTGTCTTTCATATCGTGCATCACCAAATTGCTGGCTTACAGCATCGGCGGCGTCAACACCGGCTGATACATTTTTCAGATTAGTACCTCCAGATTTCTGCAATGCGTTGCCGTCCTCGTTTTCGTAACCAATAAACAGACTCATTTATATTAATACCTGATATATTTGAAAAACACGTACGATCCAACCGCTGTGCCAATTGCTGTAAGAACTAGCTTATTGTCACTTAAAGTGGAAATGAAACGAAAATTAAGTCAGTCTTATTTGAAAGAACACTTAAAATGATAGAGTAACATCTTTTGCGACCAAAATTTAAGCACGCTTAAGTTAAGCGTGCTTAAAATGCGCCACCTTGGTGCGTTTTCATGGTCATTTTATAATCCCTTACTAAAATACGTACACCATTATTCAACATGGCGGACGAGCTATATTTTTGGTTTTGGTAGCTTCGTATGAGGTCTTCCGTTGTTGTTTAACTCTTTCTTGTCCGAATTGGTCTTTAGTATTTTATTCTGGCTAACGCCAGACGATTTTATTCACCTCTGGGGAAGCCCCCGGACAGGAATGAGTTATAGACTATCTCTTTAACTCTTTCTTGTCCGAATTGGTCTTTAGTATTTTATTCTGGCTAACGCCAGACGATTTTATTCACCTCTGGGGAAGCCCCGGACAGGAATGAGTTATAGACTATCTCTTTAACTCTTTCTTGTCCGAATTGGTCTTTAGTATTTTATTCTGGCTAACGCCAGACGATTTTATTCACCTCTGGGGAAGCCCCCGGACAGGAATGAGTTATAGACTATCTCTTTAACTCTTTCTTGTCCGAATTGGTCTTTAGTATTTTATTCTGGCTAACGCCAGACGATTTTATTCACCTCTGGGGAAGCCCCCGGACAGGAATGAGTTAACGCACGCTACCCGGAACAAACGGCACACCAGATTTACGGGATTGGTACACGAGAAAGAGTAATAGCTAAAAGAAAGAAAGAAACAAAGGAACAAAAAATAGCGAGATGGAAGCTTCTGCAGCAGGAAAAAAGAGAGCATTTTATCGTATTAATAACACCGTAGTATACTGTAGCAAGCGTTTTTCAATCCCGTTGCGTTTACACGGCCAAGTTAAACGCGATTAACTGATCGTGCTCAGTTTAATCCACCTCCTTGAGGGGTGCAAACTAATCGCGATTAATTTACGCCGATCTGTTTATACGGACATTTTAAGCCCGCTTGAAGTCAGATGGGCTCAGATCCCGCTTAAATTTTGACCGTGTAAACACGGCTTAAGACTGACTTAATTTTCGCTTCATTTGCACTTTAAACTACATTAATTAACATGCACTATCAGATTATGGAATTTCTATGGATAGGTGAGGAGGGTGCAAGCGTGAACCAACTATTATTTCATGGAAATTAAGAGTGAATGATCTAATAGGCGAGTTTCAGGGTGTTGCGCGCGCATCATTTTTCAAAAAAACTGGCAAGCTCCACTCAAAGTAAACGTACTATTTAAAATAAACAAAGTATAGATACAGTTTCTGGATGTTTAACACTGTTATTCTGCTGTTGTTGGCACGCTAGCAAGTCTGTTTGCCATTGCTTATTTTGTAGAGAGCCCGCCAATTCCTTCCCAAAACGATGCGCACGCAACACCCTGAAACTCGCCTATTGCTTTTAGTATATACAGTATATAGAAACTAACTTGTCAGCGGTATCACTGAGGCTATGTCAGTCTACACTAATCCGTTTCCAAACGAAAACGGAGACCTCATATCGAAAACATATCAAAAGTTTTCCGTCCACACTATCGTTTTCGAATCGTTTTCGCCGTTTAGTAAAACGCTAAAAAGATCTACAGGGGTATGAATGAATAGTTCTGGGTGACTGAAACCAAGATAACATAATCGTGACATCATCGTTTTCGCCGTTTAGTAAAACGCTAAAAAGATCTACAGGGGTATGAATGAATAGTTCTAGGTGACTGAAACCAAGATAACAGAATCGTGACATCATCGTTTTCCAAAAGCTTCGTTTTTGCCGTCCACACTACATGGTGCAGAAAAACGGCGTCTTCGAATGTCTTTACTCTCTCGGGAGAGCGTTTTTGGCCACCGACCTTAAGCTGGATTTCCATTCAGTGCATTTTGTCGCGCGATCGACTTTTCTCGATCGCTTTCTTTTGAAATGTGTGTATTCAACCAAAGCTAATGAAATGCGTTCCGCTTGACAACCCACAATTCAAAAGAAAGCGATCGCAAAAAGTCGATCGCGCGATAAAATGCACTGAATGGAAATCCAGCTTTAAAAAAAGAAGTATGGTCATTGTTTCTGTTGAAAATCGAGGTAGTCTCCAAAAACATCTGACTACACATTACTAAACGTTCTTTTATATTTTCTGTGATACATTTATTAGGTATTAGTGCATTGGTCATCAGTATTATGGCATTTGCAGCTTGCGTTTACTACAAACTTCCAGTTGCTGATCTTATTTACAACAAATTCTTGGGAATGATTACGCATGCCACACTGCTGTCATATGCAATGGGCGGTTTACTTTTTTTGAAAGCATGGTTTCAAAATACAGGATTATCAGAAGGTGGTAACACAGGTAGGTTTTAGACCACATATGGGAAGGTCTTGGGCTATGAAGGGTTAATTAGCCTTTGTCCCCCAAAGTGATACCAGTCGATCAATTTTAGGATGCTGCATGGCTCATGCACTATATACAGCAGTGGCGTGGTGGCAGGGGGGGGCGGGGCAAGGCCCCCCAGCTGGGGTTGCAGAAGGGCGCCAAAATTTAACAAAATAAACATATTTCTTTGTATATATAGCTAGGTCTTCAATGGTGGGATATAAAGATCTGAAATCTGTAATCTTTTGTGTTTTTTATGAAGTTTTATAATCTTCAGAATTCTGTAAAATCTCACTCCAAAATGCAGGAAATGGCATATCAGAGACTCTAGATTTCAAAATTTTCCAGGGGAGCATGCCCCCGGACCCCCCTATACGATTGCCGCTACTTTGGTGCTCGCATTGGTGTGGCGTTGTTTGTTGTAATATTATATATATTATTGCTACTTGCAATGAGTTATTTTAAAACAAAACATGTGACCACTTATCAAATACAGTAATGTCTTTCTTTCTTTCTTTCTTTCATTTTTTTTTTTGGAGGGGGGAGGGGGGGGGGGGGGGCGCCAAAGCTAATCTGGCCACCCCAGCCTAAAACTTGCCACCACGCCACTGACATACAGTATACACTGTGATAGGAAAGTTGTAATAAGTCAGTCGTGTACATATAGTAGTCATATTTTTGTTCCATTTTAGGTAATCATTTGTATGACTACTTTATGGGCAAGCAGCTCAATCCTCGCATTTTCGACATTGATTTAAAGTTCTTCTTCATTGTTCGTCCTGGAATGATAGGCCTGGTGAGTAAGCAGTCTGTCAGACCCATTGAACTCTAAATAAACTGGATCGCTAACTCGCTTGCACCTCAACCCCAGTCCCTTTTACTGTATAACCGAGAGAAAATGAAGCTGAATTTGGTGAACTGGGTTGCAAAAACAGCTTGAAATCAAAGAAAAACTAAACTTGTTAACCACTTTTAGGCTTAAATCAAATTCCAATATACCGTAGAGTAGGTAAACACAAGTAAAAACAAGGAAAACAGTAAAAATATAAGCTCTCAAATGAAAGTCAACAATACGCAACCAAAATTGCCATTGGTTTGGACAAATACAAAGAAAATACATATGAAACCCAGGTTTAAAATGATTGAAGAGGTTGTTTATAAAAACAGTTGGGTTTTAAATTTCTCAATTTTCAGTAGGAAAACCCCCCAACAAAATGCACTTTACCGTGTGTTATTACAGCTCTGGAATTACTCTTCGTAACGAAAAATATCAGATTTAGCATTTTCACAACTGAAACTTGAGTTAAAACTATAATTTAGCATTATTTTGTTACTAATTCTTGGCAAGGCAACCTTCAAACGTTTGAGATAACAAAGAAAAATAAGAGAAACCTGCATTTTCCGTACAAGTTTCGGACTCGAATTTTGCTTTTGTTCCGGAGATATTTCGTCATTCAATCCATTTTCGTGTGTAGAAATTGTTCAGGTACAAGGCCAATAAGCCCAATACAAACTATCGTCTTCGTTATCATCTATAAAAATACTTTAGGCCTAAAAAATAGTTGTTTTTTGCAGCGAGTTTTCAGTTTTTCATTGTGCCCCTCATTGACGTCAGACGTGCAATGGCTGCCGCCAGCCACAGAATTCTGTGCCTCAGCGGCCGGAAGTTTGACTTCACCCAATCACAGGGCCTGTCTTATGGAGTTAGCGTTCCAGTTTATTTAGAGTTCAATGGTCAGACCATTGGAAAACCATTAATGGGATTTCCCAAACGATTTCAAAGAAGGAAGTACCAAGGCTTACAGTCCGGATTTTTAGAAATGGCGTCCAATTTCCGTCAAAATCTATATTTTAGGCAAATCACTGAGAATAATTTCCTTTATTTTTTAAATTTTGGGCGCCCAATGTCGTTCACGTTTTAATTCTAGGGCATCCCAGGACGCTCTTCTGGTTAAAAGCCTGATAAGTGGAAGGGAGGGGGGGGGGGGGGGTTGTTAGCACATTAGCACACTACCCACGAATTTTAAGGAGATACAGTACAACATGCAATACTGTACATGGGAAAAGAATGAAAATTATAGATAAACATCTCTTTCTTTCTTAGGTTTTAATTGACTTGGCAATGGTAGTAAAGGTTCACCAAGAATCTGGTGAAACCAACATGGCCGTTTTGTTGGTGTGTTTATTCCACATGTTATCTGTTACTGATATACTCTGGTTTGAGGTATGTACCAGTAGTAGTAGAATTATATTTTCAAGTTTAACCCACTGCTGCCTGAGCTAGTCAAAAACTGCCTATTTGATCTAAAGGAGGAGGCCTGGGGGGGCTAATCATCCTTACTTGTAGCCAGTGGCTGAATTGCAAAGGACGCAGATCAACGTGGCCGTGTGTCGAGGCATACCAAAGGCGCCCCAGGCAGCCGCCATACCACACAGTTCAGACCACGGATCACAGCTAAAATGTTACATATTTTGTTCTGTCTGACACCAGACGATTTTACTTTCATTGTCTAACACCAGACTATTTTACTCTGTCTAACTCCAGACTATTTTACTTTGTCTAACACCAGACTATTTTACTTTGTCCAACACCAGACTATTTTACTCTGTCTAACACCAGACTATTTTACTTTGTCTAACACCAGACTATTTTACTTTGTCTAACACCAGACTATTTTACTTTGTCTAACACCAAACTATTTTACTCTGTCTAACACCAGACTATTTTACTGTCTAACACCAGCCTATTCTACTTTGTCTAACACCACACTATTTTACTCTATCTAACACCAGACTATTTTACTCTGTCTAACACCAGACTATTTTACTTTGTCTAACACCAGACTATTTTACTTTGTCTAACACCAGACTATTTTACTTTTTCTAACACCAGACTATTTTACTTTGTCTAATACCAGACTATTTTACTTTGTCTAATACCAGACTATTTTACTCTGTCTAACACCAGACTATTTTACTCTGTCTAACACCAGACTATTTACTTTGTCTAACACCAGACTATTTTACTTTGTCTAACAGCGGACTATTTTACTCTGTCTGACACCAGACTATTTTACTTTCTCTAACACCAAATTATTTTACTCTGTCTAACACCAGACTATTTTACTCTATCTAACACCAGACTATTTTACTTTGTCTAACACCAGACTATTTTACTTTGTCTAACACCAGACTATTTTACTTTGTCTAACACTGGACTATTTTACTCTGTCTAACACCGGACTATTTTACTTTGTCTAACACCGGACTATTTTACTTTGTCTAACACCAGACTATTTTACTTTGTCTAACACCAGACTATTTTACTTTGTCTAACACCAGACTATTTTACTTTGTCTAACACCAGACTATTTTACTTTGTCTAATACCAGACTATTTTACTCTGTCTAACACCAGACTATTTTACTCTGTCTAACACTAGACTATTTTACTCTGTCTAACACCAGACTATTTTACTTTGTCTAACACTGGACTATCTTACTCTGTCTAACACCGGACTATTTTACTTTGTCTAACACCGGACTATTTTACTTTGTCTAACACCAGACTATTTTACTTTGTCTAACACCAGACTATTTTACTTTGTCTAACACCAGACTATTTTACTTTGTCTAACACCAGACTATTTTACTTTGTCTAACACCAGACTATTTTACTCTGTCTGACACCAGACTATTTTACTTTGTCTAACACCAGACTATTTTACTCTGTCTGACACCAGACTATTTTACTCTGTCTAACACCAGAGTATTTTGCATCGTCTAACACCAGACTATTTTACTTTGTCTAACACCAGACTATTTTACTTTGTCTAACACCAGACTATTTTACTTTGTCTAACACCAAACTATTTTACTCTGTCTAACACCAAACTATTTTACTTTGTCTAACACCAGACTATTTTACTTTGTCTAACACCAGACTATTTTACTCTGTCTAACACCAGACTATTTTACTCTGTCTGACACCAAACTATTTTACTTTGTCTAACACCAGACTATTTTACTTTGTCTAATACCAGACTATTTTACTCTGTCTAACACCAGACTATTTTACTTTGTCTAACACCAGACTATTTTACTCTATCTAACACCAGACTATTTTACTTTGTCTAACACCAGACTATTTTACTTTGTCTAACACCAGACTATTTTACTTTGTCTAACACCAGACTATTTTACTCTGTCTAACACCAGACTATTTTACTTTGTCTAACACTGGACTATTTTACTCTGTCTAACACCGGACTATTTTACTTTGTCTAACACCGGACTATTTTACTTTGTCTAACACCGGCCTATTTTACTTTGTCTATCACCAGACTATTTTACTTTGTCTAACACCAGACTATTTTACTTTGTCTAACACCAGACTATTTTACTTTGTCTAATACCAGACTATTTTACTCTGCCTAACACCAGACTATTTTACTCTGTCTAACACTAGACTATTTTACTCTGTCTAACACCAGACTATTTTACTTTGTCTAACACTGAACTATCTTACTCTGTCTAACACCGGACTATTTTACTTTGTCTAACACCGGACTATTTTACTTTGTCTAACACCAGACTATTTTACTTTGTCTAACACCAGACTATTTTACTTTGTCTAACACCAGACTATTTTACTTTGTCTAACACCAGACTATTTTACTTTGTCTAACACCAGACTATTTTACTCTGTCTGACACCAGACTATTTTACTTTGTCTAACACCAGACTATTTTACTCTGTCTGACACCAGACTATTTTACTCTGTCTAACACCAGAGTATTTTGCATCGTCTAACACCAGACTATTTTACTTTGTCTAACACCAGACTATTTTACTTTGTCTAACACCAGACTATTTTACTTTGTCTAACACCAAACTATTTTACTCTGTCTAACACCAAACTATTTTACTTTGTCTAACACCAGACTATTTTACTCTGGTGTTAGACAGAGTAAAATAGTCTGGTGTTAACCAGACTATTTTACTCTGTCTAACACCAGACTATTTTACTCTGTCTAACACCAGACTATTTTACTCTATCTGACACCAAACTATTTTACTTTGTCTAACACCAGACTATTTTACTTTGTCTAATACCAGACTATTTTACTCTGTCTAACACCAGACTATTTTACTTTGTCTAACACTGGACTATTTTACTCTGTCTAACACCAGACTATTTTACTTTGTCTAACACCGGACTATTTTACTTTGTCTAACACCAGACTATTTTACTTTGTCGAACACCAGACTATTTTACTTTGTCTAACACCAGACTATTTTACTCTGTCTAACACCAGACTATTTTACTTTGTCTAACACCGGACTATTTTACTCTGTCTAACACCAGACTATTTTACTTTGTCTAACACCGGACTATTTTACTTTGTCTAACACCAGACTATTTTACTTTGTCTAACACCAGACTATTTTACTTTGTCTAACACCAAACTATTTTACTTTGTCTAACACCAGACTATTTTACTTTGTCTAACACCAGACTATTTTACTTTGTCTAACACCAGACTATTTTACTCTGTCTAACACCAGACTATTTTACTTTGTCTAACACTGGACTATTTTACTCTGTCTAACACCGGACTATTTTACTTTGTCTAACACCGGACTATTTTACTTTGTCTAACACCAGACTATTTTACTTTGTCTAACACCAGACTATTTTACTTTGTCTAACACCAGACTATTTTACTTTGTCTAACACCAGACTATTTTACTTTGTCTAACACCAGACTATTTTACTCTGTCTAACACCAGACTATTTTACTTTGTCTAACACCAGACTATTTTACTCTATCTAACACCAGACTATTTTACTTTGTCTAACACCAGACTATTTTACTTTGTCTAACACCAGACTATTTTACTTTGTCTAACACCAGACTATTTTACTCTGTCTAACACCAGACTATTTTACTTTGTCTAACACTGGACTATTTTACTCTGTCTAACACCGGACTATTTTACTTTGTCTAACACCAGACTATTTTACTTTGTCTAACACCAGACTATTTTACTTTGTCTAACACCAGACTATTTTACTTTGTCTAACACCAGACTATTTTACTCTGTCTGACACCAGACTATTTTACTTTGTCTAACACCAGACTATTTTACTCTGTCTGACACCAGACTATTTTACTCTGTCTAACACCAGAGTATTTTGCATCGTCTAACACCAGACTATTTTACTTTGTCTAACAGCAGACTATTTTACTTTGTCTAACACCAGACTATTTTACTTTGTCTAACACCAAACTATTTTACTTTGTCTAACACCAGACTATTTTACTTTGTCTAACACCAGACTATTTTACTCTGTCTAACACCAGACTATTTTACTCTGTCTGACACCAAACTATTTTACTTTGTCTAACACCAGACTATTTTACTTTGTCTAATACCAGACTATTTTACTCTGTCTAACACCAGACTATTTTACTTTGTCTAACACTGGACTATTTTACTCAGTCTAACACCGGACTATTTTACTTTGTCTAACACCGGACTATTTTACTTTGTCTAACACCAGACTATTTTACTTTGTCGAACACCAGACTATTTTACTTTGTCTAACACCAGACTATTTTACTCTGTCTAACACCAGACTATTTTACTTTGTCTAACACCAGACTATTTTACTTTGTCTAACACCAGACTATTTTACTTTGTCTAACACCAGACTATTTTACTCTGTCTAACACCAGACTATTTTACTTTGTCTAACACTGGACTATTTTACTCTGTCTAACACCGGACTATTTTACTTTGTCTAACACCGGACTATTTTACTTTGTCTAACACCAGACTATTTTACTTTGTCTAACACCAGACTATTTTACTTTGTCTAACACCAGACTATTTTACTTTGTCTAACACCAGACTATTTTACTTTGTCTAATACCAGACTATTTTACTGTGTCTAACACCAGACTATTTTACTCTGTCTAACACTAGACTATTTTACTCTGTCTAACACCAGACTATTTTACTTTGTTTAACACTGGACTATCTTACTCTGTCTAACACCGGACTATTTTACTTTGTCTAACACCGGACTATTTTACTTTGTCTAACACCAGACTATTTTACTTTGTCTAACACCAGACTATTTTACTTTGTCTAACACCAGACTATTTTACTTTGTCTAACACCAGACTATTTTACTTTGTCTAACACCAGACTATTTTACTTTGTCTAACACCAGACTATTTTACTTTGTCTAACACCAGACTATTTTACTCTGTCTGACACCAGACTATTTTACTTTGTCTAACACCAGACTATTTTACTTTGTCTAACACCAGGCTATTTTACTTTGTCTAACACCAAATTATTTTACTCTGTCTAACACCAGACTATTTTACTCTATCTAACACCAGACTATTTTACTTTGTCTAACACCAGACTATTTTACTCTATCTAACACCAGACTATTTACTTTGTCTAACACCAGACTATTTTACTCTGTCTGACACCAAACTATTTTACTTTGTCTAACACCAGACTATTTTACTTTGTCTAACACTGGACTATTTTACTCTGTCTAAGACCGGACTATTTTACTTTGTCTAACACCGGACTATTTTACTTTGTCTAACACCAGACTATTTTACTTTGTCTAACACCAGACTATTTTACTTTGTCTAACACCAGACTATTTTACTTTGTCTAACACCAGACTATTTTACTTTGTCTAATACCAGACTATTTTACTCTGTCTAACACCAGACTATTTTACTCTGTCTAACACTAGACTATTTTACTCTGTCTAACACCAGACTATTTTACTGTCTAACACCAGCCTATTCTACTTTGTCTAACACCACACTATTTTACTCTGTCTAACACCAGACTATTTTACTCTGTCTAACACCAGACTATTTTACTTTGTCTAACACCAGACTATTTTACTTTGTCTAACACCAGACTATTTTACTTTTTCTAACACCAGACTATTTTACTTTGTCTAATACCAGACTATTTTACTTTGTCTAATACCAGACTATTTTACTCTGTCTAACACCAGACTATTTTACTCTGTCTAACACCAGACTATTTACTTTGTCTAACACCAGACTATTTTACTTTGTCTAACAGCGGACTATTTTACTCTGTCTGACACCAGACTATTTTACTTTCTCTAACACCAAATTATTTTACTCTGTCTAACACCAGACTATTTTACTCTATCTAACACCAGACTATTTTACTTTGTCTAACACCAGACTATTTTACTTTGTCTAACACCAGACTATTTTACTTTGTCTAACACCAGACTATTTTACTCGGTCTAACACCGGACTATTTTACTTTGTCTAACACCGGACTATTTTACTTTGTCTAACACCAGACTATTTTACTTTGTCTAACACCAGACTATTTTACTTTGTCTAACACCAGACTATTTTACTTTGTCTAATACCAGACTATTTTACTCTGCCTAACACCAGACTATTTTACTCTGTCTAACACTAGACTATTTTACTCTGTCTAACACCAGACTATTTTACTTTGTCTAACACTGGACTATCTTACTCTGTCTAACACCGGACTATTTTACTTTGTCTAACACCGGACTATTTTACTTTGTCTAACACCAGACTATTTTACTTTGTCTAACACCAGACTATTTTACTTTGTCTAACACCAGACTATTTTACTTTGTCTAACACCAGACTATTTTACTCTGTCTAACACCAGACTATTTTACTTTGTCTAACACTGGACTATTTTACTCTGTCTAACACCGGACTATTTTACTTTGTCTAACACCGGACTATTTTACTTTGTCTAACACCAGACTATTTTACTTTGTCTAACACCAGACTATTTTACTTTGTCTAACACCAGACTATTTTACTTTGTCTAACACCAGACTATTTTACTTTGTCTAATACCAGACTATTTTACTCTGTTTAACACCAGACTATTTTATTCTGTCTAACACTAGACTATTTTACTCTGTCTAACACCAGATTATTTTACTTTGTCTAACACTGGACTATCTTACTCTGTCTAACACCGGACTATTTTACTTTGTCTAACACCGGACTATTTTACTTTGTCTAACACCAGACTATTTTACTTTGTCTAACACCAGACTATTTTACTTTGTCTAACACCAGACTATTTTACTTTGTCTAACACCAGACTATTTTACTTTGTCTAACACCAGACTATTTTACTCTGTCTGACACCAGACTATTTTACTTTGTCTAACACCAGACTATTTTACTCTGTCTGACACCAGACAATTTTACTCTGTCTAACACCAGAGTATTTTGCATCGTCTAACACCAGACTATTTTACTTTGTCTAACACCAGACTATTTTACTTTGTCTAACACCAGACTATTTTACTTTGTCTAACACCAAACTATTTTACTCTGTCTAACACCAAACTATTTTACTTTGTCTAACACCAGACTATTTTACTTTGTCTAACACCAGACTATTTTACTCTGTCTAACACCAGACTATTTTACTCTGTCTGACACCAAACTATTTTACTTTGTCTAACACCAGACTATTTTACTTTGTCTAATACCAGACTATTTTACTCTGTCTAACACCAGACTATTTTACTTTGTCTAACACCAGACTATTTTACTCTATTTAACACCAGACTATTTTACTTTGTCTAACACCAGACTATTTTACTTTGTCTAACACCAGACTATTTTACTTTGTCTAACACCAGACTATTTTACTCTGTCTAACACCAGACTATTTTACTTTGTCTAACACTGGACTATTTTACTCTGTCTAACACCGGACTATTTTACTTTGTCTAACACCGGACTATTTTACTTTGTCTAACACCGGCCTATTTTACTTTGTCTATCACCAGACTATTTTACTTTGTCTAACACCAGACTATTTTACTTTGTCTAACACCAGACTATTTTACTTTGTCTAATACCAGACTATTTTACTCTGCCTAACACCAGACTATTTTACTCTGTCTAACACTAGACTATTTTACTCTGTCTAACACCAGACTATTTTACTTTGTCTAACACTGGACTATCTTACTCTGTCTAACACCGGACTATTTTACTTTGTCTAACACCGGACTATTTTACTTTGTCTAACACCAGACTATTTTACTTTGTCTAACACCAGACTATTTTACTTTGTCTAACACCAGACTATTTTACTTTGTCTAACACCAGACTATTTTACTTTGTCTAACACCAGACTATTTTACTCTGTCTGGCACCAGACTATTTTACTTTGTCTAACACCAGACTATTTTACTCTGTCTAACACTAGACTATTTTACTCTGTCTAACACCAGACTATTTTACTGTCTAACACCAGCCTATTCTACTTTGTCTAACACCACACTATTTTACTCTGTCTAACACCAGACTATTTTACTCTGTCTAACACCAGACTATTTTACTTTGTCTAACACCAGACTATTTTACTTTGTCTAACACCAGACTATTTTACTTTTTCTAACACCAGACTATTTTACTTTGTCTAATACCAGACTATTTTACTTTGTCTAATACCAGACTATTTTACTCTGTCTAACACCAGACTATTTTACTCTGTCTAACACTAGACTATTTTACTCTGTCTAACACCAGACTATTTTACTGTCTAACACCAGCCTATTCTACTTTGTCTAACACCACACTATTTTACTCTGTCTAACACCAGACTATTTTACTCTGTCTAACACCAGACTATTTTACTTTGTCTAACACCAGACTATTTTACTTTGTCTAACACCAGACTATTTTACTTTTTCTAACACCAGACTATTTTACTTTGTCTAATACCAGACTATTTTACTTTGTCTAATACCAGACTATTTTACTCTGTCTAACACCAGACTATTTTACTCTGTCTAACACCAGACTATTTACTTTGTCTAACACCAGACTATTTTACTTTGTCTAACAGCGGACTATTTTACTCTGTCTGACACCAGACTATTTTACTTTCTCTAACACCAAATTATTTTACTCTGTCTAACACCAGACTATTTTACTCTATCTAACACCAGACTATTTTACTTTGTCTAACACCAGACTATTTTACTTTGTCTAACACCAGACTATTTTACTTTGTCTAACACCAGACTATTTTACTCTGTCTAACACCGGACTATTTTACTTTGTCTAACACCGGACTATTTTACTTTGTCTAACACCAGACTATTTTACTTTGTCTAACACCAGACTATTTTACTTTGTCTAACACCAGACTATTTTACTTTGTCTAATACCAGACTATTTTACTCTGCCTAACACCAGACTATTTTACTCTGTCTAACACTAGACTATTTTACTCTGTCTAACACCAGACTATTTTACTTTGTCTAACACTGGACTATCTTACTCTGTCTAACACCGGACTATTTTACTTTGTCTAACACCGGACTATTTTACTTTGTCTAACACCAGACTATTTTACTTTGTCTAACACCAGACTATTTTACTTTGTCTAACACCAGACTATTTTACTTTGTCTAACACCAGACTATTTTACTCTGTCTAACACCAGACTATTTTACTTTGTCTAACACTGGACTATTTTACTCTGTCTAACACCGGACTATTTTACTTTGTCTAACACCGGACTATTTTACTTTGTCTAACACCAGACTATTTTACTTTGTCTAACACCAGACTATTTTACTTTGTCTAACACCAGACTATTTTACTTTGTCTAACACCAGACTATTTTACTTTGTCTAATACCAGACTATTTTACTCTGTCTAACACCAGACTATTTTATTCTGTCTAACACTAGACTATTTTACTCTGTCTAACACCAGACTATTTTACTTTGTCTAACACTGGACTATCTTACTCTGTCTAACACCGGACTATTTTACTTTGTCTAACACCGGACTATTTTACTTTGTCTAACACCAGACTATTTTACTTTGTCTAACACCAGACTATTTTACTTTGTCTAACACCAGACTATTTTACTTTGTCTAACACCAGACTATTTTACTTTGTCTAACACCAGACTATTTTACTCTGTCTGACACCAGACTATTTTACTTTGTCTAACACCAGACTATTTTACTCTGTCTGACACCAGACAATTTTACTCTGTCTAACACCAGAGTATTTTGCATCGTCTAACACCAGACTATTTTACTTTGTCTAACACCAGACTATTTTACTTTGTCTAACACCAGACTATTTTACTTTGTCTAACACCAAACTATTTTACTCTGTCTAACACCAAACTATTTTACTTTGTCTAACACCAGACTATTTTACTTTGTCTAACACCAGACTATTTTACTCTGTCTAACACCAGATTATTTTACTCTGTCTGACACCAAACTATTTTACTTTGTCTAACACCAGACTATTTTACTTTGTCTAATACCAGACTATTTTACTCTGTCTAACACCAGACTATTTTACTTTGTCTAACACCAGACTATTTTACTCTATCTAACACCAGACTATTTTACTTTGTCTAACACCAGACTATTTTACTTTGTCTAACACCAGACTATTTTACTTTGTCTAACACCAGACTATTTTACTCTGTCTAACACCAGACTATTTTACTTTGTCTAACACTGGACTATTTTACTCTGTCTAACACCGGACTATTTTACTTTGTCTAACACCGGACTATTTTACTTTGTCTAACACCGGCCTATTTTACTTTGTCTATCACCAGACTATTTTACTTTGTCTAACACCAGACTATTTTACTTTGTCTAACACCAGACTATTTTACTTTGTCTAATACCAGACTATTTTACTCTGCCTAACACCAGACTATTTTACTCTGTCTAACACTAGACTATTTTACTCTGTCTAACACCAGACTATTTTACTTTGTCTAACACTGGACTATCTTACTCTGTCTAACACCGGACTATTTTACTTTGTCTAACACCGGACTATTTTACTTTGTCTAACACCAGACTATTTTACTTTGTCTAACACCAGACTATTTTACTTTGTCTAACACCAGACTATTTTACTTTGTCTAACACCAGACTATTTTACTTTGTCTAACACCAGACTATTTTACTCTGTCTGGCACCAGACTATTTTACTTTGTCTAACACCAGACTATTTTACTCTGTCTGACACCAGACTATTTTACTCTGTCTAACACCAGAGTATTTTGCATCGTCTAACACCAGACTATTTTACTTTGTCTAACACCAGACTATTTTACTTTGTCTAACACCAGACTATTTTACTTTGTCTAACACCAAACTATTTTACTCTGTCTAACACCAAACTATTTTACTTTGTCTAACACCAGACTATTTTACTTTGTCTAACACCAGACTATTTTACTCTGTCTAACACCAGACTATTTTACTCTGTCTAACACCAGACTATTTTACTCTATCTGACACCAAACTATTTTACTTTGTCTAACACCAGACTATTTTACTTTGTCTAATACCAACCTATTTTACTCTGTCTAACACCAGAGTATTTTGCATCGTCTAACACCAGACTATTTTACTTTGTCTAACACCAGACTATTTTACTTTGTCTAACACCAGACTATTTTACTTTGTCTAACACCAAACTATTTTACTCTGTCTAACACCAAACTATTTTACTTTGTCTAACACCAGACTATTTTACTCTGGTGTTAGACAGAGTAAAATAGTCTGGTGTTAACCAGACTATTTTACTCTGTCTAACACCAGACTATTTTACTCTGTCTAACACCAGACTATTTTACTCTATCTGACACCAAACTATTTTACTTTGTCTAACACCAGACTATTTTACTTTGTCTAATACCAGACTATTTTACTCTGTCTAACACCAGACTATTTTACTTTGTCTAACACTGGACTATTTTACTCTGTCTAACACCAGACTATTTTACTTTGTCTAACACCGGACTATTTTACTTTGTCTAACACCAGACTATTTTACTTTGTCGAACACCAGACTATTTTACTTTGTCTAACACCAGACTATTTTACTCTGTCTAACACCAGACTATTTTACTTTGTCTAACACCGGACTATTTTACTCTGTCTAACACCAGACTATTTTACTTTGTCTAACACCGGACTATTTTACTTTGTCTAACACCAGACTATTTTACTTTGTCTAACACCAGACTATTTTACTTTGTCTAACACCAAACTATTTTACTTTGTCTAACACCAGACTATTTTACTTTGTCTAACACCAAATTATTTTACTCTGTCTAACACCAGACTATTTTACTCTATCTAACACCAGACTATTTTACTTTGTCTAACACCAGACTATTTTACTTTGTCTAACACCAGACTATTTTACTTTGTCTAACACCAGACTATTTTACTCTGTCTAACACCAGCCTATTTTACTTTGTCTAACACTGGACTATTTTACTCTGTCTAACACCAGACTATTTTACTTTGTCTAACACCGGACTATTTTACTTTGTCTAACACCAGACTATTTTACTTTGTCTAACACCAGACTATTTTACTTTGTCTAACACCAGACTATTTTACTTTGTCTAACACCAGACTATTTTACTCTGTCTAACACCAGACTATTTTACTTTGTCTAACACCAGACTATTTTACTCTATCTAACACCAGACTATTTTACTTTGTCTAACACCAGACTATTTTACTTTGTCTAACACCAGACTATTTTACTTTGTCTAACACCAGACTATTTTACTCTGTCTAACACCAGACTATTTTACTTTGTCTAACACTGGACTATTTTACTCTGTCTAACACCGGACTATTTTACTTTGTCTAACACCGGACTATTTTACTTTGTCTAACGCCGGACTATTTTACTTTGTCTAACACCAGACTATTTTACTTTGTCTAATACCAGACTATTTTACTTTGTCTAACACCAGACTATTTTACTTTGTCTAATACCAGACTATTTTACTCTGCCTAACACCAGACTATTTTACTCTGTCTAACACTCGACTATTTTACTCTGTCTAACACCAGACTATTTTACTTTGTCTAACACTGGACTATCTTACTCTGTCTAACACCGGACTATTTTACTTTGTCTAACACCGGACTATTTTACTTTGTCTAACACCAGACTATTTTACTTTGTCTAACACCAGACTATTTTACTTTGTCTAACACCAGACTATTTTACTTTGTCTAACACCAGACTATTTTACTTTGTTTAACACCAGACTATTTTACTCTGTCTGACACCAGACTATTTTACTTTGTCTAACACCAGACTATTTTACTCTGTCTGACACCAGACTATTTTACTCTGTCTAACACCAGAGTATTTTGCATCGTCTAACACCAGACTATTTTACTTTGTCTAACACCAGACTATTTTACTTTGTCTAACACCAGACTATTTTACTTTGTCTAACACCAAACTATTTTACTCTGTCTAACACCAAACTATTTTACTTTGTCTAACACCAGACTATTTTACTTTGTCTAACACCAGACTATTTTACTCTGTCTAACACCAGACTATTTTACTCTGTCTAACACCAGACTATTTTACTCTATCTGACACCAAACTATTTTACTTTGTCTAACACCAGACTATTTTACTTTGTCTAATACCAACCTATTTTACTCTGTCTAACACCAGACTATTTTACTTTGTCTAACACTGGACTATTTTACTCTGTTTAACACCAGACTATTTTACTTTGTCTAACACCGGACTATTTTACTTTGTCTAACACCAGACTATTTTACTTTGTCGAACACCAGACTATTTTACTTTGTCTAACACCAGACTATTTTGCTCTGTCTAACACCAGACTATTTTACTTTGTCTAACACCGGACTATTTTACTCTGTCTAACACCAGACTATTTTACTTTGTCTAACACCGGACTATTTTACTTTGTCTAACACCAGACTATTTTACTTTGTCTAACACCAGACTATTTTACTTTGTCTAACACCAGACTATTTTACTTTGTCTAACACCAGACTATTTTACTTTGTCTAACACCAAATTATTTTACTCTGTCTAACACCAGACTATTTTACTCTATCTAACACCAGACTATTTTACTTTGTCTAACACCAGACTATTTTACTTTGTCTAACACCAGACTATTTTACTTTGTCTAACACCAGACTATTTTACTCTGTCTAACACCAGACTATTTTACTTTGTCTAACACTGGACTATTTTACTCTGTCTAACACCGGACTATTTTACTTTGTCTAACACCGGACTATTTTACTTTGTCTAACACCAGACTATTTTACTTTGTCTAACACCAGACTATTTTACTTTGTCTAACACCAGACTATTTTACTTTGTCTAACACCAGACTATTTTACTTTGTCTAATACCAGACTATTTTACTCTGTCTAACACCAGACTATTTTACTCTGTCTAACACTAGACTATTTTACTCTGTCTAACACCAGACTATTTTACTTTGTCTAACACTGGACTATCTTACTCTGTCTAACACCGGACTATTTTACTTTGTCTAACACCGGACTATTTTACTTTGTCTAACACCAGACTATTTTACTTTGTCTAACACCAGACTATTTTACTTTGTCTAACACCAGACTATTTTACTTTGTCTAACACCAGACTATTTTACTTTGTCTAACACCAGACTATTTTACTCTGTCTGACACCAGACTATTTTACTTTGTCTAACACCAGACTATTTTACTCTGTCTGACACCAGACTATTTTACTTTGTCTAACACCAGAGTATTTTGCATCGTCTAACACCAGACTATTTTACTTTGTCTAACACCAGACTATTTTACTTTGTCTAACACCAGACTATTTTACTTTGTCTAACACCAAACTATTTTACTCTGTCTAACACCAAACTATTTTACTTTGTCTAACACCAGACTATTTTACTTTGTCTAACACCAGACTATTTTACTCTGGTGTTAGACAGAGTAAAATAGTCTGGTGTTAACCAGACTATTTTACTCTGTCTAACACCAGACTATTTTACTCTGTCTAACACCAGACTATTTTACTCTATCTGACACCAAACTATTTTACTTTGTCTAACACCAGACTATTTTACTTTGTCTAATACCAGACTATTTTACTCTGTCTAACACCAGACTATTTTATTCTGTCTAACACTAGACTATTTTACTCTGTCTAACACCAGACTATTTTACTTTGTCTAACACTGGACTATCTTACTCTGTCTAACACCGGACTATTTTACTTTGTCTAACACCGGACTATTTTACTTTGTCTAACACCAGACTATTTTACTTTGTCTAACACCAGACTATTTTACTTTGTCTAACACCAGACTATTTTACTTTGTCTAACACCAGACTATTTTACTTTGTCTAACACCAGACTATTTTACTCTGTCTGACACCAGACTATTTTACTTTGTCTAACACCAGACTATTTTACTCTGTCTGACACCAGACAATTTTACTCTGTCTAACACCAGAGTATTTTGCATCGTCTAACACCAGACTATTTTACTTTGTCTAACACCAGACTATTTTACTTTGTCTAACACCAGACTATTTTACTTTGTCTAACACCAAACTATTTTACTCTGTCTAACACCAAACTATTTTACTTTGTCTAACACCAGACTATTTTACTTTGTCTAACACCAGACTATTTTACTCTGTCTAACACCAGACTATTTTACTCTGTCTGACACCAAACTATTTTACTTTGTCTAACACCAGACTATTTTACTTTGTCTAATACCAGACTATTTTACTCTGTCTAACACCAGACTATTTTACTTTGTCTAACACCAGACTATTTTACTCTATCTACATGTAACACCAGACTATTTTACTTTGTCTAACACCAGACTATTTTACTTTGTCTAACACCAGACTATTTTACTTTGTCTAACACCAGACTATTTTACTCTGTCTAACACCAGACTATTTTACTTTGTCTAACACTGGACTATTTTACTCTGTCTAACACCGGACTATTTTACTTTGTCTAACACCGGACTATTTTACTTTGTCTAACACCGGCCTATTTTACTTTGTCTATCACCAGACTATTTTACTTTGTCTAACACCAGACTATTTTACTTTGTCTAACACCAGACTATTTTACTTTGTCTAATACCAGACTATTTTACTCTGCCTAACACCAGACTATTTTACTCTGTCTAACACTAGACTATTTTACTCTGTCTAACACCAGACTATTTTACTTTGTCTAACACCGGACTATCTTACTCTGTCTAACACCGGACTATTTTACTTTGTCTAACACCGGACTATTTTACTTTGTCTAACACCAGACTATTTTACTTTGTCTAACACCAGACTATTTTACTTTGTCTAACACCAGACTATTTTACTTTGTCTAACACCAGACTATTTTACTTTGTCTAACACCAGACTATTTTACTCTGTCTGGCACCAGACTATTTTACTTTGTCTAACACCAGACTATTTTACTCTGTCTCTGACACCAGACTATTTTACTCTGTCTAACACCAGAGTATTTTGCATCGTCTAACACCAGACTATTTTACTTTGTCTAACACCAGACTATTTTACTTTGTCTAACACCAGACTATTTTACTTTGTCTAACACCAAACTATTTTACTCTGTCTAACACCAAACTATTTTACTTTGTCTAACACCAGACTATTTTACTTTGTCTAACACCAGACTATTTTACTCTGTCTAACACCAGACTATTTTACTCTGTCTAACACCAGACTATTTTACTCTATCTGACACCAAACTATTTTACTTTGTCTAACACCAGACTATTTTACTTTGTCTAATACCAACCTATTTTACTCTGTCTAACACCAGAGTATTTTGCATCGTCTAACACCAGACTATTTTACTTTGTCTAACACCAGACTATTTTACTTTGTCTAACACCAGACTATTTTACTTTGTCTAACACCAAACTATTTTACTCTGTCTAACACCAAACTATTTTACTTTGTCTAACACCAGACTATTTTACTCTGGTGTTAGACAGAGTAAAATAGTCTGGTGTTAACCAGACTATTTTACTCTGTCTAACACCAGACTATTTTACTCTGTCTAACACCAGACTATTTTACTCTATCTGACACCAAACTATTTTACTTTGTCTAACACCAGACTATTTTACTTTGTCTAATACCAGACTATTTTACTCTGTCTAACACCAGACTATTTTACTTTGTCTAACACTGGACTATTTTACTCTGTCTAACACCAGACTATTTTACTTTGTCTAACACCGGACTATTTTACTTTGTCTAACACCAGACTATTTTACTTTGTCGAACACCAGACTATTTTACTTTGTCTAACACCAGACTATTTTACTCTGTCTAACACCAGACTATTTTACTTTGTCTAACACCGGACTATTTTACTCTGTCTAACACCAGACTATTTTACTTTGTCTAACACCGGACTATTTTACTTTGTCTAACACCAGACTATTTTACTTTGTCTAACACCAGACTATTTTACTTTGTCTAACACCAAACTATTTTACTTTGTCTAACACCAGACTATTTTACTTTGTCTAACACCAAATTATTTTACTCTGTCTAACACCAGACTATTTTACTCTATCTAACACCAGACTATTTTACTTTGTCTAACACCAGACTATTTTACTTTGTCTAACACCAGACTATTTTACTTTGTCTAACACCAGACTATTTTACTCTGTCTAACACCAGACTATTTTACTTTGTCTAACACTGGACTATTTTACTCTGTCTAACACCAGACTATTTTACTTTGTCTAACACCGGACTATTTTACTTTGTCTAACACCAGACTATTTTACTTTGTCTAACACCAGACTATTTTACTTTGTCTAACACCAGACTATTTTACTTTGTCTAACACCAGACTATTTTACTTTGTCTAATACCAGACTATTTTACTCTGTCTAACACCAGACTATTTTACTTTGTCTAACACCAGACTATTTTACTCTATCTAACACCAGACTATTTTACTTTGTCTAACACCAGACTATTTTACTTTGTCTAACACCAGACTATTTTACTTTGTCTAACACCAGACTATTTTACTCTGTCTAACACCAGACTATTTTACTTTGTCTAACACTGGACTATTTTACTCTGTCTAACACCGGACTATTTTACTTTGTCTAACACCGGACTATTTTACTTTGTCTAACGCCGGACTATTTTACTTTGTCTAACACCAGACTATTTTACTTTGTCTAACACCAGACTATTTTACTTTGTCTAACACCAGACTATTTTACTTTGTCTAATACCAGACTATTTTACTCTGCCTAACACCAGACTATTTTACTCTGTCTAACACTCGACTATTTTACTCTGTCTAACACCAGACTATTTTACTTTGTCTAACACTGGACTATCTTACTCTGTCTAACACCGGACTATTTTACTTTGTCTAACACCGGACTATTTTACTTTGTCTAACACCAGACTATTTTACTTTGTCTAACACCAGACTATTTTACTTTGTCTAACACCAGACTATTTTACTTTGTCTAACACCAGACTATTTTACTTTGTTTAACACCAGACTATTTTACTCTGTCTGACACCAGACTATTTTACTTTGTCTAACACCAGACTATTTTACTCTGTCTGACACCAGACTATTTTACTCTGTCTAACACCAGAGTATTTTGCATCGTCTAACACCAGACTATTTTACTTTGTCTAACACCAGACTATTTTACTTTGTCTAACACCAGACTATTTTACTTTGTCTAACACCAAACTATTTTACTCTGTCTAACACCAAACTATTTTACTTTGTCTAACACCAGACTATTTTACTTTGTCTAACACCAGACTATTTTACTCTGTCTAACACCAGACTATTTTACTCTGTCTAACACCAGACTATTTTACTCTATCTGACACCAAACTATTTTACTTTGTCTAACACCAGACTATTTTACTTTGTCTAATACCAACCTATTTTACTCTGTCTAACACCAGACTATTTTACTTTGTCTAACACTGGACTATTTTACTCTGTTTAACACCAGACTATTTTACTTTGTCTAACACCGGACTATTTTACTTTGTCTAACACCAGACTATTTTACTTTGTCGAACACCAGACTATTTTACTTTGTCTAACACCAGACTATTTTGCTCTGTCTAACACCAGACTATTTTACTTTGTCTAACACCGGACTATTTTACTCTGTCTAACACCAGACTATTTTACTTTGTCTAACACCGGACTATTTTACTTTGTCTAACACCAGACTATTTTACTTTGTCTAACACCAGACTATTTTACTTTGTCTAACACCAGACTATTTTACTTTGTCTAACACCAGACTATTTTACTTTGTCTAACACCAAATTATTTTACTCTGTCTAACACCAGACTATTTTACTCTATCTAACACCAGACTATTTTACTTTGTCTAACACCAGACTATTTTACTTTGTCTAACACCAGACTATTTTACTTTGTCTAACACCAGACTATTTTACTCTGTCTAACACCAGACTATTTTACTTTGTCTAACACTGGACTATTTTACTCTGTCTAACACCGGACTATTTTACTTTGTCTAACACCGGACTATTTTACTTTGTCTAACACCAGACTATTTTACTTTGTCTAACACCAGACTATTTTACTTTGTCTAACACCAGACTATTTTACTTTGTCTAACACCAGACTATTTTACTTTGTCTAATACCAGACTATTTTACTCTGTCTAACACCAGACTATTTTACTCTGTCTAACACTAGACTATTTTACTCTGTCTAACACCAGACTATTTTACTTTGTCTAACACTGGACTATCTTACTCTGTCTAACACCGGACTATTTTACTTTGTCTAACACCGGACTATTTTACTTTGTCTAACACCAGACTATTTTACTTTGTCTAACACCAGACTATTTTACTTTGTCTAACACCAGACTATTTTACTTTGTCTAACACCAGACTATTTTACTTTGTCTAACACCAGACTATTTTACTCTGTCTGACACCAGACTATTTTACTTTGTCTAACACCAGACTATTTTACTCTGTCTGACACCAGACTATTTTACTTTGTCTAACACCAGAGTATTTTGCATCGTCTAACACCAGACTATTTTACTTTGTCTAACACCAGACTATTTTACTTTGTCTAACACCAGACTATTTTACTTTGTCTAACACCAAACTATTTTACTCTGTCTAACACCAAACTATTTTACTTTGTCTAACACCAGACTATTTTACTTTGTCTAACACCAGACTATTTTACTCTGGTGTTAGACAGAGTAAAATAGTCTGGTGTTAACCAGACTATTTTACTCTGTCTAACACCAGACTATTTTACTCTGTCTAACACCAGACTATTTTACTCTATCTGACACCAAACTATTTTACTTTGTCTAACACCAGACTATTTTACTTTGTCTAATACCAGACTATTTTACTCTGTCTAACACCAGACTATTTTACTTTGTCTAACACTGGACTATTTTACTCTGTCTAACACCAGACTATTTTACTTTGTCTAACACCGGACTATTTTACTTTGTCTAACACCAGACTATTTTACTTTGTCGAACACCAGACTATTTTACTTTGTCTAACACCAGACTATTTTACTCTGTCTAACACCAGACTATTTTACTTTGTCTAACACCGGACTATTTTACTCTGTCTAACACCAGACTATTTTACTTTGTCTAACACCGGACTATTTTACTTTGTCTAACACCAGACTATTTTACTTTGTCTAACACCAGACTATTTTACTTTGTCTAACACCAAACTATTTTACTTTGTCTAACACCAGACTATTTTACTTTGTCTAACACCAAATTATTTTACTCTGTCTAACACCAGACTATTTTACTCTATCTAACACCAGACTATTTTACTTTGTCTAACACCAGACTATTTTACTTTGTCTAACACCAGACTATTTTACTTTGTCTAACACCAGACTATTTTACTCTGTCTAACACCAGACTATTTTACTTTGTCTAACACTGGACTATTTTACTCTGTCTAACACCAGACTATTTTACTTTGTCTAACACCGGACTATTTTACTTTGTCTAACACCAGACTATTTTACTTTGTCTAACACCAGACTATTTTACTTTGTCTAACACCAGACTATTTTACTTTGTCTAACACCAGACTATTTTACTTTGTCTAATACCAGACTATTTTACTCTGTCTAACACCAGACTATTTTACTTTGTCTAACACCAGACTATTTTACTCTCTCTAACACCAGACTATTTTACTTTGTCTAACACCAGACTATTTTACTTTGTCTAACACCAGACTATTTTACTTTGTCTAACACCAGACTATTTTACTCTGTCTAACACCAGACTATTTTACTTTGTCTAACACTGGACTATTTTACTCTGTCTAACACCGGACTATTTTACTTTGTCTAACACCGGACTATTTTACTTTGTCTAACGCCGGACTATTTTACTTTGTCTAACACCAGACTATTTTACTTTGTCTAACACCAGACTATTTTACTTTGTCTAACACCAGACTATTTTACTTTGTCTAATACCAGACTATTTTACTCTGCCTAACACCAGACTATTTTACTCTGTCTAACACTAGACTATTTTACTTTGTCTAACACCAGACTATTTTACTTTGTCTAACACCAGACTATTTTACTTTGTCTAACACCAGACTATTTTACTCTGTCTGACACCAGACTATTTTACTTTGTCTAACACCAGACTATTTTACTCTGTCTGACACCAGACTATTTTACTCTGTCTAACACCAGAGTATTTTGCATCGTCTAACACCAGACTATTTTACTTTGTCTAACACCAGACTATTTTACTTTGTCTAACACCAGACTATTTTACTTTGTCTAACACCAAACTATTTTACTCTGTCTAACACCAAACTATTTTACTTTGTCTAACACCAGACTATTTTACTTTGTCTAACACCAGAATATTTTACTCTGTCTAACACCAGACTATTTTACTCTGTCTAACACCAGACTATTTTACTCTATCTGACACCAAACTATTTTACTTTGTCTAACACCAGACTATTTTACTTTGTCTAATACCAACCTATTTTACTCTGTCTAACACCAGACTATTTTACTTTGTCTAACACTGGACTATTTTACTCTGTTTAACACCAGACTATTTTACTTTGTCTAACACCGGACTATTTTACTTTGTCTAACACCAGACTATTTTACTTTGTCGAACACCAGACTATTTTACTTTGTCTAACACCAGACTATTTTACTCTGTCTAACACCAGACTATTTTACTTTGTCTAACACCGGACTATTTTACTCTGTCTAACACCAGACTATTTTACTTTGTCTAACACCGGACTATTTTACTTTGTCTAACACCAGACTATTTTACTTTGTCTAACACCAGACTATTTTACTTTGTCTAACACCAGACTATTTTACTTTGTCTAACACCAGACTATTTTACTTTGTCTAACACCAAATTATTTTACTCTGTCTAACACCAGACTATTTTACTCTATCTAACACCAGACTATTTTACTTTGTCTAACACCAGACTATTTTACTTTGTCTAACACCAGACTATTTTACTTTGTCTAACACCAGACTATTTTACTCTGTCTAACACCAGACTATTTTACTTTGTCTAACACTGGACTATTTTACTCTGTCTAACACCGGACTATTTTACTTTGTCTAACACCGGACTATTTTACTTTGTCTAACACCAGACTATTTTACTTTGTCTAACACCAGACTATTTTACTTTGTCTAACACCAGACTATTTTACTTTGTCTAACACCAGACTATTTTACTTTGTCTAATACCAGACTATTTTACTCTGTCTAACACCAGACTATTTTACTCTGTCTAACACTAGACTATTTTACTCTGTCTAACACCAGACTATTTTACTTTGTCTAACACTGGACTATCTTACTCTGTCTAACACCGGACTATTTTACTTTGTCTAACATCGGACTATTTTACTTTGTCTAACACCAGACTATTTTACTTTGTCTAACACCAGACTATTTTACTTTGTCTAACACCAGACTATTTTACTTTGTCTAACACCAGACTATTTTACTTTGTCTAACACCAGACTATTTTACTCTGTCTGACACCAGACTATTTTACTTTGTCTAACACCAGACTATTTTACTCTGTCTGACACCAGACTATTTTACTCTGTCTAACACCAGAGTATTTTGCATCGTCTAACACCAGACTATTTTACTTTGTCTAACACCAGACTATTTTACTTTGTCTAACACCAGACTATTTTACTTTGTCTAACACCAAACTATTTTACTCTGTCTAACACCAAACTATTTTACTTTGTCTAACACCAGACTATTTTACTTTGTCTAACACCAGACTATTTTACTCTGTCTAACACCAGACTATTTTACTCTGTCTGACACCAAACTATTTTACTTTGTCTAACACCAGACTATTTTACTTTGTCTAATACCAGACTATTTTACTCTGTCTAACACCAGACTATTTTACTTTGTCTAACACTGGACTATTTTACTCTGTCTAACACCGGACTATTTTACTTTGTCTAACACCGGACTATTTTACTTTGTCTAACACCAGACTATTTTACTTTGTCGAACACCAGACTATTTTACTTTGTCTAACACCAGACTATTTTACTCTGTCTAACACCAGACTATTTTACTTTGTCTAACACCAGACTATTTTACTTTGTCTAACACCAGACTATTTTACTTTGTCTAACACCAGACTATTTTACTCTGTCTAACACCAGACTATTTTACTTTGTCTAACACTGGACTATTTTACTCTGTCTAACACCGGACTATTTTACTTTGTCTAACACCGGACTATTTTACTTTGTCTAACACCAGACTATTTTACTTTGTTTAACACCAGACTATTTTACTTTGTCTAACACCAGACTATTTTACTTTGTCTAACACCAGACTATTTTACTTTGTCTAATACCAGACTATTTTACTCTGTCTAACACCAGACTATTTTACTCTGTCTAACACTAGACTATTTTACTCTGTCTAACACCAGACTATTTTACTTTGTCTAACACTGGACTATCTTACTCTGTCTTACACGGGACTATTTTACTTTGTCTAACACCGGACTATTTTACTTTGTCTAACACCAGACTATTTTACTTTGTCTAACACCAGACTATTTTACTTTGTCTAACCCCAGACTATTTTACTTTGTCTAACACCAGACTATTTTACTTTGTCTAACACCAGAGTATTTTACTTTGTCTAACACCAGACTATTTTACTTTGTCTAACACCAGACTATTTTACTCTGTCTGACACCAGACTATTTTACTTTGTCTAACACCAGACTATTTTACTTTGTCTAACACCAGACTATTTTACTTTGTCTAACACCAAATTATTTTACTCTGTCTAACACCAGACTATTTTACTCTATCTAACACCAGACTATTTTACTTTGTCTAACACCAGACTATTTTACTCTATCTAACACCAGACTATTTACTTTGTCTAACACCAGACTATTTTACTCTGTCTGACACCAAACTATTTTACTTTGTCTAACACCAGACTATTTTACTTTGTCTAACACTGGACTATTTTACTCTGTCTAACACCGGACTATTTTACTTTGTCTAACACCGGACTATTTTACTTTGTCTAACACCAGACTATTTTACTTTGTCTAACACCAGACTATTTTACTTTGTCTAACACCAGACTATTTTACTTTGTCTAACACCAGACTATTTTACTTTGTCTAATACCAGACTATTTTACTCTGTCTAACACCAGACTATTTTACTCTGTCTAACACTAGACTATTTTACTCTGTCTAACACCAGACTATTTTACTTTGTCTAACACTGGACTATCTTACTCTGTCTAACACCGGACTATTTTACTTTGTCTAACACCGGACTATTTTACTTTGTCTAACACCAGACTATTTTACTTTGTCTAACACCAGACTATTTTACTTTGTCTAACACCAGACTATTTTACTTTGTCTAACACCAGACTATTTTACTTTGTCTAACACCAGACTATTTTACTCTGTCTGACACCAGACTATTTTACTTTGTCTAACACCAGACTATTTTACTTTGTCTAACACCAGACTATTTTACTTTGTCTAACACCAAATTATTTTACTCTGTCTAACACCAGACTATTTTACTCTATCTAACACCAGACTATTTTACTTTGTCTAACACCAGACTATTTTACTCTATCTAACACCAGACTATTTACTTTGTCTAACACCAGACTATTTTACTCTGTCTGACACCAAACTATTTTACTTTGTCTAACACCAGACTATTTTACTTTGTCTAATACCAGACTATTTTACTCTGTCTAACACCAGACTATTTTACTTTGTCTAACACTGGACTATTTTACTCTGTCTAACACCGGACTATTTTACTTTGTCTAACACCAGACTATTTTACTTTGTCTAACACCAGACTATTTTACTCTGTCTAACACCAGACTATTTTACTCTGTCTGACACCAGACTATTTTACTTTGTCTAACACCAGACTATTTTACTCTGTCTGACACCAGACTATCTTACTTTGTCTAACACCAGACTATTTTACTCTGTCTGACACCAGCCTATTTTACTTTGTCTAACACCAGACTATTTTACTCTGTCTGACACGAAACTATTTTACTTTGTCTAACACCAGACTATTTTACTTTGTCTAACACCAGACTATTTTACTCTGTCTAAGACAGACTATTTTACTTTGTCTAACACTGGACTATTTTACTCTGTCTAACACCGGACTATTTTACTTTGTCTAACACCAGACTATTTTACTTTGTCTAACACCAGACTATTTTACTTTGTCTAACACCAGACTATTTTACTTTGTCTAACACCAGACTATTTTACTCTGTCTAACACCAGACTATTTTACTCTGTCTGACACCAAACTATTTTACTTTGTCTAACACCAGACTATTTTACTTTGTCTAATACCAGACTATTTTACTCTGTCTAACACCAGACTATTTTACTTTGTCTAACACCAGACTATTTTACTCTATCTAACACCAGACTATTTTTCTTTGTCTAACACCAGACTATTTTACTTTGTCTAACACCAGACTATTTTACTTTGTCTAACACCAGACTATTTTACTCTGTCTAACACCAGACTATTTTACTTTGTCTAACACTGGACTATTTTACTCTGTCTAACACCGGACTATTTTACTTTGTCTAACACCGGACTATTTTACTTTGTCTAACACCAGACTATTTTACTCTGTCTGACACCAGACTATTTTACTTTGTCTAACACCAGACTATTTTACTCTGTCTGACACCAGACTATTTTACTCTGTCTAACACCAGAGTATTTTGCATCGTCTAACACCAGACTATTTTACTTTGTCTAACACCGGACTATTTTACTTTGTCTAACACCGGACTATTTTACTTTGTCTAACACCAGACTATTTTACTTTGTCTAACACCAGACTATTTTACTTTGTCTAACACCAGACTATTTTACTTTGTCTAACACCAGACTATTTTACTCTGTCTGACACCAGACTATTTTACTTTGTCTAACACCAGACTATTTTACTCTGTCTGACACCAGACTATTTTACTCTGTCTAACACCAGAGTATTTTGCATCGTCTAACACCAGACTATTTTACTTTGTCTAACACCGGACTATTTTACTTTGTCTAACACCGGACTATTTTACTTTGTCTAACACCAGACTATTTTACTTTGTCTAACACCAGACTATTTTACTATGTCTAACACCAGACTATTTTACTTTGTCTAACACCAGACTATTTTACTCTGTCTGACACCAGACTATTTTACTTTGTCTAACACCAGACTATTTTACTCTGTCTGACACCAGACTATTTTACTCTGTCTAACACCAGAGTATTTTGCATCGTCTAACACCAGACTATTTTACTTTGTCTAACACCAGACTATTTTACTTTGTCTAACACCAGACTATTTTACTTTGTCTAACACCAAACTATTTTACTCTGTCTAACACCAAACTATTTTACTTTGTCTAACACCAGACTATTTTACTTTGTCTAACACCAGACTATTTTACTCTGTCTAACACCAGACTATTTTACTCTGTCTAACACCAGACTATTTTACTCTGTCTGACACCAGACTATTTTACTCTGTCTAACACCAGAGTATTTTGCATCGTCTAACACCAGACTATTTTACTTTGTCTAACACCAGACTATTTTACTTTGTCTAACACCAGACTATTTTACTTTGTCTAACACCAAACTATTTTACTCTGTCTAACACCAAACTATTTTACTTTGTCTAACACCAGACTATTTTACTTTGTCTAACACCAGACTATTTTACTCTGTCTAACACCAGACTATTTTACTCTGTCTAACACCAGACTATTTTACTCTATCTGACACCAAACTATTTTACTTTGTCTAACACCAGACTATTTTACTTTGTCTAATACCAGACTATTTTACTCTTTCTAACACCAGACTATTTTACTTTGTCTAACACTGGACTATTTTACTCTGTCTAACACCAGACTATTTTACTTTGTCTAACACTGGACTATCTTACTCTGTCTAACACCGGACTATTTTACTTTGTCTAACACCGGACTATTTTACTTTGTCTAACACCAGACTATTTTACTTTGTCTAACACCAGACTATTTTACTTTGTCTAACACCAGACTATTTTACTTTGTCTAACACCAGACTATTTTACTTTGTCTAACACCAGACTATTTTACTCTGTCTGACACCAGACTATTTTACTTTGTCTAACACCAGACTATTTTACTTTGTCTAATACCAGACTATTTTACTCTGCCTAACACCAGACTATTTTACTCTGTCTAACACTAGACTATTTTACTCTGTCCAACACCGGACTATTTTACTTTGTCTAACACCGGACTATTTTACTTTGTCTAACACCAGACTATTTTACTCTGTCTGACACCAGACTATTTTACTCTGTCTAACACCAGAGTATTTTGCATCGTCTAACACCAGACTATTTTACTTTGTCTAACACCGGACTATTTTACTTTGTCTAACACCGGACTATTTTACTTTGTCTAACACCAGACTATTTTACTTTGTCTAACACCAGACTATTTTACTTTGTCTAACACCAGACTATTTTACTTTGTCTAACACCAGACTATTTTACTCTGTCTGACACCAGACTATTTTACTTTGTCTAACACCAGACTATTTTACTCTGTCTGACACCAGACTATTTTACTCTGTCTAACACCAGAGTATTTTGCATCGTCTAACACCAGACTATTTTACTTTGTCTAACACCGGACTATTTTACTTTGTCTAACACCGGACTATTTTACTTTGTCTAACACCAGACTATTTTACTTTGTCTAACACCAGACTATTTTACTTTGTCTAACACCAGACTATTTTACTTTGTCTAACACCAGACTATTTTACTCTGTCTGACACCAGACTATTTTACTTTGTCTAACACCAGACTATTTTACTCTGTCTGACACCAGACTATTTTACTCTGTCTAACACCAGAGTATTTTGCATCGTCTAACACCAGACTATTTTACTTTGTCTAACACCAGACTATTTTACTTTGTCTAACACCAGACTATTTTACTTTGTCTAACACCAAACTATTTTACTCTGTCTAACACCAAACTATTTTACTTTGTCTAACACCAGACTATTTTACTTTGTCTAACACCAGACTATTTTACTCTGTCTAACACCAGACTATTTTACTCTGTCTAACACCAGACTATTTTACTCTATCTGACACCAAACTATTTTACTTTGTCTAACACCAGACTATTTTACTTTGTCTAATACCAGACTATTTTACTCTTTCTAACACCAGACTATTTTACTTTGTCTAACACTGGACTATTTTACTCTGTCTAACACCAGACTATTTTACTTTGTCTAACACTGGACTATCTTACTCTGTCTAACACCGGACTATTTTACTTTGTCTAACACCGGACTATTTTACTTTGTCTAACACCAGACTATTTTACTTTGTCTAACACCAGACTATTTTACTTTGTCTAACACCAGACTATTTTACTTTGTCTAACACCAGACTATTTTACTTTGTCTAACACCAGACTATTTTACTCTGTCTGACACCAGACTATTTTACTTTGTCTAACACCAGACTATTTTACTTTGTCTAATACCAGACTATTTTACTCTGCCTAACACCAGACTATTTTACTCTGTCTAACACTAGACTATTTTACTCTGTCCAACACCGGACTATTTTACTTTGTCTAACACCGGACTATTTTACTTTGTCTAACACCGGACTATTTTACTTTGTCTAACACCAGACTATTTTACTTTGTCTAACACCAGATTATTTTACTTTGTCTAACACCAGACTATTTTACTTTGTCTAACACCAGACTATTTTACTTTGTCTAACACCAGACTATTTTACTTTGTCTAACACCAGACTATTTTACTCTGTCTAACACCAGACTATTTTACTTTGTCTAACACTGGACTATTTTACTCTGTCTAACACCGGACTATTTTACTTTGTCTAACACCGGACTATTTTACTTTGTCTAACACCAGACTATTTTACTTTGTTTAACACCAGACTATTTTACTTTGTCTAACACCAGACTATTTTACTTTGTCTAACACCAGACTATTTTACTTTGTCTAATACCAGACTATTTTACTCTGTCTAACACCAGACTATTTTACTCTGTCTAACACTAGACTATTTTACTCTGTCTAACACCAGACTATTTTACTTTGTCTAACACTGGACTATCTTACTCTGTCTTACACGGGACTATTTTACTTTGTCTAACACCGGACTATTTTACTTTGTCTAACACCAGACTATTTTACTTTGTCTAACACCAGACTATTTTACTTTGTCTAACCCCAGACTATTTTACTTTGTCTAACACCAGACTATTTTACTTTGTCTAACACCAGAGTATTTTACTTTGTCTAACACCAGACTATTTTACTTTGTCTAACACCAGACTATTTTACTCTGTCTGACACCAGACTATTTTACTTTGTCTAACACCAGACTATTTTACTTTGTCTAACACCAGACTATTTTACTTTGTCTAACACCAAATTATTTTACTCTGTCTAACACCAGACTATTTTACTCTATCTAACACCAGACTATTTTACTTTGTCTAACACCAGACTATTTTACTCTATCTAACACCAGACTATTTACTTTGTCTAACACCAGACTATTTTACTCTGTCTGACACCAAACTATTTTACTTTGTCTAACACCAGACTATTTTACTTTGTCTAACACTGGACTATTTTACTCTGTCTAACACCGGACTATTTTACTTTGTCTAACACCGGACTATTTTACTTTGTCTAACACCAGACTATTTTACTTTGTCTAACACCAGACTATTTTACTTTGTCTAACACCAGACTATTTTACTTTGTCTAACACCAGACTATTTTACTTTGTCTAATACCAGACTATTTTACTCTGTCTAACACCAGACTATTTTACTCTGTCTAACACTAGACTATTTTACTCTGTCTAACACCAGACTATTTTACTTTGTCTAACACTGGACTATCTTACTCTGTCTAACACCGGACTATTTTACTTTGTCTAACACCGGACTATTTTACTTTGTCTAACACCAGACTATTTTACTTTGTCTAACACCAGACTATTTTACTTTGTCTAACACCAGACTATTTTACTTTGTCTAACACCAGACTATTTTACTTTGTCTAACACCAGACTATTTTACTCTGTCTGACACCAGACTATTTTACTTTGTCTAACACCAGACTATTTTACTTTGTCTAACACCAGACTATTTTACTTTGTCTAACACCAAATTATTTTACTCTGTCTAACACCAGACTATTTTACTCTATCTAACACCAGACTATTTTACTTTGTCTAACACCAGACTATTTTACTCTATCTAACACCAGACTATTTACTTTGTCTAACACCAGACTATTTTACTCTGTCTGACACCAAACTATTTTACTTTGTCTAACACCAGACTATTTTACTTTGTCTAATACCAGACTATTTTACTCTGTCTAACACCAGACTATTTTACTTTGTCTAACACTGGACTATTTTACTCTGTCTAACACCGGACTATTTTACTTTGTCTAACACCAGACTATTTTACTTTGTCTAACACCAGACTATTTTACTCTGTCTAACACCAGACTATTTTACTCTGTCTGACACCAGACTATTTTACTTTGTCTAACACCAGACTATTTTACTCTGTCTGACACCAGACTATCTTACTTTGTCTAACACCAGACTATTTTACTCTGTCTGACACCAGCCTATTTTACTTTGTCTAACACCAGACTATTTTACTCTGTCTGACACGAAACTATTTTACTTTGTCTAACACCAGACTATTTTACTTTGTCTAACACCAGACTATTTTACTCTGTCTAAGACAGACTATTTTACTTTGTCTAACACTGGACTATTTTACTCTGTCTAACACCGGACTATTTTACTTTGTCTAACACCAGACTATTTTACTTTGTCTAACACCAGACTATTTTACTTTGTCTAACACCAGACTATTTTACTTTGTCTAACACCAGACTATTTTACTCTGTCTAACACCAGACTATTTTACTCTGTCTGACACCAAACTATTTTACTTTGTCTAACACCAGACTATTTTACTTTGTCTAATACCAGACTATTTTACTCTGTCTAACACCAGACTATTTTACTTTGTCTAACACCAGACTATTTTACTCTATCTAACACCAGACTATTTTTCTTTGTCTAACACCAGACTATTTTACTTTGTCTAACACCAGACTATTTTACTTTGTCTAACACCAGACTATTTTACTCTGTCTAACACCAGACTATTTTACTTTGTCTAACACTGGACTATTTTACTCTGTCTAACACCGGACTATTTTACTTTGTCTAACACCGGACTATTTTACTTTGTCTAACGCCAGACTATTTTACTCTGTCTGACACCAGACTATTTTACTTTGTCTAACACCAGACTATTTTACTCTGTCTGACACCAGACTATTTTACTCTGTCTAACACCAGAGTATTTTGCATCGTCTAACACCAGACTATTTTACTTTGTCTAACACCGGACTATTTTACTTTGTCTAACACCGGACTATTTTACTTTGTCTAACACCAGACTATTTTACTTTGTCTAACACCAGACTATTTTACTTTGTCTAACACCAGACTATTTTACTTTGTCTAACACCAGACTATTTTACTCTGTCTGACACCAGACTATTTTACTTTGTCTAACACCAGACTATTTTACTCTGTCTGACACCAGACTATTTTACTCTGTCTAACACCAGAGTATTTTGCATCGTCTAACACCAGACTATTTTACTTTGTCTAACACCGGACTATTTTACTTTGTCTAACACCGGACTATTTTACTTTGTCTAACACCAGACTATTTTACTTTGTCTAACACCAGACTATTTTACTTTGTCTAACACCAGACTATTTTACTTTGTCTAACACCAGACTATTTTACTCTGTCTGACACCAGACTATTTTACTTTGTCTAACACCAGACTATTTTACTCTGTCTGACACCAGACTATTTTACTCTGTCTAACACCAGAGTATTTTGCATCGTCTAACACCAGACTATTTTACTTTGTCTAACACCAGACTATTTTACTTTGTCTAACACCAGACTATTTTACTTTGTCTAACACCAAACTATTTTACTCTGTCTAACACCAAACTATTTTACTTTGTCTAACACCAGACTATTTTACTTTGTCTAACACCAGACTATTTTACTCTGTCTAACACCAGACTATTTTACTCTGTCTAACACCAGACTATTTTACTCTATCTGACACCAAACTATTTTACTTTGTCTAACACCAGACTATTTTACTTTGTCTAAAACCAGACTATTTTACTCTTTCTAACACCAGACTATTTTACTTTGTCTAACACTGGACTATTTTACTCTGTCTAACACCAGACTATTTTACTTTGTCTAACACTGGACTATCTTACTCTGTCTAACACCGGACTATTTTACTTTGTCTAACACCGGACTATTTTACTTTGTCTAACACCAGACTATTTTACTTTGTCTAACACCAGACTATTTTACTTTGTCTAACACCAGACTATTTTACTTTGTCTAACACCAGACTATTTTACTCTGTCTGACACCAGACTATTTTACTCTGTCTAACACCAGAGTATTTTGCATCGTCTAACACCAGACTATTTTACTTTGTCTAACACCGGACTATTTTACTTTGTCTAACACCGGACTATTTTACTTTGTCTAACACCAGACTATTTTACTTTGTCTAACACCAGACTATTTTACTTTGTCTAACACCAGACTATTTTACTTTGTCTAACACCAGACTATTTTACTCTGTCTGACACCAGACTATTTTACTTTGTCTAACACCAGACTATTTTACTCTGTCTGACACCAGACTATTTTACTCTGTCTAACACCAGAGTATTTTGCATCGTCTAACACCAGACTATTTTACTTTGTCTAACACCGGACTATTTTACTTTGTCTAACACCGGACTATTTTACTTTGTCTAACACCAGACTATTTTACTTTGTCTAACACCAGACTATTTTACTTTGTCTAACACCAGACTATTTTACTTTGTCTAACACCAGACTATTTTACTCTGTCTGACACCAGACTATTTTACTTTGTCTAACACCAGACTATTTTACTCTGTCTGACACCAGACTATTTTACTCTGTCTAACACCAGAGTATTTTGCATCGTCTAACACCAGACTATTTTACTTTGTCTAACACCAGACTATTTTACTTTGTCTAACACCAGACTATTTTACTTTGTCTAACACCAAACTATTTTACTCTGTCTAACACCAAACTATTTTACTTTGTCTAACACCAGACTATTTTACTTTGTCTAACACCAGACTATTTTACTCTGTCTAACACCAGACTATTTTACTCTGTCTAACACCAGACTATTTTACTCTATCTGACACCAAACTATTTTACTTTGTCTAACACCAGACTATTTTACTTTGTCTAATACCAGACTATTTTACTCTTTCTAACACCAGACTATTTTACTTTGTCTAACACTGGACTATTTTACTCTGTCTAACACCAGACTATTTTACTTTGTCTAACACTGGACTATCTTACTCTGTCTAACACCGGACTATTTTACTTTGTCTAACACCGGACTATTTTACTTTGTCTAACACCAGACTATTTTACTTTGTCTAACACCAGACTATTTTACTTTGTCTAACACCAGACTATTTTACTTTGTCTAACACCAGACTATTTTACTTTGTCTAACACCAGACTATTTTACTCTGTCTGACACCAGACTATTTTACTTTGTCTAACACCAGACTATTTTACTTTGTCTAATACCAGACTATTTTACTCTGCCTAACACCAGACTATTTTACTCTGTCTAACACTAGACTATTTTACTCTGTCCAACACCGGACTATTTTACTTTGTCTAACACCGGACTATTTTACTTTGTCTAACACCGGACTATTTTACTTTGTCTAACACCAGACTATTTTACTTTGTCTAACACCAGACTATTTTACTTTGTCTAACACCAGACTATTTTACTTTGTCTAATACCAGACTATTTTACTCTGCCTAACACCAGACTATTTTACTCTGTCTAACACTAGACTATTTTACTCTGTCTAACACCAGACTATTTTACTTTGTCTAACACTGGACTATCTTACTCTGTCTAACACCGGACTATTTTACTTTGTCTAACACCGGACTATTTTACTTTGTCTAACACCGGACTATTTTACTTTGTCTAACACCAGACTATTTTACTTTGTCTAACACCAGACTATTTTACTTTGTCTAACACCAGACTATTTTACTTTGTCTAACACCAGACTATTTTACTCTGTCTGACACCAGACTATTTTACTTTGTCTAACACCAGACTATTTTACTCTGTCTGACACCAGACTATTTTACTCTGTCTAACACCAGAGTATTTTGCATCGTCTAACACCAGACTATTTTACTTTGTCTAACACCAGACTATTTTACTTTGTCTAACACCAGACTATTTTACTTTGTCTAACACCAAACTATTTTACTCTGTCTAACACCAAACTATTTTACTTTGTCTAACACCAGACTATTTTACTTTGTCTAACACCAGACTATTTTACTCTGTCTAACACCAGACTATTTTACTCTGTCTAACACCAGACTATTTTACTCTATCTGACACCAAACTATTTTACTTTGTCTAACACCAGACTATTTTACTTTGTCTAATACCAGACTATTTTACTCTGTCTAACACCAGACTATTTTACTTTGTCTAACACTGGACTATTTTACTCTGTCTAACACCAGACTATTTTACTTTGTCTAACACCGGACTATTTTACTTTGTCTAACACCAGACTATTTTACTTTGTCTAACACCAGACTATTTTACTTTGTCTAACACCAGACTATTTTACTATGTCTAACACCAGACTATTTTACTTTGTCTAACACCAGACTATTTTACTCTGTCTGACACCAGATTATTTTACTTTGTCTAACACCAGACTATTTTACTTTGTCTAACACCAGACTATTTTACTCTGTCTGACACCAGACTATTTTACTTTGTCTGACACCAGACTTTTTTACTTTGTCTAACACCAGACTATTTTACTTTGTCTAACACCAGACCATTTTACTTTGTCTAACACCAGACTATTTTACTTTGTCTAACACCAGACTATTTTACTCTGTCTGACACCAGATTATTTTACTTTGTCTAACACCAGACTATTTTACTTTGTCTAACACCAGACTATTTTACTCTGTCTGACACCAGACTATTTTACTTTTTCTAACACCAGACTATTTTACTTTGTCTAACACCAGACTATTTTACTTTGTCTAACACCAGACTATTTTACTTTGTCTAACACCAGACTATTTTGCTTTGTCTAACACCAGACTATTTTACTTTGTCTAACACCAGACTATTTTACTTTGTCTAACACCAGACTATTTTACTTTGTCTAACACCACACTATTTTACTTTGTCTAACACCACACTATTTTACTCTGTCTAACACCAGACTATTTTACTTTGTCTAACACCAGACTATTTTACTTTGTCTAACACCAGACTATTTTACTTTGTCTAACACTATTTTACTCTGTCTAACGCCAGACTATTTTACTCTGTCTGACACCCGACTATTTTACTTTGTCTAACACCAGACTATTTTACTCTGTCTGACACCAGACTATTTTACTTTGTCTGACACCAGACTATTTTACTCTGTCTAACACCAGACTATTTTACTTTGTCTAACACCAGACTATTTTACTTTGTCTAACACCAGACTATTTTACTCTGTCTGACACCAGACTATTTTACTCTGTTTAACACCAGACTATTTTACTTTGTCTAACACCAGACTATTTTACTCTGTCTAACACCAGACTATTTTACTTTGTCTAACACTGGACTATTTTACTTTGTCTAACACCAGACTATTTTACTTTGTCTAACACCAGACTATTTTACTTTGTCTAACACCAGACTATTTTACTTTGTCTAACACCAGACTATTTTACTTTGTCTAACACCAGACTATTTTACTTTGTCTAACACCAGACTATTTTACTTTGTCTAACACCAGACTATTTTACTTTGTCTAACACCAGACTATTTTACTTTGTCTAACACCAATTTTACTTTGTCTAACACCAGACTATTTTACTTTGTCTAACACCAGACTATTTTACTTTGTCTGACACCAGACCAATTTACTTTGTCTAACACCAGACTATTTTACTTTGTCTAACACCAGACTATTTTACTCTGTCTAACACCAGACTATTTTACTTTGTCTAACACCAGACTATTTTACTTTGTCTAACACCAGACTATTTTACTTTGTCTAACACCAGACTATTTTACTCTGTCTAACACCAGACTATTTTACTCTGTCTAACACCAGACTATTTTACTTTGTCTAACACCAATTTTACTTTGTCTAACACCAGACTATTTTACTTTGTCTAACACCAGACTATTTTACTTTGTCTAACACCAGACTATTTTACTTTGTCTAACACCAGACTATTTTACTATGTCTAACACCAGACTATTTTACTTTGTCTAACACCAGACTATTTTACTCTGTCTGACACCAGATTATTTTACTTTGTCTAACACCAGACTATTTTACTTTGTCTAACACCAGACTATTTTACTCTGTCTGACACCAGACTATTTTACTTTGTCTAACACCAGACTATTTTACTTTGTCTAACACCAGACTATTTTACTTTGTCTAACACCAGACCATTTTACTTTGTCTAACACCAGACTATTTTACTTTGTCTAACACCAGACTATTTTACTCTGTCTGACACCAGATTATTTTACTTTGTCTAACACCAGACTATTTTACTTTGTCTAACACCAGACTATTTTACTCTGTCTGACACCAGACTATTTTACTTTGTCTAACACCAGACTATTTTACTTTGTCTAACACCAGACTATTTTACTTTGTCTAACACCAGACTATTTTACTTTGTCTAACACCAGACTATTTTGCTTTGTCTAACACCAGACTATTTTACTTTGTCTAACACCAGACTATTTTACTTTGTCTAACACCAGACTATTTTACTTTGTCTAACACCAGAGGATTTTACTCATCCAAAGGAGAATCCTCAGACAGGCCGGGCAGCAACGAGTTAATCAATTGTTTTGTACATTTCTCTTATCTTTCAAATTAATTGTGAAAAGGCATTAAAAATTCTTAATATTATGTACTGGAATAGTTTGGTTTTTATAAAGCCGCTGTAATTGAATAAAATAACTTGACTTTTCAGAGTGGTTTCGTGAAATCAGCTGAAATAAGAAAAGAGGGATTTGGTTTTATGTTTTGTTTTTTTCTCATTGTGTGGGTCCCGTTCATCTTCTCACTGCAAACTCGCTTTGTGACTGATCATCCTTACACAATCTCACCGTGGATGATTGCACTTGTTGTAGTTCTTAATGGTAAGGCCCGTTTCAAACGTCGAGCTTATCATGTGCCGAACTTAATACATATTAAGTTCGACAAAGTTCGACGTGGTTTCAAACGTCGAACCTAACATGTGGAACTTAATTGCTAGCGGCGAGCATTCGTTGGATTTGGTCAGTGGCCACCTACACGAATGTGCAGCGCTTAACATGAATAATGTGCCATGTGAGTAGATGATTGACTTGAATCTGCCTTAGTTACACTAGCTTGTTGTCAGTTGAATGCGGAACGTATCTCTGTGCGCCGTCCGATTGACTTCATCTTCTTCAAACTTCAAACTCAGCGCATCAGTTACATGGGGTTAGGTTAAAACGCGGATACGGACGGACGGACGGACGGACGGACGGACGGACGGACGGACGGACGGACGGACGGACGGACGGACGGACGGACGGATATGAGGGTAAAACGCGGATATGAGCGTTTTACCCTCATATCCGCGTTTTACCCTCATATCCGCGTTTTACCCTCGAGGGTAAAACGCGGATATGAGGGTAAAACGCGGATATGAGGGTAAAACGCGAATATGAGGGTAAAACGCGGATATGAAGGTAAAACGCGGATATGAGCTTTTTACCCTCATATCCGCGTTTTACCCTCATATCCGCGTTTTACCCTCATATCCGCGTTTTACCCTCATATCCGCGTTTTACCCTCGAGGGTAAAACGCGGATATGAGGGTAAAACGCGGATATGAGGGTAAAACGCGGATATGAGGGTAAAACGCTCATATCCGCGTTTTACCCTCATATCCGTCCGTCCGTCCGTCCGTCCGTCCGTCCGTCCGTCCGTCCGTCCGTCCGTCCGTCCGTCCATCCGTCCGTCCGTCCGTATCCGCGTTTTAACCTAACCCCAGTTACATGCTTATTACATGCAATACAAACAGTAACGACCGCCGTGCGTATAAAGTTTCATGTTTTCAGCTCGCATTACAGTTAGAAAAACTAGACAAACACGTTTTCTCGTGAATTGCTTAAGTTCGGCACATGATAAGTTCGACGTTTGAAACCACGTCGCGCTTTGGTCGTTCTACTCGACCGAACCGGTCGAACTTAATTAAAACAGTCGAACTTAATTGTTTCAAACGTCGAGCTTATCATGTACTTAATTCAAACTATTAAGCTCGGCACATGGCAAGCTCGACGTTTGAAACGGGCCTAAGTTAACTAATCTACAGTACACAAAATACAGTATACAAATATTTTTTAAAATACACCAATCTTACTAAGACTGTTTTTGGTGGGTTTTTTTAAAAATTTGTATATACTGTATTTTGGTATTTGCAGGGCTTGAAATTCGCGGTATCCCGAGATATCCACGGGATACTAATATTAGAAGTCGTAGTTTCAGTATCCCGACGGGATACCATGAGAATTTCGATAGCGCACAGCACAGGATCCTGAAGTAAAGTCTTATAATGTAGCGCAATGTCTTATAATGTAGCGTAGCGTCTTATACTACGTCTTATAATGTAGTGTCTTATAATGTAGCGTAACGTCTTATAATGTAGCGTACGTAATGTCTTACATGTAGCGCAATGTCTTACAATATAATGTAACGTCTTATAATGTAGCGTAATGTCTTATATTGTAGCGTAATGTCTTATAATGTAGCGTAACGTCTTACAATGTAGCGCAATGTCTTACAATATAACATAGCGTCTTATAATGTAGCGTAATGCCTTATATTGTAGCGTAATGTCTTATAACGTAGTGTAACGTCTTACAATGTAGCGTAATGTCTTATAATGTAGCGTAATGTCTTACAATGTAGCGTAGCGTAATGTCTTATAATGTAGCGTAATGTCTTATATTGTAGCGTAATGTCTTACAATGTAACGTAACGTCTTACAATGTAGCGTAATGTCTTATAATGTAGCGTAATGTCTTATAATGTAGCGTAATGTCTTATAATAGAGAGTTTAAGATACCCCGGGTTCGGTTTACTGGTACGGGTACCGCCATTTTTGTTTACTCGTAATATCTACCCGTTTTCCCATGGTAGATCATGGTCTACCCGTACATACGACTACGGGTACGAATCGATCACCCGTGCCCGTAAACCGAACCCGGTGAAAATTGAGTTTCATTTTGGGACCTGCTGTGTTACATGCAAATGCTTGCGTTCTGAGTATGTGTAGGGTTTGGTTGGATCTTGCTTTTGGCTTGCAGCTCATGTGCTTTCTGCCACAGTCCATGTTGTGTTGATTGTTGTCCGGCTAGCGGATCTTTTTCTAATGATGTTTTGCTGTTTTTCTTAGTAATTGGTTATATTATCTACCGAGTTTCAAATTCACAGAAAAATATCTTCCTTGAAAACCCAGATCATCCTGCAGTTCGGCGTAAGTGGCAAATTATTATTACTAATCCATTGTGGAAAGAGTAGACTTTTAATAAAGTAAAACTGTATGTGAAAGCAACTGTGATCCTTTTGTTCCTGTTGTAGATCTTGAATCCATGGCAACTGAAGTCCCAGGTGAACGTCTATTGGTTTCTGGTTGGTGGGGATTCGTGCGTCGTCCAAACTACCTTGGAGATATCATCATGGCATTTACATGGTCATTGACATGCGGTAAGTTTGTCGTTAACCACGTCTACGCTGCACTCTACTTTTTTTACACTTGTTACTCGGGCTACCTGTGGTAGCGCCGAGTCTGGTTTCGGCTCCGTTTTTTTCTATGTCGAGACACGTGATCGAGATATCGCATTGCAATTACATAATTACATCATCCCGATTGCGAATCTGAGCGTGCTATAAAATTTGCTAATTTTCATGCGCCATTTCTGAGGTTCCCACCACTGATCTCAAATAATAGACTCATTATACTGGATAGAGCATCTATTGTTTCGCGCGTGGCAAAAATTGAAGTCGGAAGTGAGGCTAAAAATCTCGCAGCGGCCATATCCGGTGGGACCCACAATATTGCTGAATCAAAGTTTTCGCCTCTGGTTTTCGCTTTAAATGATTGGATTTTTAACGAAAACCAGCTAAATTTTTGTGAAATGTATCTGTCGCTATGGGAGAACTTAAAAGTGGCTGTATGAAAACCAAGTGGGTCCCACCTGAAATGGCCGCCGCTAATTTATTCCGACTTCACAGCCAGCACCGGATGCTCTATCCAGTATAATGAGTCTATTATTTGAGGTGGGTGGTTCCCACAGTGCAGTGCATTTTATTGACAACCAATATGCTTTACCAAAAGACGAGAATTTTTCTTTGTTTGACCTTTTGTTTTCTCCTTATGATGTATATGCTTTTTTTGCGTACGTGTGCGCGCTAGTCCCTAATATAATATCTTCAGAACTTCCAAGATCAGAGGACATGTAAATCACGGCGACGCATTGGCTCACACGTACAGGTCATGCCGTTGCGAGTTCTTTCTTTTGAATAGCTTTACCTTTCGATGAAGTGTTTTCGAATCTTGTTCTGGAACGGTGTTGGAATATTCGGTTTTTATAATATTTTGCAAGTGACCGAGTTGTAGTTGATCAGTATAAACGCGGCTGGCAATTGTCTTCGTTATAAATATGCTTCTCAAACTCATTAATAATTCATGAGCCAAAAACAAAAGAAATTAATGTTTAATCGGTGCTTTGAAATCGGAGGAAAAGTCTAAGCCGGGCTTAAAGTTTTGAGTTACCTAATTACGACTTTTGACTTGCATCATTTTTTAAAAACCACTTTTTACAAACCTAGTACTAGTACTTTGAAATAATGCAAAATACGTTTTCAAAGTCTTGGGACTTTGAAATAAGGCAAATTATATTACGTTTCAGAGGTATCTTCGGAGTTTTGAGTTTGAGAAGTCAAGTCAAATACTCGACATCGGACTTTACCGGGATTAGAAAGCCCTCGTGCATTAAAAAGGCGCGCCTTTTCAAAAAGCACTCGGACTTTGAAATCCCGGTAAAGTCCTCCGTCTCGTATTTGAACTATTACTTACAAATTATGTTTGCAACTTACTGGACACGTCGGTCGCGGTAGACCTACGTAAAACATAACGAGCTATTTCGAAAGAACAATCGAAATGTGGTAAGGTCAGATGTACTGCCGAAACAGAGAACGTAGAAGTCTAACGTTTCAAGCGAAGGCCCTTCGTCATAGAGAAACGTAAAGACTTTGTTTACACTCTTTACGTTTCTCCTCGCGTTTCTCTCTGACTAGACGAAGGGCCTTCGCTCGAAACGTTAGACTTCTAACTATATTTCGATTGTTGTTTCAACACTGCCTACGCAGCACGCTACTTTTATTTCAGTATTTCGAAACAGGTTGGCCCTGGCCTTGCTGCTTTAGAGTATAGTAATAAGCACCGACTAGAGCAAATAAGATATCAATATGACGGTCAATTTTAGAAGAGAATGGTAACGAGTACGGCGTCGGCACATGCAAATATCACGTTGATATTCTGTCACGTCAGCAGCCATCCCTGCAATACAATGCTCAAATTCGCATTTGCTTCGGTAAAATTCTTTAAAATTTTCTGCATAAAGAAATGGGAAAAACTTGACAGAGAAATATTGACGGAGAGGAGAGGATTTAAAATATTAACTACTTATTGACCGAGCGTGAGGTCTGTACTAGTGAAATATCGGACCGATGTTTTTTTAGTACGGACCGAGACGAGCGCAGCGAGTTGAGGTCTGTGCAAAAAACAGAGGTCCGCTATTTCACTAGTACAGACCGAACAAGCGAGGTCAATAAGTAGTTTATTATATGGCCATAAATGTTGTGAACGTTCTGTGAAAACTCGATCTATCTTTCTTGCAAACTAAAAAATGGCAGACATTTTCCCATTTTTAAAGTACTTTCCGTTGAGTTAGAATCCTGAACTTTCTACCCCAAATAGTATTTTTCAATTGCTTTTGTTTGACATATTGCTCAAGATCGTACGTTAAGTAGTTGAATAAAAAATCATCTGAAATTCTAATACTTGTGAGAAGTAAATGTTATATTATTACGAACAATGTTTCGAACGTTTTGGACATTTTAAAAACGTTCACAAAACGTGGAAACTCGAACTATACATCAAATGAAAGCTTATAAAATTTCTAACAACATACCTGCACGATATATTTCAACAATGAGTAGTTCTAGAATTATAATCCATCTTGTTGCCGATATACTGACATGACTGCCATTTTGCTTATAAAATTAACTTACGGTCGCGTCCCGAACGGCAGCTTCCGCTATGAGCGGGCGGATACGGGAAATATCCGACCGCTTATGAACCAATCAAATTACAGGATTTCCGTATTCGGACCTCTCAGCACTGCTGCCATATAATAAAAGACGTTATATAACAATTAGTGGAAACTCACTAGTATACCATTGCAAACGCTGCACTCTGATTGGCTAGTCTGTATAAGCGTCTTCTCATTAAATATAGCTAAGTACGTGATATATACCGTATGTTTGAAATTTAACATTCTCAGCGAGTTACCCTCGTTGACTAGGATAATCGAGAGAGGGTACTAGCGGGAAATGATCCTTTGTTATGCCTTGGCCACGTTGATCTGCTGCAAGTAATTTTTTTTTTTTCATCCAGTGATTCTTCACATTGACCATTGTCATTCAACTGGCTTTCACTTTGTTGCAGGTTTCACTCACTCCATTCCATACTTCTATCCGGTATACGTAACAATGCTCCTCATCGACCGTTGTTGCCGCGACGAAGCCGATTTACGCCAGAAATATGGCCGAAGTTGGGACGAGTATTGCAAGCGAGTTCCCTACCGCATATTCCCAAACATCTTTTAACACATTATTCAAGAGCGTTTTCACAGGTTTTGATGAGTGGCGAAAATTCACACGATACATACATAGATACATAGATACATAGATACATAGTGTAAACTTTCCGGGGGGTAAACTTACCAGGTTTAACGACATACCTACTTGTCGTAGTTGAAAGGCTAAAACCAGTGAAAATGTGAAACACTAGTATCAGTCATTCATAGACGACAAATATTTATGTCGCTTAAAGCTCGTAAGCCCTAAAGAGCGATAACAGACAGGTTTGTACCTTATCTATATGGATATTTCTTGAAAGATGTGGATATCTTAATATACCAAGAATGAAAGAAGTTTCCCCCCGGAATATATTATAATAGCACTGCGCACGCGTGGTTTTGTTTACGAGCAATGGCAGAGAAACGTAAAGGAGTGATCAATTTTCTTCTCGAAACAACGACTTTCTAGGCTTAGCTGCATGGTTAATTAAATATGGTCGGGACGAAAGGATTTATTGTCTGCCTAGCGGAAGGTGCGAATAAATATTAAAAACTTTATATTTAACTTGATATGGTCTGACTCTGGCATGTTGCCGAATGACGATGGTGGAGTGTTGTTAGAGTGTTGTTGGTTCGTGTCTGTTATATTTTACACGAATGGCGCTCGAGCAGTTTTGCACGTCAACTCAGTAACAAATTCTAGAGATTGTAGGCTGTCTTCGCATTTTGATTTGGCGTTCAATAAACCACTGTACGAAGAACCCTGGTTCTCGGACGTGCGGGAACTTAGCGCGTGATTCGGCAGACGATTCGCAAGGCCAAATGACGTGAAGCTAGCAACATAATCATCACACGATCGTAATTTTGGGTATTTTGGGTTGTTTGTCTGAGTTTAGGCTTGTATTAAATTAACTTGGGCTTTGCTCAAGAAAATGGGCTGGCAGGTTGTGGAACTGGCAGCTCTGTCCGTGCATGTGGCAAAAATTGTTATTATCTTTGACTAGAAACTTTGCACTATCCTTGGGATCTAGTTTTGTTTACACGTGACGTGTGGCATGTGATATCATAATTTGTGACGTCATACCGTATGTTGTCACAATATGACGTCATCATGTACACCAGCGTAGCACCTGACGTCGTCATGTATAACATTGTAGCACGTGACGTCATGTCGTGCGATGTCATAGTACGTGGCGTCATTATGTGATAAAGATACCTCCTGATTTACATAAACTTTAGCTTTGATTTTCTCGGCTTAGACAAGGTTATTTTTCAAACTTACTACGCCAATGAACTTACCAAGTGGTTCGTTTTTGAAGCCGTTCAATAAACTCGTAGTTCGTGTTTTATCAGATACAAAAACACTCGGCTTCGCCTTGTGTCTTTATATCTGATAAAACACTCTTGCTCGTTTATTAAACAGTACTTCATACATAGCGTGATTTTAGTTTTGACTTGCCAGCTTTGCCTTGTGTTGGCTTGTTTAATTTATCCCCCGTATATGCCATGTGTTGTATGGCTAGTTTAATTTACCCTACCCCAGTTGGCCGCGTAAAAATGCCATGTGTTGGTTAGTTTAATTTACCCCCGAAAAAATGCCATGTGTTGGCTAGTTTAATATACCCCCGTAAAAGAAAGACCTCAAACTTTAGAATCTTCGCTGTGTTACTGGAAATAACTGGATGGTAAGACTATGTCACAATTAGTATCGGAACAAAGTTAACTACCGTATCTATTCTATTTTTTAAAGGAAAAGAGTTAAATTAACACTAACTCTCTGAGAAATTAGGTGTAGACGTTGTTGAGAAAAGTGGGCGTGGCTCAAAGTTAACTCTCCGAAATCTTGACTATCCAATATTACTGTAACCTGCGATCAGGCGTTATTTTGCGAGCTAGATTTCAAAACCCAAATAACGCATCGCCATTGGTCAATACTCCTTCACGTGACGGTTGTTTCACTCCCCTCCTTTTTTCTTCCCTCCTTTCTCCGCCCCAAACGCTCGGGCCTCGGGTTTCCTTCGGCCCGTAACACGCGCCTGCCATACGCTAATGACATATACCGCATTATTCAAAATGACTGAAGAAGAAAACACAACATGCGGCCAAAGACAGACCTGCACCAGGCTAAAAATAGCAACACTGCGTTTACGTCATTATGATTATGGTAATATGATACACGCTATCTGTCAAGGTTGTATTCCCTACCGGAATACACGCACTAATTATAATATTTTTGCCAGACTTCATTCCTTGCAAAGTGCGCGCGGAAGATAAAAACTGGTAAGAAATTGCGCGCCAAAATTTCGGGAAATCAAACCGGAAGTAACCTGCTGCTTCTGGTCAGCGGCTGTATACAAAAGTAACCAGATATTTAACGAAAGTTAAAGCTCCATTTATGCTTTAAAAGACAATTGTGGTGTAAATCATCTGGTGTGAAGGTGAGAAAAGTGCTTACAGTACAATATACGCGCGCGGCGCACGCAGTAATAAAGTTTTGCGCGCGCCAATAGGGCGTGTCTGGAAAAAATGCGCGCGGAAGATCTTCCGCGCGCGTGCGTAGCATAAAATGAAGTCTGGTATTTTTGGGGACTCGCTGATCAATCATGTGAAGCATGTTTTCATCCGATAAACGTGCTTTATTCTCTTCGTCAAGCTCTTCGTGGTTTATACTCTTCGAGTTGCTACCTTAGCATAGGAAGTTCGCAGTTCCACAGCACAAGACGAACCGTTTTGCAAATTCGTTTTTTATTGCTTCATGTCAAAACATTTCAGTTTAGAACTTTACCATTGCTCCAATTTGTATGCTTCCAACAGTTTGTAAACACCATAACCTAACTTTAGGGTTCAATATTGTAATATATTATTATTATTATTAGAATTTGTTAGTATTATTATTGTCATTTAAATATTATTATCATGTAAATACATAATTCAGCCATTGACTGCCAGTATTTATTTAAATAAACTATCTATCTTCAGTAGAGAAAACATAAGCAGCCGATAAAAGCTAAACCGTTTAAAAAAACATCTATCAAGATTGAGAACGCGAAAATATCCGAGTGGAAACAGAACGCGAGTGGAAACTATATCGACTCGTTGTCTTACTTAAAGATGTTTTTAAGTAAGACATGATTTTCGTTGACTTGTTGTTTCGTACATTTCATTCTGTTTCTTCTTCGACATTGGAAAGGACGAGTAATTTAAAAAATAGAGGTAAAAAACTGTACCTTTAGAAATTTATATACTCACATCGCATGTCGCATGCCGAACACGTGAAATACTTACAATTATATGTGTAAGTAATGACATGAGCCCCGTTGCACTTCAGCGGTGTTGCTATTTTTAGCCTTGTGCAAGTCTGTTTTTAGCCGCATGTGAAACACATGTCAGCCTGGCGTGCTCCCTTGTTTACAAAGCTCGATCAGACTGCCTCGTCTGAATATGAAATTGTCCAAAGACTATTTTTAAAGAGACTTTCAAAAACTTATCATCATTCCAACAACGTTTATAGTTCATCACATTTAAAAATTGACAACGATTCAAAGCTTGTAAAAACTTCTATTCCTGAAATAAATGTCATGCTGCCATAGCATTGACTTACATGAAGTACTGCATCTACATTTTGGCTTCGGCGGTTTGTCGTCAGTCAGTCAGTCAGTCAGTCAGTCAGTCAGTCAGTCAGTCAGTCAGTCAGTCAGTCAGTCAGTCAGTCAGTCAGTCAGTCAGTCAGTCAGTCAGTCAGTCAGTCAGTCAGTCAGTCAGTCAGTCAGTCAGTCAGTCAGTCAGTCAGTCAGTCAGTCAGTCAGTCAGTCAGTCAGTCAGTCAGTCAGTCAGTCAATCGTTCAATTCTATGTTTTGATTGACTCCGAAGGCATTCTATTTCACCATCGCCGGCTTAATTATAGCCTGCGTAGCTGGCGGTATTAGGCAGTCAGTCAATCGTTCAATTCTATGTTTTGATTGACTCCGAAGGCATTCTATTTCACCATCGCCAGCTTAATTATAGCCTGCGCAGCTGGCGTTATTAGGGAGTTCGGGCGGTTGCCCGCCTACCGCCCGCGCCCGAACTCCCTAATACCTATGCATCCTCATTGATTCTTCATTAAGATTCAACCGCGCGCGGATAATGAGAGTTACGGGAATAGAATCCGCGAACGGTTGAACGCGGTCGCGTGGTTACTGTTGGCCTACAGGGGAGGTGGGTGGGCGGTCGCCTGAAAATCTTTGGATTGTACTTTTGTCCTTTCTTCCCCGATTTTTTAGCCCTTTTTTTTTTTTTTCTGTTCTTGTCCTACCCTCCCGAAACTCAGAAAAACAACCCCGACCCCGAAGCCAGTACATACTATGAACAGGTACCAGGCGAAGTATCGCGAATTAACCTACTGTGTTTAATACGGCAGAAAAAAACAATTCTCAAGCGCGCGGCGGCCGCTGCCGTCGAGAAATGACGGGCCGACTCCACGCTCCGCCATCCCACATACATTGCTATGTCATCCGCAGAAAAACCTAATAAGCTTAACGTAGACGCCACACCCGTGCGAAAGCTGTGAGGTGTTTCTCCCAACAGCAAATCCGCAGCCCAAAGATGGTCCCGAAGGCGATTGTTCACCGCGGAATCCATAAACGGTTGATCTGACACAAACTTGTGAGCCGTTACGGTACGAAAGACATATCCTGGGTTTAGGGAGATAGCCATATCGCGACAATAATCCAAATAATAGCGGAACCAGAACACTGGGTATATGTCACGTGAGGGAGCCGTTAAGAGTACAAAAGGCCTTAAAGGCAAAATTCAATAAATAACCTTGTTCGTCGGGCAACTGAAAAACGGAGTGAGATTGCAATCTTCCCAAATCCGAGGCTCGATCGCGGGAAAAAAAGTCCACCACGAAGAAAGTAATATCGCGCACCAGTAAATATCGTTGGATGGGACTGCGATCCGGATCCATCAACTGCGCCGACAGGTATCGAACTAACCGACGCATTTTTGCGGGTTGCATGGGCACCGCTTGACGAGAAAGAGTGACAGCGGCCGCCTGCTCTCCCTGGCAGAAGGTGAGATAACGTTTTACCTGTGGCAGAGATGTCGGATTTTCTCTCTCCATGCAGGCGGCCGTGCCTGTTAAAAAAATGGCTCGGAGCTTGCCCACGACGTTCCTTATACGGTACTGGCCGCGATCCTCCTGCACTTATCCGAAAAGACTAGCGGACACGAGCGACAATGAACCACCGTCTTCCCCCCTGAGTCCAGGCTAATGAGAAAACGTACCACGCCGTCAGCCGAGCACGCGTTCTAGGACTTAAAGAGGCCAAAAAAAACTGACAACCGATTTTCCAGGCTTGACTTTGCCGTTCGTAGGACTTTTGCGCGAAAACGCTTCGAAAACTGCGTGGACGAGTTTCAATGGCGTCGAATGGGTATGCAGCAGGCTGGGATGGGACCACTGGGATATTGACGTGAACCACACGACTGGCAGAACTGAGTGTCGAAGTCGTTGACGCAACCACATGCGCGACAAGATGCGGCCGGTTTCCACCGCCTGGCGACCTGGAACAAGTGGCGAAGTGCCAGTTCACGACGGACCAATGCAACAAAGGCAAAAATTCAAATTTCAGGCTGCGATTTGTTTTCCGCTTATTTCCCTTTTCCTTAATGACGTTAGTCGGGCACACAACGTGGGCCTTTGAAAGTAGGCACGCACGAGAAGACACGCTGGCTTTCGTGTCGACACTGCAAAGGCCTTGGGAAGGAGTCACCGAATGGACTAGACGTTGGCCGCTGATACCTATAGCTTGGTGGCGCATTCTTGCTGTAGGGCTGAAGACAAGGAGAAACTCTGGCAAAATGTCCGAAACGGCCGCACGCATAACATACATTGCGCGAACGTTGCGAGAGGAAATGACGGGCTGCCGAAGTGCATGGACGGACGGTACTCCAATACATCAGCTTTTGCGTGGGGCTTCCGTAGCGCTGTCACATCCCTAGCTACCTTTGCTTGTACGGAGTCGCCCAACAATGACACCATTATATTACGGAAGATTTCTGGAGCAACCGCCGACTGCCGCTTTTCCAATTCGGAGAGTATAGCGTGGTATTCCGCTGCTTTCTCGTGAGAAGCTGTCCGCGTAGCGGTCCAGAGGCGTGACACGTGAGCAAGGGCGTCGGTGGACTCAAACTGTGAAATGGGTCGCTCCCAGAGGCGTAGGAACGGATTCAAAGTTGGGGGGGGGGGGGGGGGGGAGGGCTGAAGTCGACATGCAGATAATCAGTGACTGCATTTTTAGCGGGGTTCGGGGGGTTCGGGGGTGCTCTCCCGGAAAATTTTGAAATCTAGAACCTCGGAAACACAATTTGCAGCAATTTGAGGAAACTTTTTCATCTAATTCTACAGCAAGCATAGTTCAAATTTTAACATAAAAACGAAGAAATTATTAAACCAACATACTTTAAAGCCTCGACGGACGACACTTCACAAAACTGAACACTTTTTAGGGATTGCATGTATTGAAGTCGCTTTAATAATCTTTCAATAATGGTGTTTAAACACCTACACAATAGCTTCTAGTTCTTCGTCAACTTAGCTTCCGTAGAATTAACTTTGTTCTCGTCGTCACTAGGCAGACTCGGCACACTTTCCACCGAATACTCGCCATTTTTATTTTTTTTGGGGGGGGGGGGGCTCAGCCCCCCATTTAAAATTTTGGGGGGGCTCAAGCCCTCCAGCCCCCCCCCCCCCCCCCCCCGCTTCCTACGCCTCTGGTCGCTCCAAGTACAGCCGGAGTGACCTTAACGCTGTTTCCAGGGAATTCTGGGCGAACTGTTGCTCAAGTGCCTCAACCTTTTGCTGAAGGGTTTGCAAAACGTCTTCCGCTGGAAGGATCGGGCCCTAAACGAAAAGGAGGGTGTTGCTTCGTGACTACGACCCGTAGCGCAAGCAAAACGACCTGAAGGTGAAACTTTTTGTGTCACATGTATAAAATTAATAGCCGGATGGAATTCCTCTTCTACCAGCCTATCCGTCAATGGCTTTTGGGTGGAATCACGCTTTTTACCGATCCTCTATTTTCCCATTCTTTTTCCTGCCCCCTTTTTTTTTTTGGTTATCCCTCTATTTTGCCCTTATCCGTCCCCGTTCCTTATCCATCTTTTTTTTCCCCCTTTTATCCTTTGACTTATTTATCATTTTTATGCCTTTTTTCCTCATCTTTCTTTCTTTTTTTTTAGTCATGCATTTTTCTTTTCTTCCCTATTATTATTTATTCACTATTTTATCCCTTTTTTTTCTCGTCTTTCGTTTTTTTTTCTCCTTTTGTCCTCAAGGCGCTCGGATGGAATATCGCCCTTCATCCGGCCTATCATTCAACTTTCCGCGGGATGGAATCGCTCCTCATCCAGTCCTTTCTTCCGAAAACTTTTTTTTTAATTTTCCTCCCGTTCTTCCGTCTCTGTCCTTCTTTTCCTTCCACTCTCTTTTTTTCCCCTTTCTTTTATTTCTTCCTTCGTATTCGGCCTACCCGCCAACTGTTTGGGTAAAAACACCTTTCTTTTGGCTCAAGACCAGCGAGGAGGGGCGTGCAGCACTGCGGTGCTTAAAATCATAATACCTATTCCTAAATTCTAACTTTTTTAAAAACCTTTCCCCGTTTGCGTTTTGTTACCTAGGCGCAGTCGCGGTAGGCGCAGTCATTAACTTTTATAATTAATCTCTCAATCCTCATTTCTGGAATTTTCCCAAATGAATGGAAACTGGCAAGAGTCTCACCAATTTTCAAAGATGAAAACAGGGCTGATCCCAATAATTACAGACCAATTTCGGTCCTATCTATTGTAAGTAAACTAATTGAAAAATTTTTTTTTAATCAGCTTTATGCTTACTTAAATGAAAATAAGTTGTTAACGGAATCACAATCAGGATTTAGGCCTATGTTTTCAACAGAAACAACCTTACTTGAAATTAGAAATGAATGGTACAGAAATATTGATGGCAACCTTTTAAATGGTGTGATATATTTCTGGACCTAAAAAAAGCTTTTGATACCATGAACCACTCTATTATGCTGCAAAAGCTTGAACTCTATGGTCAAATCCAAGTCTCTAGATTGGTTTAAATCATATCTTACTGAACGAAAGCAGAAAACCTTGGTAAATGGAGTACTATCAGATGTTTGTACACTAAATTGTGGAATACCACAAGGATCTATTTTGGGACCCTTGCTATTTATTCTGTATATAAAATGATCTCCCTTCATGTAATTTGTTTTCCAAACCAAGAATGTATGCTGATGATACAACCTTGACCTCAGCCGCTGACGACGCTAATCTCCTTAATTTTCAAATGAACCATGATATGAATATAATCCAGTCATGGTTAAAAGCAAATAAATTAACCTTAAATGTTGGGAAAACTAAGTACATGTTGATAGGGAGTCCGTTTATGCCAAAAGATTTTAAAATATGTACCAAAAGATTTTAAAATACAGGTTAACAATGCATCCCTAAAAAGAGAGACAACTTATAAATCTCTTGGGGTTCATATAGATGAAAATCTAACCTGGAACTCACATATAGATACAGTTTCTAAAAAAATATCTATGGGTCTTGCGGTCTTGAAACGTGTAGGCCCTACTATACCTTTTGAAACGCGTGTAAATATGTACAAAGCATTGATCTTACCATACTTTGACTATATTGCAGCTCTGTATGGGGCAACATTGGTAAAGGTTTATCTGAGAGACTCCAAAAATTGCAAAATAGGGCTGCTAGGATAGCTATGCTCTCAAATCATGAGGTACATTCTAGTGACTTATTAGATGATCCAGGTTGGGGAAAACTAGAATATAGGAAAGTACGCAACTTGCTGTGTTGATGTTTAAAATCTACAACAACCTTTGTCCACTATATTTGAGAAAGATATTCAGCAATACATCTAGTGTACATTCCTACAACCTGAGAAATTCTGAAATTAACTTACATATTCCTAGATATAAGTCGGAGAAAGGAAAATGTAGTTTTCACTACAGGGGCTCTGTCCTCTGGAATAAAATCCCTGTAGAGGTTAGAGATCAGACAAACTTAAAGGCATTTAAATTAGGATTGTTAAATATTTAGAACATCTTGTAAACTATATTGTTTTTTGTTGCATTGAACTTTTAATATACGTTGTATATGCATGATATTTTATTAGTGTAGTTAGTTAGTTAGTTAGTTAGTTAGTTAGTTAGTTAGTTAGTTAGTTAGTTAGTTAGTTAGTTAGTTAGTTAGTTAGTTAGTTACTTACTTACTTACTTACTTACTTACTTACTTACTTACTTAGTTACTTAGTTAGTTAGTTAGTTAGTTAGTTAGTTAGTTAGTTAGTTAGTTAGTTAGTTAGTTAGTTAGTTACTTAGTTACTTACTTACTTAGTTACTTAGTTAGTTAGTTAGTTAGTTAGTTAGTTAGTTAGTTAGTTAGTTAGTTAGTTAGTTAGTTAGTGTAGTTAGTTAGTTAGTTAGTTAGTTAGTTAGTTAGTTAGTTAGTTAGTTAGTTAGTTAGTTAGTTAGTTAGTTAGTTAGTTAGTTAGTTAGTTAGTTAGTTACTTAGTTAGTGTAGTTAGTTAGTTAGTTAGTTAGTTAGTTAGTTAGTTAGTTAGTTAGTTAGTTAGTTAGTTAGTTAGTTAGTTAGTTAGTTAGTTAGTTAGTTAGTTAGTGTAGTTAGTTAGTGTAGTTAGTTAGTTAGTTAGTTAGTTAGTTAGTTAGTTAGTTAGTTAGTTAGTTAGTTAGTTAGTTAGTTAGTTAGTTAGTTAGTTAGTTAGTTAGTTAGTTCGTTAGTTAGTTCGTTAGTTCGTTAGTTAGTTCGTTAGTTAATGGACCTTTTATTTACAAGCATTTATATGTATTTTATATTATTGTAACACGGCTTCCTGGAAGACCATGTAAAATGAAGCGATACCGTGTTTTTTAAATAAAGGTTATCATCATCATCATCATTGGGACCTAAATCTAATTTTGTTATTCAGCATAATTTTACTTGCATCTCTTCCAACATCATTTACTGTATTTCTTGCAATAAATGTTGCATGCTTTACATCGGTGAAACTGGCAGACGTTTATCTGACAGGTTTGCTAAACATCTTCGTTCTGTGAGGAACAATGATATTGACAAGCCTGTTGACAAGCCTGTTGCCCGACATTTTAATAGTGCCAACCATTGTATTTATTTTCGGACATGCAAGTTTGTGCGGACATAAACAGCGCTTTCACTTTATATATTTATCTATTTTTACTCTTGCTCATCCTTTTTACACCCCCTCCTTCTTGCTCATCGGTATGAACACAGAATAGTAAGACAACCAGAAGTCCGACTCGCGTCGGAACCTTTGAAGTTTATGTCCTCGCGCATGTCGCCTCGCGCATGTCGCCTCGCGCATTTTGACGCATCTCATTATCAATTTGTTATTGTCATTTTTATCTGATTGGCCTATTTTTGGTCAAGTGATTACCTTTCGTCGTTGTTTGTTTACACTCTTTACGTTTCTCTCTGACGAAGGGCCTTCGCTCGAAACGTTAGCCTCCTACGTTCTCTGTTTCGGCAGTATATTCCTATAAAGCTATTGAACTCCCAGGATTCCAGGAATGAAGTTACGAGAAAAACTCGGGAAGGGATTAGATGATGGAAGAAAGTCCAGCTCAAAGGAGGAGAGCTACGAATTCGGTGGACCATTTGTTGTGGCCTTCATGATCTTTGCTCTTCCTCTCCTTGTCTTGGCGTCTTATGTATATTGTAACAAGGACAGGTGTTGGCATCTATCGGAAATATTTTGGAAACACCAGGTACCATTACCCACGGCAAAGCAATTTCTGGATCCCCAAGCAGCCGCTATGGTCTATGGCTGGGTTGTATTTCAAGCATTTTTAAGTCTCTTGCCTCTTGGGAAGGTGAGTGGACCACATTTTGGGGTCGATAATGCCACATTGGGATTTTCTAGGAAAAATTACATGGTGTACTTCAGTATAGGGGTGTGGAGTTTTGTGGAACAGTTGAGCCATGCAGGTATATTTTTGTCATTCTCATACTTTGATAAAATCTGAGGGCTTAGATTGTTTAGAGTTGGGTATGATGTTCAGACTAGGCCCTGTGCCCGGGCACTGGGCATGTGCACTCCACCTGAACGCCACGTAAATGGTCAAAGTTAAGGGTTGAGAGTCGATGAATTGTCCAGGAAATTACCAAAAAACTAATAATTAACTATATTATCAACTAATAAGCTTATATGATTATTACAACTTTCTATGTGTTTATGTAATAACTGAGGTTAAAAGCTATCTCTCTAACTCTTTCCTGTCCGGTGTATCATAGCTGATACTGCAACAGGCTGTATCAGGGGTCGCTACATTTTTTCTGAACAGATCTGACATCATTCTGCATCAGGTGCACCTGTTTTGTTACTCTTTTCTCCAGTCTCCCAATTTCTCGCGTGTACACGGAAAACCATTTGGTATTTCTTTAACGAAGTGAAAGGGTAGTTTTACGCTGCGAAGGAGATTGGTAATTCGGCTTAAATTAAAAAGGTTCTTCCAGGGCGAATTACCGTGCTTGTGTGTTGTAGTTTTCCTAGGAGCGATTCCAGTTCTCGTCTGGTGCAGGATATTTTGTTCTGCCACAAGCTCCATCAGTTTGTCGACCGGTAAATGCGCACATAGTTCCACCGAATCTAGCTCGATTCTGAGACAAACGAGACAGGTTGTGGGTCCGGTACATTTATCAGGAGCTAGGGGAATAGCTAGCCTGGCGCACGCATCTTTAATCGTTGCCAATCTATTTGCGCAGAGGGCAGTGTCGGCTGGTCTGAGTGTAAAGTAGTTGTCTAAATAGTGAGTTAGATCCTCTACTAAATAGTTGTTCCTCTACTAAATATATAGTTGTTCCGTAGTATCCATTCTGGCTAGCATGTCTGCGAAGCTATTGAAAATATATGGTGGGGAGCGAAGGCCCAACGGAAGCGCTAAATCTACGTAAAATTTTTCTCGCCATTTCATACGAAGCAGATATCGATCTTGTGGATGCACGGGGATGATGTGGTAGACGCTCTTAATGTCTGTCTTTGCCATAAGCGCGCCCTTGCCAGCTTTCATGATTAACTGTATGGCAATATTGCGTATGACATGTATTTTGATCGATACCGTCGTTGACGCTATTTCCCTCCGGAAACGATAGGGCCAGGATTAAACTGGGAGTGAGAACGATATGAGATCGGCGGCTGGCTTTCAGTCTAGGATTAAACGCCACTCAGTCGTGGAAGATTTTTTGGGGATAACGCCGAATCTATTGATATGAAAATTTGCCAGTGGAGGCTCCTCGAAAGGTCCAGCAATTCGACCTAATTGCAGTTCCTTGGTAAGGTATTCATCGATCACGTTGGGATGGGAGAAATCGGACTTACAGTTAGCGTTCGCTGATTTCAGTTTTGATTCATGACTAAACAATAAGGAAAAACCATGTTGAAGGCCTTCGACGATGCTTCGAACCTTTACGCGGGCCGAGTGCGAAGATAATTCCAGTGCAAATTGTTCCACCTTGATTGGTGATACGAACGAAACATGTGGAATAACAGAAACTGACTATGGTACTGAGAAGATATATTGTCTCTATCGCCGTGACATACTGCGGCCGTTGCGACGTGGTGAACGGGATCGGTGATGTTCGGGTTGACAGATGGCATGCTTGCGAGGGCAGTCGATACGGCGGTGTGCGCCGCCACACCCATCGATACTGCACACATGCTAGTAGTTGCAGATTTCATATCTGCTGCAATGGCCCCGGTTCCACGAGCGACAAATCTGGTGTTTGCGAGCGATGCTGATGGCCTCTCTGCCGGTCTTGCGAAAGGACGATTGCAATTGGCCGGTGTTCATACTAGTCGCGCCAGCGGTGTGATAATTATAAAGATCCGGCTTCACGGTGCCCCAATCTGCCAAGCCGGTCGCGGCAGCCTCCTGCCTGAAAGCTTTGTCGTAATACAGCCAGGTGCGATTTTCAAAGCGGTGAGAAGTGCGCAGAGTCAACGACATGAATTGCAAGAGGTCATGAGATCGTTGAAGAACATAAGCTGTCATTACAGACATGCAGCCGACAAAACACTCCACCGGCAAATGATTTCTAGCATTTCCTTACGCCTCTTTCTTATTGTAACTGTGGGAACTATGATGGGTCCTGCCGCCATGAAAACCTGCGACGGTTCAGGTTGGTCATCAAGATTTTCTGGAATAAGATCGGCCAGATGGATAAAAAGCCCACTTACAATTTTTTCGACGAGTTTGGCAGGAATTGGTGTATGCCCAGGCCCCAATGAGAGTTTTTAATAACCGTCCGTACTGGGTTTGATCCTGGGAGGATACCTTGCCCGATTTCGATTATTACACCAGTTTAGCTTTCTTTTCACCCCCTCGAATTATCCTTTCCTTATCACAAACAAAACGGCACTTGGCATTACACAGAGTAAAATACTGTATTAAAATATTTTACTCCGCATAATTACTCTGGTGCTAAAATGCCATGCATACCTCACCATTTCTATGTAAGCTTTTCGGAAAGTGGCCACTTTGCCCCTGGTTTTTAGTGAATAGATCAAAGCTTTTTGTATCAATTATTAAATATATCCTGCGGTGCGTGCGTATACGCACCACTTTGTCTTATTTCTATAGAAATAAGACACAAAGTTGCGATGTATATATAATTGGGTCCGTATTGTCGATAAGTTGGTATTTTTCTGGTCAATTTATCGACTCTCGACCTCAACTCTCGACCCTCGACTTTTAGTTACACTCGATTGTTTACATTGCTTGTCTTGCAATGCCTTGTGGTGAAGGCATGTACCAACACGCCCAGGGTCGGGTTTGCTACAATCCATGGACAACTTGGGACACTGCGAAAATCGTCAAAATTGGCAAAGTGACCCAACAATAGGCGAGTTTCAGGGTGTTGCACGCGCATCGTTTTTGAATGGAATTGGCGGGCTCTTGGCAGGCTCTTGCCCGGTTCTCTACAAAATAAGCAATGGCAAACAGTTGATTTTAAATAGTACGTTTACTTTGAGGGGAGCTTGCCAGTTTTTCTGAAAAATGATGCGCGCGCAATACCCTGAATCTCGCCTATTTTGTCCAGGAAAATGACGAATTTATGAATTTTCAATAAAACACAGCTTTTTAATTTTGTAACATTGCAAAAGATATACGGTTTAATAAAATATCCCCCATTTCTGCTCCCCCTTACCCCCTCAATGGGGAAGGGATCACTCCCACCCGCACCGGTACCACCCGCACGAGAGCTCTTATTTAATTTGCATATTCACCGAACCTTCTATTCTCCACAAACAATCTGTTGTTCACGCATGTGGGAGCGTTTTGGAACAAACTGCACAGAATCGTCGCGTCCAAATTGTTGTTTTTTTCCCGATTTTGTTTAATTCGCCATTTTCAGACAATCCTATAATCGTCAAAATTGGCAAAGTGGCCCAACAATTTGTCCAGGATTGTAGATATTTTGTAATTGCCTATAATTACTACATGTCAACAGGTGTTCTTTGCTACTGATTTTAGCTACTGTGCCATTTTAAAGTGTAGTGAATTATTTTGCTATTGGGCTTGAAGGGGCTCAAATGCATGATGGGGTTTCCATGATCATTGAAAATCCTAGTCCTTGAATTTGAAAAATAAAATTTTAGACTTGGAAAGTTCTTGAAAATCAATACAGGTCCTTGAAAGCCCTGGAATAATGTCACTAAGATTTGGAGAGTAAATCTGACTGGTTGTTGCACTTCTGTATTGGAACTCAAATGAGCTATCTAGGAACAGCAGATGTTATTTTTCTTATAATTAATGTTGACTGTTGTAGTTTTATATTTATCGTATAATTGTTTGCTATTGTATTTTTCTTATTAGGTTGTTGAGGGAACACCCTTGAAAGATGGAACAAGATTGAAATATCGGGTTAATGGTTAGTAAAGATTGACCATAATTACTACTTGTACAGTGGAGCCTCGCTATAGCGCGGTAGTTGGGGTCCATAGTGGAGACCGCGTTATAGATGAAGCGCGTTATTGCGAGTTATTGGGTAAATCTCGTTCCCAGTACTCTTTCCCCTCGGTCCTGGTGCAATATTGTGGAAAGAGTACTGGGAACAAGCTTAGATACTGCCAGAAGCACTTTTTGTTGGATCCTTATAACATCTAATAAAATCAACACACATTTTCTGTTATGTTATTCATCTTGTTATATTACCTAGTGAATATCAGACTATCAGTATTAAATACATACAAAACCAATATTTAAATATGCAACTTTTTCATGCTTTGACTTTAGCCTAATGTAACAAATTCTTAAGATGAAAAATAGTTACAGCGGCAGAGTTCTCCTGCGATTCGGCCCACTTCAGCGTTGTCTCTATGTTCTGCACCACAGACTTCATTGACGGGATCAGCTCTGCCTCCTCTTCATCTTCACTGTCACTTTCTAGCACTGGTTCTTCTACTATGCTACTTACTGTCAGATGATGTCTTCCTCTGTCATTTGAGAAGAAATCGCTTCATTCTCGTCAACGTTGAGCCATGCGTTCACCTCTTCTGCGGAAAACAATTCACCAAATACTTGCGCTAAGTTAGACATGTCATCTGCGTTGAATCGACCAGAGTCACGATCATTCAAGACGCTCAGCAATTGTTAAGAAATTCAAATTCTCTCTATAGTGATCATAAATTAATAACCAGGCAAAGAGAAATTTTTGGAGTCCAAGGATAAACCGCGTTATACCGAGTCGCGCGTTATAATGATGCGCGCTATAGCGAGGCTCCACTGTACCAAGGATCAACATGGCAGGCTTGAAATAACTGGAGGGGGGGGGGGGGGGGGGGGGGGGAGTGGCAGATTTCATGAAATGAATACCCAAAATCAGTTCGTACTTATTAATTAATCAATATTAGTTTATTTGTAAACTACACTAATTAACAATCAGATTACGAGTTTGGAATTTCTATGGGGATAGTTGACAAGGGTGCAAGCTTGAATCAACTATTATTTCATGGAAATTAAGAGTGAATGATGTAATATTGCTTCCAGGGTCTGATTAAAGGGGGGCAGGGGGGAGCACTTGCCCTGGGGTGGAACATTTTTGGAGGCGTTTGGGGGTGGCAAATTTTAGAAGGCAGTAATTTTTCCATGACGAACAGGGGGGGGTGATAGTTTCTGGGGGTGATCATGGGCGCCTTCAATTTGCTCTGGGGTGGAAAATTTGTTAATACGGCCCTGGTTGCTTTAGTATAAACAGTGTATAGAAACTAACTTGTCAGGCTATCACTGTGACCATCAGTGGCGTAGGAAGCAAGTTGATCCTGGAGGGGCACAGCTTCAAAAGGGCACTTTGTTCAGGGGGTAGGACTTCAAAAGGACACTTGAAACATATGTTTTATCATAAAAAGGGCACTTTTCCACTCTCCTCCGCAGATGCTTTTCTTTGGCTACTTTTAGCTATATTTATCACTGAATTATTATGGATAACTAATTAATTTATGGATAACTAGGGATAGTGGAGGATATATGAAGGCGGGAAACGGAGCTGGGGGGAGGACGGGGGCGAAGGACGGGGGGGGGAGGACGGGGGCGAAGCACGCCTCGCTTCTATTAAATTACGTAATTCAGTGGTAAATATAGCTAAAAGTAGCAATTCAGTGGTAATTATAGCTAAAAGTAGCCAAAGAAAGGCCTCTGCGGAGGAGAGTGGCACTTTTCTGTTACAAAAAGAGGACTTCATGACAAAGTTGGGGGGACACATGCCCCGGTTCCTACGCCCCTGGAGGCTATGTCCACACTAATCCGTTTTGAAACGAAAACGGAGACCTCATATCGAAAACGTATCAAAAGTTTTCCGTCCACAGTACACTCGTTTTCGCCGTTTAGTAAAACGCTAAAAAGATCTACAGGGGTATGAATGAATAGCTCTACACACGTAAAAACGCACAGTCTGATCAGCTCTGATATCAGATCTGTTCAGAGAAATGTAGCGACCCTTGATACAGCCTGACAGCTACAGGATGTACCAGCGCTGATGTATAAACATTTAGTTAGAATTTCTAACAGACTGCGACAGCTCCGTAGACAACATGCCTGTTCAGTCTGTTATATCAAACTGAAACAGCACTGACCGTGTCAGGCTGATACAGTTTGACAGAATCTGTTCTGAACAGCCTGTTGTAGCTGCAAGTATATGATACAGATGTGATATCATAGGTGTATCATAGCTGATACTGCAACAGGCTGTATCAGGGATCGCTACATTTTTCTGAACAGATCTGATATCATTCTGCATCAGGTCTGACACAGAGTGTGCGTTTTTGCGTGTGTAGGTGACTGAAACCAAGATAACAAAATCGTGACATTATCGTTTTCCAAAAGCTTCGGTTTTGCCGTCTACACTAGTGTAGGAAAACGGCGTCTTTGAATGTCTCCACTCTGGAGCGTTTCGAAACGCTCCGTTTTCGGTCACCGCGAAGACGCCGGATTAGTGTGAGGTGTTTATATGAAGGAGGGCTGGCCCTCTTTGCCGAGATCCCGCCTCTCAGTGTAATCCTTGTAAAAATTTGTTTGCGTTTACATGACAAGAGAGCCAGCCCTCCTAGGCTAGATCTTGTTACAGTCAAACCTGTATTAAGCGGCCCTCCATTAAGCGGACACCCTGTATTAAGCGGCCAGTTCCCAAAGGTCACCTCTATTAAGTGGACACCTCTATTGAGCGGACGCGGACACCTAAATCAGTGTAAAACGATACCAAATCCCAACCTTGTACCCAGGGTTTTTCACTCTAGCGAGAGAAAGAGCCTGGTAGGAGCTGCTGACGATTTGCTGACGTTTGCACCGAGCAAAATATTTAATACGGGAAGGGAGGTTCTTTGTGTGCAATTGTTATTTTGGTGAGTTCTGTCGTCTACGCCGGCTAATCTAGTTATTAATAAGACTGAAATGTTTCTACCTGGTTGTCGATTATCATTTCAAACACTTACTGGTCAATAGTTACTTGTTTAAAAATGGAGACATCAATTGAAGATTACTCATATTGGAGATTTCATGCCTAAAACATTGTCTTGGCTAGCTGAAAATTCTATCTTCGATTTATCGCTTTGGAATTTTAAAGCCGGTTAGTTTTCGCACTTTATTTTTTACAATAGCAGTGGCAGGTCGATCAAACAGTTCGAAGTCTGGCCGCTTCATTTGGTACCAAGTATAGAGCATTGTTTTCAATTTAAAACCAGTATAACGCCAATGGATATTGTATTAAAAACTTAAGTTATCTGCCATTTTTTTAGTTCACTCCATGCAATGTTTGGCCTAACCTTATTACTTATATATGATCTTCCAGTATAGCAATAGTGATTATTCATCGTTAAGTATAAAATATGCGATTTTTAACAGTGTCCCACGTTATTTTGTCACTGAATGTAGTTTATAATGAAGTTAAGTTTTGTCGAAGAAGTATATGCAGAAGAGTTTTTCAGTTCTGTTTTAAGCGTTTGTACGTGTCGTTTCAATAACATTTCTTACAAAATTCTAAGCCTCAAATGCCAAGATATAATTACACAGCAAAACCAACTGCTGTTTTGTATAATTTTAATGATATCTGCGATTCAAGAAGGGGGGAGAGAAATTTGGAGTCGGAAACACGAATTAACTAATAAACAGATAGTTTATATTGGGCCGAGTTTCAGGAGTTTTTCATTTTCAGTGATGAGTTTCTGTCGGTTATTGTCGGGGAAGGATAAAGGGTTTTACTTTTGTCAAAATCGGTCGCAAAAGCATGAAAACGAAACATATGAAAGAACAACAGCCCATTTTTTACCGGTACCTTTTTGTCACGTTGGTTTTCGGTTGAAGTAAATAAAGGTCCTATTTCTATCTTTTTTAAATGCCGTTGAGGAGTGGAAGTACTGCATTTTTTAACTCGAGTAAAAGTGGCTTGGCTTTCAGAAATAACATACTTGAAGGTCTCGAAACTGTAAAGTCGCCTTTCACAAGCTCTGCAGACCAAACGTGGAAGTGAGTCGACATTGGGAATTGAAGCACAGTATATATCTTCCGCGGCCAATAAGATCTTGTTCTTTATTTTGAATAAATTTTTTTGAGTGTTGCACATCACAAACAGAACGACACAGGCGACAGCAATTTGTGTTTATATTTTGAGTTGTGTAGATTTTTCTTGGACTTTCTGGTACAGCTTTACTTAATGACATTGCTCAAGACTGATATTATGTTTTTACATTCAATGGGAAATATTGCGAGTGATAAATAAAAGTAGGAAAATCATGACGCTGACGCTAGCCGACTCCGAGCACAATATTACTTTGCCTCCCCTCTCAGAAAAAAAGAATTGTCACCACCCAGAATCTGGGTGGTGGCGTCAGCAGCTCCTACCAGGGTCTTTCCTCCAGCCAGCGCAGAGAAAGAGCCTGGGTACGAGGTTGACTAAATCTCTGTATTATGCACCAGTCAATGTAAACCCCCGCCCACCCCAGGCCGCGGATAAGCGGGGACTTGGATTTTGAAACTGGAAAAAAGCGTTGCAGACCTCGCCCCTCGGGGACTTGCTGCAAAGAAAATCCCCCGCTCATGTTGTTGAAAAGAGTTTTATGTCACATTCGATTACGAAGTTCTCCCAGAACTCTATGCTCTATTTGTTTAGTTTTAAAGAAAGAAAATCAGGCAATTTTGTGAATATTTAATTCTACCAAAGAAACAAATTTGTCTTGAAGTACTGTTTACATATTTACATAACATGAGAACCAGTTGAAACCGCCATTATGGTAGAGCGCGATGACTTTAGTTTCCAGTCTTCTTTCTTCTGAGAGAGCCCCGGTCCATCCGGCGGAGAGCAACAAAACAGGCTTATGCACCGCACGTCAGGGACGTTTTATTTGTCAAAAACCAGAAAATGTCTTTGCTATGCCCCGCTTATCCGCGGCCTGGGGTGGGCGGGGGTTTACATTGACTGGTGCATTAAGCGGACAGTGTTTTCTTTTATTCATTTATTTAACATATGTTTCTCCTTAAGTTGGTAGATATTACATTAGCGTCTTTCCTGTTTTCAATGTCTCACGACGGAAATCAATAAATGCATGACAATCAGTACATAGTTTCTTGCATATTTTTCTAAACTGTGTTTGGTTCGAGTTAATGTTATTGGAGACTTGGAGACTTGGACTCCAACGTCAAAGTTCTCAGTATCTAATTTATTCCTTATCCAGTTGCAAGAGAAGCGGTCTCCTCAAAATTCATATACACAAGGAATTTCCAAACCATATCCAACGCCTCTGGTAATCCTTTCCCCCTTGATGATAACTGGAACAATGTTTGTTGAACGCTTAAAAACCGTATCTGGCACCCAGGGGGCGGAGGCACGGGAGTGGGTGCGAAATTGACAGGGGGCCTGGGTCTGAGAACCTCTTTTTGAGCGGACACCTCTATTAAGGTGGCTCCATACAGTTTCTCGAAAAATGGAAAATACAAGTTTGAGAGTCCAAAACACGTGATGAAACAATTCGGAAGAAGAATAAAACTAAATGTTATGCATAGTTAAACAGTTGGACAATCAAAAACTGTTACCAAATAAATAAGCAACAGTTGTTGCTATGGCAACAATGACATTTCAAAATGGCTGGTATTTCTTAATCGAAATATAGTAAGGTTAGATATACTGCCGAAACAGAGAACGTAGGATTCTAACGTTTCGAGCGAAGGCCCCTTCGTCAGAGCGAAACGTTAGACTCCTACGTTCTCTGTTTTGGTAGTATATCTGACCTTACTATATTTGGATTGTTTATACAAATTATCCACTTCTCAGTAGTCTCCAAAACTTCTGACTACACATTACTAAACATTCTTTTATATTTTCTGTGATACATGTATAGGTTTTAGTGCATTGGTCATCAGTATTATGGCATTTGCAACTTGCGTTTACTACAAACTTCCAGTCGCTGATCTTATTTACAAGAAATTCTTGGGAATGATTACACATGCCACACTGCTGTCATATGTAATGGGCGGTCTACTTTTTTTGAAAGCATGGTTTCAAAATACAGGATTATCAGAAGGTGGTAACACAGGTAGGTTTTACTTAGACCACTGTGATGACTTGTTTTGTGGGAATAAATTGCTAGTTCTTTCTACTGCTGAATACGACTACAAAAATACTTAGCAAAAGCTGGCTAACGATAGTATATAGTATTAAATGTATTCTGATCCCCTAGGATAGTACTGGTCTAAATTAATTTTAGTTTAAAGTGCCTTGAAGCGAAAATTATTATTGTCTTAAATGAAAGAACTCTTAAAACTACAACGTAACATCTTTTGCAGATCTTTGTTTCCGTGCTTCGTTGTTGAGATATTTCAGTTTCTTTGATATGCAAATTAAACACTAATTGACATCACACGTGTATAATGAGTTATCGGAGCATAGATAATGATAGGAAACTTCAAACGAGGTTAAAGAACCGGAAACGTTGTTTGCACAACTTGCTATGGTAATTACACACTTAAAAGCAGCTAATGCACCTATTGCTGAAATTAGACAAAAGTGTAATATCACTTAAGTTCAGCAGTGTCTGATTTTAGCCATGTGGGACCACCCGTTAGGTAGCAAGTTGTGCAAACATCGTTTCCGGTTTCGTAAGTTTCCTATCCAGTTCCCCTTCCATTATCTATGATCGGAGAAAGTTCTATATCTTTGCTTGTGCGTCTATTTCGCATACAGCATTAGACATACAGATTTTAATTGATTTCGTTTTATAATAGCAAAGATACCGAACCTTCTCTGATAACTCATTATACACGTGTGACGTCAAAGTGTTTAACTTGCATATCAAAAAATTGAAATATCTCAACAACGAGGCACGGAAACGAAGATCTGCAAAAGATGTTACTTTGTCGTTTTGAGAGTTCTTTCATTTAAAACAATAATAATTTTCGCTTCATAGGCACTTTTTATTAAAGACTTATTAACCGAGTGCGAGGTCTGTACGGGAAAGTATTTGCCTGAGGTTTTGCAGTGAACTCGATGTAAGTTAAAATCTGATACCTGGAACGCTATAAATTTATGCCATAAACGCGTAACCAAAAGGTGAGGCAAAAAGTTCTAGGCCCCTACGCGGTTTGCAGGTCTCCTACAAAATGTTTTTACACGGCCGCCCGTCTTGAGCGAACTGCGAAGGCTCGAAAAAGGTTTGAAAAAATTATTTATCAAACATTTTGTCAGGCTAAACGTGCATAAAATGGCATTTAATGGTTTTCCATTGTTGTGTAGTGCTGTTGTTGTTTTATTTACTGTATAGCAGTTCAACAAAACTATACAGTAAATTAAGCTAGGGATGAAAATAGGCTGAGAAAACGACGTCTTTTTGCTGGCTAAGGATGAAAACAACCAGCTGAAAATGAGAACAAGAGTGAGAAAGCTATTCTTGTACGAGTTTGAAGACGTATTGATACTTGATATTTCATAATATACATCTAATGTCATTTTCTTATTTCTGCTCCTCTAATTTTTTGTTCCAATGTGTTAAACGGCATTATGATATTTTAAGAAATAACTGACAACTAGATTGTTTATTTTTCACGTTTACTCATGGCTAGTTGTTGTTTTCGGTGCGAATGCGGAATGCTTTTTAAACAAAACGACACTGATGAAACTGGTACTAACAGCATATTCTATACTAAGTTTGTGTTGATTTTTTGCATCCTCTTCAGAATAACGAAACTCTAATATATGGTTTATATTACAACGAAAAGTTTGATTTAATTTCTTCACTGACAAACTTCGTGCACGTTTTGTAAAGACAATGACCCTTCCTATAGCAACAAATAAACAATTACTGCATAATTAGTTCGGCAGCATAACACAACCAATCCAAATTTAAAATGCACGCAGGTATTTTAAATGCTTTGCTAAACGTGCCTGAAATGCACGTTTAGCAAAGCGTGATAAAATGATTCAATAAACAATTTTTCAAACCTTTTCGAGCCTTTGCAGTTCGGTCAAGACCGGTGACCGTGTAAAAAAAATTTTGTGGGAGACTGAAATCTACCTGCAAACCGCGCAGGGGCCTGGAACTTTACTTCACTTTTGCCCCCGAATGACTGGGCATTAACGTTCCTTGGGTTTGTGACAGACCGAGCAAACGAGGTTAATAAGGAATTTATTGTACGGCTATTGGTTCATTTTATTTTTAAGTTTCGAGCGTTGTTTTCACCTTCGAAGTATACCTGTAATAATTTTTTCGTGTCGCTTCTTGGCCTTCTTGTTTACACCAGTTCCAACCTCGTCCCCAGGGCATTTTGCCTCCACGTTGGGAGGTCGGCGAAAATGGCCCTGGCATCGGCTGGTCGATTCTATAATCGGATTGGCCGGTTTAAAAACTTGATTAATTCAGATACAGTGTAATTTATTCATCAAAATATGAATTGTAATAAATCCACTCTGCGAAGTTCATCCAAAGAATTGTAACGATAGCTTTGGTTAAAGTCAAGAACAACATTAGATATATGTTTCTTCCCGACATTTAAATGTATCCTGGATAATCGTGGGGAGTATCATGATGAATAATGCTAGCCAGTTGCATTTATGATAAAGGTTCACATGAGTGATTCGGCAGAGCGTTAAATATTTCTTATTTATTATGCATGTATACGTATTATACAAAAACGAAACACAAAGACTGCATAAATTTTCTTGCCAAAACACCCCAAAATTCTGGGTGTCACGTGACCAGCCGATGCCAGGGCCATTTTCGCCGACTCCCAGCGTGGAGGCAAAATGCCCTGGGGACGAGGCTGCACCAGTTCGGCTTTTATTTGTCGTGTTTTTAGATAAACAACTTTAAAGAAAACCAGCAGTAATGTTCCAACACATTTTATTGTTCAGAATATTTAAATAAAGATACCCAGTAAGCTTCTCGCCAAAACTTACAGGGCCGAGAAAAAAGCGTATTGACCTGTCGGTCAACATCGTAAAATCCCGACCGCTGAAGAACCAATCAGCCTGCGTCATTTTGCGTAACGGACCGTAAATCAAACCCAGCCATATAACCATAGGCGTAGAGTTTTGTTTTCGTCTAGGGTGGCTGAAGTGCTGAACAGGACCTTTCTAAGAATTTTCTCGTGGAGGACGTTAACAAAAAGGGACTCCTTGAAGTTTAGAGTCTTGGAAATGCCATTTCCTGCATTCTGAGGGGTCATTTTTAAGAACACTGAAGGTCATGAAATGTCATAAAAACTAGTTAAAATACAACACATTTCAACAATTTTTCGATGTTGTGGTTAGTGGGTTGACTTAGATGAGGCTGTAACAGTTACTTTAGCCTAACGAGTAACCTATAATTTGTGAATGGTGATTGATGAGTCAGTTGCTGCAAAATTTCTGGGGGGCTCAGCCCCATCATTGAGATTTCTCCGGGGGCTAAATCTCCCCCCCCCCCCCCATACTCTACGCCTATGCATATAACTTTTATAAAATAGGTTGCGTCTTACGCATGCTGTGATTTGTTAATTACCGTTTTATATCAGGCTATGCAAACAGTCGGTTGTGATGTCACGGCAGATTTCTTAGTCTTATTACATAAAAGAAATAGAAAATGGATGCCCTGTGTTTATATAACCTGACGCAAACACTCGAGGGTGTTTGGGAGAATTTAGCGAGAGTACTTATGTAAAGCCAGGTTTTCATATATCGTAATTCATCGCCGATCATCGGCGATACAGCTTTGCGATGAATTGCGATGAAATAGGATTATGAAAACCGACAATCGGGGACAATCCCCGATTATCGGCGATCATCGCAAGAACCAAATAAAATCAGTGTTTCCCCCGATGATCGCCGACTGTCGCCGATGAATTAAGACAAGCAAAACAAATGAAAACCGAAATCCGATGAAATAAGACAAATTAGGACCCAGTCTCTGAAAGAAAACCAAGCACTTCAAACATGCATGAAATTGCCATGATTCTTCGGTTCTTCCCTTGTCTCAAATATTTTTCGCACCCAGAAACTCTTCTTTCTATATTTCTTACACAGTACCAGCGCTATGACGAGTGAAAGCTTCGTATAGAGTAATAATCTGTTGTTTAGGGGGCGCCCATTTTGACAAAAAAATATTATTTTCCCGCATTGATCGGTTATCGACGGCGACTGTCTGGGATGATCGGCGATCGTCCCAGACAATCCCCGATCGTCCCAGACAATCCCCGATCGTCGCAAATGTGAGCATCGGCGATGATCGGCGATGAAATGCGACAAATGCAAACCAGGCTTAAGCCCTCGCTTACGGCTCGGATTCAACTAACTGACGACCCAGAGCGTGTTAAAAAACGGTCATTTGCAATAATTTACCCAGGACAGCCCTACTCAGTAAGCCTTCAGCAATCTGGACTTGATTCCCTTCTCGAGCGAAGAGAAGAATTATGTAAAAAACTCTTTAGTAAAATTACATCGGACAGTAATCATAAACTTGGTGCATAACTGCCTCCAAAACATCATGCTAAATATAAACTTAGACACAAGCGCACATATGATCTTCAAATTACGTACACTAATTATACCATCCTTGAACACCTTTATACCATCCATGTCACACTGCACTAATTGAGTCAACTTTTTGTAAACATAATGATTATTTTATGTACATAGTTCACCTGTAATTATCTAAGCCTATGCCCTGATTGTTCATACTATTGTAAAGATCTACGTAATTCAGCCTCTATGGCTGCAAAGTAGTTTTCATTAAACATCTATCTATCTATCTACATCTATCTATCAAACTTTCGAATTCTCCCAACTCACTAGCCTGTGTACATCCTGAATATACATGTACATGTACACTTGTAATTCAGTCTGTGGAAACTCACACGATAACTTGTCGACCCTCCGCTTAGCTTTTCAGATTTGAGAAGTAGTTTTTGATTGTCCAAATCACAACTCTTGTCTTATTCCAGTTACAATTAGTTTTCTAGGAATTTTCCTGAGATCAAATAATCCACTCAATTAGTATAGGTAATCATATGATAGCGAATGCAATTAATGATTTTACACTACGAGCGATATTTGAAAATTGATCCAAAATTGCACGAGCCGTAGGCGAGTGCAATTTGGCTCAATATTCAAATATCACAAGTAGTGTAAAATCATTAATTGCACGAGCAAAATCATATGATTACTTGTTTATTATATGCATGACAAAATTACGATATCTATCTTAATTACAGTCAAAAAAAATTGTCTTAATTTGAATGTTTATTGGCCATACAACCACAGACAATCTTAAAACGTTATTCAAAGCAGTGAATTAATTTTTCTTTCTGGCAACTAACTATAAGTAATCACAAACTTCAAAACCAATTTACAATTACCTGAAGTGTCGATCCTTGTCGTACGCTTCGTAGTAATTCGCGCGTTTGAAAACATCTTGTTTCGTTACAACTGGACAACAAACAGTTTCACTTATGGTGAGCAGATGTTACCTGTATTGATCTTCAAATATTTACATGAAATTTTCAGTTGAAAGTGTTCCACAAGTCGTTGGAAAAGTCAAAATCTTTCAATTTGAAAATACGCCGCCATTTTGAATTTAATTTTTTACCACTGTTACCATGGTAACATTAATTTGCACTCCGGAGAGTGCAATTAATGCTCAAATCGCACTCCTCTAAACCAATGAAATTGCAGTATTTGGGCCTGATTGCAGAAGGATATATAATTAACGATATAATTTGCACTCCTCTTAGCCAATCAGATTGCAGTAATTTTGTCATGCATATAATAAACAAAGTTATGAATCATATGAGTATTAAACCACTCAGAATCTAAGCTCAGTGGAGGTTCGACAAGCTGTCGTGCGAGTTCTCACAGATTGACTTACAACTCACTGAGTCTTGTGTTCGCATCAGGCTTTATAAAATAAGGTGCCCTCTACGCACGCTCTGATTGGCTGGGCTCCGTGCATTTATAAGAGAACATAGATCATGAATGACGTGGAATGGCGTCAGCTGGCCGGAAAAGCGCGCCAAATTCCTAAACTACCTCACTTTTAGTTTGATTTTTCCTCTTCTTATTTTATAAAACAAATAAAACATATCGCTCCTGTGCATATGTACTCTTATAAAGGTACGTTTGACGTGATTTGAACACGAAAGAAGTGTAAAGGCACTCGGCTATCGCCTCGTGCCTCTACTCAACTTCTTTCGTGTTCAAATGACGTCAAATGTGCCTTTATAAGAGTACATATGCACGGAGCTTTATGTTTTATTTGTTAAATATAAACACGGGTGGCCATTTTCTATTTCTTAAATATAATTGTAGTTAATAGTAATGATGTACTGTAGGCTAGATTCGTATTTGCTCTCAAACCTTATTTATTTGATTTTAATCCACTCATATTAAGCCTGAAAATAAGCGGCCGGGTGGCATGGACATTGTCCAGCGCAAAAAGGATACCGTTGTGTTGGACTCTTGTCCAGCGTATTATGTTTGCAACCACATTTTGAATATCTAACAAAATTTAACCAGCACAAAATAAAAACTGCATATTGAATATATTCGTAAAACTTATAATAAACGACAACTTCAGGGTACCCATGAGATAAATTTCGCGCTAGGTCTCCAAAAACTCTCATTCTTCAATCTCGTTCACAGATCCTGACTAAGTAAGTTCTGGAAGGTCTTGGGCTATAAAGGGTTAATTAGCCTTTGCCCCCCCCCCCCCCCCCCCCAAAAAAAAAAAAAAAGAAAAAAAGAAAAGCGATACCAATCGATCAGTTTTGGGATGCTGCCTCCTGTACTATATACAGTATATGTACTGCAGTAGAAAAGTTGTAATAAGTCAGGTATGTACATATAGTAGTCATATTTTTGTTCCATTTTAGGTAATCATTTGTATGACTACTTTATGGGCAAACAGCTCAATCCTCACATTTTCAACTTTGATTTAAAGTTCTTCTTCAGTCTTCGTCCTGGAATGATAGGCTTGGTGAGTAAGCAGTCTGTCAGACCATTGGAAAACCATTACTTAAGAAATAAGAAACGTGTCGCGTGCCGATTATCGAGTTATAATGCACGAGAGATGCGTGTAAAGCACGAGGCGATAGCCGAGTGTTTTACTAGCTTCTCGAGTGCATTATAACTCGATAATCGCACAGCGACTAAGTTTTTTATTTCTTTTATAAAATAATGACTTTAAATTGTCAATAAACCCTAGAAAAGTAAACAGAAAAAACAGATTACCTGTCTCAGGACGAGTTTGTTACCATTTAGCGCCACGCGTGGCCTCGTACAACATGTCGGCGATTTTAGCGATGAAAATGCACTTAAAGTTGCACTGAAAACATTGTGCTGTGTTAATTACGTGATTAGACATATATCCAAGTAATTTTGGACTTTCGTTGATGATTAAATCCACATAAAATTCATCAAAAACGACAAAATCGTCGCGAAGTATCTCGTGTGCCGTGCCGTTATGGAGTTATAAACGCTTGTTTGACTCAATAGCCAATCAGAGTGCGTGTTGTCGTTCATTTACTTCCGGTTATTTTATAATGGGATTTCCCAAACGATCTCAAAGAAGGAAGTATACCAAGGCTTACAGTCCGGATTTTTAGAAAGGGCGTCCAATTTCCGTCAAAATCTATATTTTAGGCAAATCATTGAGAATAATTTACTTTATCTTTTAAATTTTGGGCGTCCAAAGTCGTTCACTTTTTAATTCTAGGGCATCCCAGGACGCTCTTCTGGTTAAAAACCCAATAAGTGGAAAAGGGGGTGTTAGCACACTGCCCGGATGAATCTGGTTGTGTGATTTACTGCACACGCAAAGTTCGAATTTTAAGGAGATACACTACAACATGATGCAATACTGTACATGGGAAAAGAATGAAAATTATAGATAAACATCTTTCTTTCTTAGGTTTTAATTGACTTGGCAATGGTAGTAAAGGTTCACCAAGAATCTAGTGAAACCAACGTGGCCGTTTTGTTGGTGTGTTTGTTCCACCTTTTAGCTGTTAGTAATATATTCTGGTCTGAGGTATTTTTTATTTTTATTTATGTATATCAATTTGGCAAAAATACAATAAAGCCAGGAACCACAACAGGGGGGAAAACCCAGTAACAATGGCCCATGTACCAGTACTAGAATTATATTTCAAGCTTAACCAGACTATTTTACTTGTCTAACACCAGACTATTTTACTTGTCTAACACCAGGCGATTTTACTCTGTCTAACACCAGACTATTTTACTTTGCCTAAAACACCAGGCCATTTTACTCTGTCTGACACCAGACTATTTTACTTTGTCTAACACCAATTTTACTTTGTCTAACACCAGACTATTTTACTATGTCTAACACCAGGCCATTTTACTCTGTCTGACACCAGACTATTTTACTATGTCTAACACCAGACTATTTTACTATGTCTGACACCAGACTATTTTACTATGTCTAACACCAGACTATTTTACTCTGTCTGACACCAGACTATTTTACTTTGTCTAACACCAGACTATTTTACTCTGTCTAACACCAGACTATTTTACTCTGTCTAACACCAGACTATTTTACTCTGTCTGACACCAGACTATTTTACTATGTCTAACACCAGACTATTTTACTTTGTCTAACACCAGACTATTTTACTTTGTCTAACACCAGACTATTTTACTCTGTCTAACACCAGATTATTTTACTCTGTCTAACACCAGACTATTTTACTCTGTCTAACACCGGACTATTTTACTTTGTCTAACACCAGACTATTTTACTCTGTCTAACACCAGACTATTTTACTCTGTCTGACACCAGACTATTTTACTCTGTCTAACACCAGACTATTTTACTCTGTCTAATACCAGACTATTTTACTCTGTCTATAACACCAGACTATTTTACTCTGTCTAACACCAGACTATTTTACTATGTCTAACACCAGGCCATTTTACTCTGTCTGACACCAGACTATTTTACTATGTCTAACACCAGGCCATTTTACTCTGTCTGACACCAGACTATTTTACTATGTCTAACACCAGACTATTTTACTATGTCTGACACCAGACTATTTTACTATGTCTAACACCAGACTATTTTACTCTGTCTGACACCAGACTATTTTACTTTGTCTAACACCAGACTATTTTACTCTGTCTAACACCAGACTATTTTACTCTGTCTAACACCAGACTATTTTACTCTGTCTGACACCAGACTATTTTACTATGTCTAACACCAGACTATTTTACTTTGTCTAACACCAGACTATTTTACTTTGTCTAACACCAGACTATTTTACTCTGTCTAACACCAGATTATTTTACTCTGTCTGACACCAGACTATTTTACTCTGTCTAACACCAGACTATTTTACTCTGTCTAACACCAGACTATTTTACTCTGTCTAACACCAGATTATTTTACTCTGTCTGACACCAGACTATTTTACTCTATCTAACACCAGACTATTTTACTTTGTCTAACAGCAGACTATTTTACTTTGTCTAACACCAAACTATTTTACTCTGTCTAACACCAGACTATTTTACTATGTCTAACACCAGACTATTTTACTCTGTCTAACACCAATTTTACTATGTCTAACACCAGACTATTTTACTTTATCTAACACCAATTTTACTATGTCTAACACCAGACTATTTTACTCTGTCTAACACCAGACTATTTTACTATGTCTAACACCAGACTATTTTACTCTGTCTAACACCAATTTTACTATGTCTAACACCAGACTATTTTACTCTGTCTAACACCAATTTTACTATGTCTAACACCAGACTATTTTACTCTGTCTAACACCAGACTATTTTACTCTGTCTAACACCAGACTATTTTACTTTGTCTAACACCAAACTATTTTACTCTGTCTAACACCAGACTATTTTACTATGTCTAACACCAGACTATTTTACTTTGTCTAACAGCAGACTATTTTACTTTGTCTAACACCAAACTATTTTACTCTGTCTAACACCAGACTATTTTACTATGTCTAACACCAGACTATTTTACTCTGTCTAACACCAATTTTACTATGTCTAACACCAGACTATTTTACTTTATCTAACACCAATTTTACTATGTCTAACACCAGACTATTTTACTCTGTCTAACACCAGACTATTTTACTATGTCTAACACCAGACTATTTTACTCTGTCTAACACCAATTTTACTATGTCTAACACCAGACTATTTTACTCTGTCTAACACCAATTTTACTATGTCTAACACCAGACTATTTTACTCTGTCTAACACCAGACTATTTTACTCTGTCTAACACCAGACTATTTTACTTTGTCTAACACCAAACTATTTTACTCTGTCTAACACCAGACTATTTTACTATGTCTAACACCAGACTATTTTACTCTGTCTAACACCAATTTTACTATGTCTAACACCAGACTATTTTACTTTGTCTAACACCAATTTTACTATGTCTAACACCAGACTATTTTACTCTGTCTATAACACCAGACTATTTTACTATGTCTAACACCAGACTATTTTACTCTGTCTAACACCAATTTTACTATGTCTAACACCAGACTATTTTACTCTGTCTAACACCAATTTTACTATGTCTAACACCAGACTATTTTACTCTGTCTAACACCAGACTATTTTACTCTGTCTAACACCAGACTATTTTACTTTGTCTAACACCAAACTATTTTACTCTGTCTAACACCAGACTATTTTACTTTGTCTAACACCAAACTATTTTACTCTGTCTAACACCAGACTATTTTACTTTGTCTAACACCAAACTATTTTACTCTGTCTAACACCAGACTATTTTACTCTGTCTAACACCAGACTATTTTACTATGTCTAACACCAGACTATTTTACTCTGTCTAACACCAGACTATTTTACTATGTCTAACACCAGACTATTTTACTCTGTCTAACACCAATTTTACTATGTCTAACACCAGACTATTTTACTCTGTCTAACACCAGACTATTTTACTATGTCTACCACCAGACTATTTTACTCTGTCTAACACCAGACTATTTTACTTTGTCTAACACCAGACTATTTTACTCTGTCTAACACCAATTTTACTATGTCTAACACCAGACTATTTTACTCTGTCTGACACCAGACTATTTTACTCTGTCTGACACCAGACTATTTTACTTTGTCTAACACCAGACTATTTTACTTTGTCTAACACCAGACTATTTTACTCTGTCTAACACCAGACTATTTTACTATGTCTAACACCAGACTATTTTACTCTGTCTAACACCAGACTATTTTACTCTGTCTAACACCAGACTATTTTACTCTGTCTAACACCACGCTATTTTACTTTGTCTGACACCAGACTATTTTACTCTGTCTAACACCAGACTATTTTACTTTGTCTAACACCAGACTATTTTACTCTGTCTAACACCAGACTATTTTACTATGTCTAACACCAGACTATTTTACTCTGTCTAACACCAGACTATTTTACTCTGTCTAACACCACACTATTTTACTTTGTCTAACACCAGACTATTTTACTCTGTCTAACATTAGACTATTTTACTTTGTCTAACACCACACTATTTTACTTTGTCTAACACCAGACTATTTTACTCTGTCTGACACCAGACTATTTTACTATGTCTAACACCAGACTATTTTACTCTGTCTAACACCAATTTACTATGTCTAACACCAGACTATTTTACTCTGTCTAACACCAGACTATTTTACTCGTCCAAGGGAGAATCCTCAGACAGCCTAGACAGCAATGAGTTAATCAATTGCATTTTGTACATTTCTCTTTTATCTTTCAACTTAATTGTGAAAAGGCATTAAAGTGCCACTACGACGAAATTTCATATTTACTTTTCTGCACAGAATAGATTTGTCGAGGTCTGAAATAAGCATTCATGTAAAAAATACTCGAATAAAACTCTCCAGAAATATTCTTTAAGCTCCGAAAATCACTCAAACGTCGGCCGCCATTACTGAAACGTGTTTCAGGGGAGTCCGCGATCTCTCAGCAGTATATTTCCTAATCTAAACGCGTAAATCCAGCTTAAATGAGGTTTACTCGTATATTCTTGGATTCCTATAGTCATAATGGAAGATGTTTCGATAAATGCGCCTTCTATAAATTGAGATATGTACCTGAAAATTAGGCATGCACTTTAATATTGAGAATCTGACGTAATTTTCTCTGGTTATGACAATGGGACTCAGGAACATGGTAAAGTAATGGCGGCCCCATAATCTCGAAATATAAAGCAAAAATAAAACGTCTTCCGGTCCTCGCAATAAAAAACGGTTTGAGGAGATAAGTAAAAACCGCATAAACGTTTCGAAAAATTTGAAAGCATCGAATCCAAAATTTTGATCGTAGTAGCACTTTAAAATTCTTAATATTATGTATACTGGAATAGTTTGGTTTTTTTAAAGCCGCTGTAATTGAACAAAATAACTTGACTTTTCAGAGTGCTTTTGTGAAATCACCTGAAATAACAAAAGAGGGATTTGGTTTTATGCTAGCTTTTTTGGTCATTGTGTGGGTCCCATTCATCTTCTCACTGCAAACTCGCTATGTCACTGATCATCCTTACACAATCTCACCGTGGATGATTGCACTTGTTGTAGTTCTTAATGGTAAGTTAATTAATCTACAATACACAAAATACAGTATACAAATATTAAAAAAAAACAACACACCAATCTTACTGTAATTTGAAACTTGGCAACGAACTTCCAAACTGCGCGCTGAAAAGTGAAATGAAACCGATATTGTCACAATGCAAACTGTTATAGTTAATTTTATATATTGCAAGTTGAAATGTTTAGTATTCAAAAGTGGGATACTAGATTTCAAGGAGGGATACCAGATTCAGAAACCCTCTTGTATACAGCTGAAAATTTCAAGCGCTGATATTTCCATGCAACATCTTTGCATGCTTGGGCCATTGTCGACACTAGTCCGTTTTCAAACGAAAACGGAGACCTCGTATCGAAAACGTATCAAAAGTTTTCTGTCCGCACTATCGTTCGCAGACTAACGCAGACTGCTGCTCGACCGCTCCCCCTGGAAGCGCCAGAACACAGTCTGTGATCAATCGACACTTAAGGGCCGTTTACATGAATCAGGATTGAGTATCAATCCGGATTGAAAAGCGAAGTCAATCCGTGTTTACATGGGAATTGGGTTTCTGGATTCAAATCCGCCTGTCGCCTGAAATCCGTAAATATTAGAAAACACGCATGCATTGTTTGTTCTAGTCCTCTCTGTCACGTTTTTCATTCCGGAATGAAACTCGCACCGCGTTTACATGATTCCGGAACGAGATTTCAATCCGGAATGAGATTTCAATCCGGAATGAGAAATGGATTGTACTCAATCCGGAATGAGCTAATCTCAATCCGGATTCATGTAAACAGATAAAGGGGTTTGATCAGAAGCGGGGAATGAGTTCCATCGGACTGAAACTCAATTCGGATTCATGTAAACGGCCCCTAATGCCGTTCAGCTACCGACGAAAAACCGTCGGCGGCATGTGATTGGTCGGTTAAGCTTTCTTTGTATAAGCTGATCTAATGCCGACAATTTCATAATGCACTGATCAATGTTAAGCGCCAGGGTGGGCGGGCAACCCATGGGGGAAAATTGACTTTTTGGCGGGGGGGGGGGGGATTGTTAAATTCCCCTGCAGTAGAATAGCTTTGTTGGTCAAAATACCCCTCTGTGGGAAATATCAAGTGCTAAAATGTAGTATTAAGATCATTTTATGTGTCAAAAATCCCATCCCTCAAGCTTGTCAAGGAAGTCAAATTTCCCTGTGTTGGGATATGTCGATCAGTGAGTATCCTGTGGGTTGCCCGCCACCACCCCACCCCCTACCCACACCCCCATCCTGGGGCTTGACATTGATAGGTGCATAAACAGCTTTCGAAATGGACGATTACGAAGCTTTTCTAAAGGCAGTGAAGGACGTTAAACGAGTATTTTCTATAAATTTTTTGAAACAAGAACAAGTGGAGCATCTACAAAACTTGAAGTTTATAACTAGAAGTTACTATCGCAAGTAAAGTGCTGCCTCAAATGGGACAAAAACCTTTAGCCTACTCCACAGGAAAATCTTTCCAGTCTGTGGCCAATGTGACACCCAAGATTGCACACTCCACCCAAGATTGCCCACTCCACCCGAGTTTGCCCACTCCACCCAAGATTACCCACTGCACACGAGTTTGCCCACTCCACCCAAGATTGCCCACTGGACACGAGTTTGGCCACACCACCCAAGATTACCCACTCCACCTTACCCACTCCAGCCAAGATTGCCAACTCCAGCCAAGATTGCCCACCCACCCCAGTTTGCCCACTCCACCCGAGGTTGCCTACTCATGATTATTTAGTATTTGTATATTAATTGTGTGTATATCCTGTCAAAACCCTTGTCATATCATGTCAAGCGATAAGCTATAGTAACTTGTAGTTTTCAATTTTATAATTAAAAAATATAGAAAAAATGTGTAAATACTCTGTTGTCTATTTTAATTAGTATTAAATTTTTAGACTTTCCAGCCTCCTTCGCATGCAACTCTGTGGGCTAGTATATGGTGAAGAAGTGAGAATAACCAACATGTCCTCTCACTTGAGTATCATGATAATCATCATTTCTTCACACAGTCGAATATGATGATTATCATGATACTCAAGTGAGATTCTGTCCCACATGCGGGATGTTAAACTAAATTGCATATAACAAAAGAACCATTAGGGGTGTTGTGGTCGGGGTCTGAGAGGTGGAACTTTTTTCCGGAGGGTTGTGGTTAGGGTTAGGTCCAACGGGGGGTTGTGGTTAGGGTTAGGGTTGTCAGAGGGGTTGTGGTTAGGGTTGGGGTCAGGTTTAGAGGTGGGGGTTGAGTTGGGGGTTTGGGTAGGGAGTTCTTTTTTTAAAATGATGATTATTGTTAATTCAACGACATTCACGATAATCATCATTTCGAAATGAGAGGATATGCTGGAATAACTTGGGTGGAGTGGGGCAAACTCAGTTGGAGTAGCAATCTCAGGTGGAGTGGGCAAACACGACCCCACAAGCACTTGTGCTTTAAAGGTCAACTAAACCTTTAAAGTTATATTTTCTTCTGAAAGGATTATCATCTAACTTAGCAAAAGTAAAGAAAAATATGAATTTCGAGGTAAAGCAAAGAATTTATCAGCAAAGCCTTCTTAGGTTCTCACGAAGCATGACCGCGTTTCTAGGAGAATGGGTACTCCAGTCTTTGACGTCATACCGGTAAAACCCACCAATCGCCTTGTTCTTTGTTACCGGTATGACATCACAAGGTACTAGTACCAGTCTTTATTTTGACGCGGTTGTCCACACGAGTTCAGCAAAAGGGGCAAAAACTCAAACTTATCGGCTGCAAGAATACAGATCGGCTGCGAATGCTTTATCGTACTTATCAAATGGACGCATCTAAATAGCCATGTTTTCAAACTATTTTTCAAGTTGGAATGATTTTAGCTAAGTAAATTGAGGAAAATGTTTATGTAAATCAGGACGAATCTGTATGCGATTTACAGATATTGATTAAATATTCATTTCTTTTGAATTTTCTTCATGAATTTTTAATGAATTTGATAATTAACAATTAGACAACGAGCCCGAGTTTTTTATGAGCGAATAGTCAACGAGGCGAAGCCGAGTTGACTATCGCTCATAGAAAACGAGGGCGAGTTGTCTAATTGTTTTAGTATAAATTCACCAGCAAAAGTTAAATAAATTCTCGACCATAACATATTCTTTGAGGCTCGTTTAATACATTTTTTTAACTGCCAACAACAAACGTTCAACCGTCATTTCGGACATCTTCTTGCCCGTACAGTAACTGATGGAAAAGTAAAGTTTTCTTGCATAATTTAGCATGAATTTTCATGTACAATATTGAAACAATGTATATCCACTCACTTGATTTGTAAAAGTGACAAAAAGTTGAAAGAAACATTCAATTTAGCATATAGTTTACATCACGAAATCTTGTCAACAGCAAGCGTAATTTTGAAATATGATTTGTTTGCAGTTATTTCGTCTTAAACGAACGCAGATAAACAATTTAACGCTCTTACCATTAATAATTTCCATTCTAAACATTTTGTAGCCGTTTTTGTTATCTGTAGAACGTATTGCTTCGCCTAAACGTTCAATTTCTTCTTTCATTTGCATACTCCGTTATAATGTCGGGGTCTAAGACTTACCAAAACATTTCGCCTGGCGCCATTGTTGTTTAACAGAACAACCGCTGGCTCTAATGATCATTGTTCGTGTTATACTACGCATTGTTTGTGATTGGTCAATTTTTTTAAAAGAATGGCTTTCATTGGTTTATCCAAGAGGTTTATATCACCAATTATAAACTCCTGCAATAGCCAATGAAATTCGAGGATTTGTATTATAAACTTGTAAATTTATACTAATGCAGTATATAACTGGAGTGATATCTTTGACTCGTTGATTGAAGCCAAACATGGCGGACATATAGGACTGAAGGACATATAGTTTCAGTCCTTTGCGCTGTCTGAGCTGCTCAAAAGTTTGCACAGGACACTGAAACTATATGTACTTCAGGCCTACATGGTTGGCTTCAATCTTTGCCTGGGCCATGACTAGCACTGGAAGTTCTTTTGCCTTTTCCGCTCACGCTGGGAGTTTCATTTTGGGACCTGCTCTGTTACATGCAAATGCTTGCTTTCTGAGTATGTGTAGGGTTTGGTTGGATCTTGCTTTTGGCTTGCAGCTCATGTGCTTTCTGCCACAGCCCATGTTGTGTTGATTGTTGTCCGGCCAGGGGATCTTTTCCTAATGATGTTTTGCTGTTTTTCTTAGTAATTGGGTTTTTTATCTACCGAGTTGCAAATTCACAGAAAAATCTCTTCCGTGAAAACCCAGATCATCCTGCAGTTCAGCGTAAGATGCAAATTATTATTACTAGTCCATTGTGGAAAGAGTAGACTTTTAGGTAAAACTGTATGTGAAAGCAACTGTGATCCTTTTGTTCCTGTTGTAGATCTTGAATCCATGGCAACTGAAGTCCCAGGCAAACGTCTATTGGTTTCTGGTTGGTGGGGATTCGTGCGTCGTCCAAACTACCTTGGAGATATCATCATGTCATTTGCATGGTCATTGACTTGCGGTAAGTTTGTCGTTAACCCTGGTTTCCATATAGTTGTAATTGTTGTAGTTCAGTCGCCGACTGTCGCCGATCAAGTCTTACAACAATTACAACTTAATGGAAACGCGAGTTGTAATTGTTGTAATGCAATCGGCGATCGATCGCCGACTGTTGTAGAAGTTGAACCGAGTTCAACTTCTACAACAATTACAACCGTCGCCGATGCAACAACAGTTAATGGAAACATCAATCGCCGACATTTCATTGACTTTATTTACCGAGGGTATACATAACAGTAAGCGTGAGCTATTTATCAGTAGCTCACGCTTACTGTTATGTGTTACCCTCGGTAAATAAAGTCAATGAAATGAAATGAAATGAAATGACAGTCGGCGACTTTTCGCTAGGGTTTTACATCCTAAAAGACCAAATTCATTACAAAAACCGGCCAAATCCTTCCAAAAAAATCTCCGGATTTTGTTAAAGAAGTCTACCAAATGACTAAGTGGAAGACTTGACCGCCAAACTCCCTACTCAACGTTAGCAAATGTCCTTAAACGTTCACGAAACATGAGTCTCAAAGCTGCAATTGTAAATACTGCATGCTATATTGTTATATATCCTGTAAGAGTGATTACAAACAAACTTTTTGTCTTCCAATTTGTTTTTGAATACCATTTAGCTCATTAAAGCTTTTTAAAAACTGAGAAGTCCTGAGTTCGAGCGAATTGTCAATTTGAATTACAACAATTACAACTATATGGAAACACGACTGTTGTGAAATATCGCAAACAATCGCCGATCAATCGCCGACTGAATTACAACAATTACAACTATATGGAAAGCAGGCTTTAACCATGTTTACGCAGCACTCTATTTTTTGCACATTTGTTAACACTAAATCCATGGTATGGGTGGCTTGCGTACATTGCTGACCACTTGCATAGTGGACAAGTATCCCACCATGGAGGGCAGTTCATTTCCAACCCAATTGCGTTCATACCTCATTGTCGAGTTCAATTCAAGCCCATTCTTACAGTTGTCCACTTCTAAAATCCAGTCCAAAAAGCGGTGGCTCCCTACGGTCAATTTTAGAAGATAACGGTAACGAGTATGGCGTCGGCACATGCAAATATCACGTTGATATTTTGTCACGTCAGCAGCCATCGTAGCGATACAAATGCTAAAATTCGCATTTGCTTCGGTAAAATTCTTCAAAATTTTGTGCATAAAGAAATAGGAAAAACTTGACAGAGAAATATTGACGGAGAGGATTTAAAATATAAGACGTTATATAACAATTAGTGGAAACTCACTAGTATACCATTGCAAATGCTGCACTCTGATTGGCTAGTCTGTATAAGCGTCTTCTCATTAAATATAGCTAAGTACGTGATATACCTACCGTATGTTTGAAATCTTTATTAAGGGTGTTCAGACATATTTATTTTGACCCAGCTAGGGAAAACTTGATTTGACCACAGAGCTTCTGGAGCTGTACAAATTTGATCCCCATGCTAGAAATGCTAGATATTCTGCACGTAATGTATATGAATGAAGTTGTTTCGTTTGATGACGTCATACAGTGACGTCATTGTGACGTCACTGAGATAAGAAAAAACCTATAATTTCCGCCAACTTAAAAGTTTTGCTACCTAAAGAAGTTTCACTAGAACCAGAATTGTTATGTGCAAAAAAGGGCGCATGCGTTTCTCAATTGAGAAAATCTTAATGACTTTATGGCCGTTTTAATGAAATTTTAAGGGATATTTTTAACAAAAAATAGAATAACTTTGTCTTTTTTGGTTTATTCATAAAATCCATGCGTAAAAAGTAACGATTCGATAAATACTCGCGGAAATTATAGGAATCTTGTGAGCTCATGTTTTTGCGACTCAATGCCACTCAACCTAGTCTGAACGAATCAGGCGCGAGCCCTCCTCCTGCCTCCTGCCTGATTGGAGCTTGCCAGCTATTAAATTGCGAGTTGAGCCGTGGTTCCAAGCCAAGAATGCTCGAAAAGTCGTCTTGTTCTACATACAAAGTTAAAAGTTGATGTCCACTGTCTTCGGAATCTTTGATTTATGGTTCATCAGCTCTGCAGATTTCTAAATTCCGGCATTCAATCCAAATATCTCGACGTTACGACGTCCTTCGTTTATTATTCCATCTATCGCCGTCTGTGAACTCTTCAAGTGTTCACAGCAAAGTATTCTACAGCAAAGGAATAGTCTCACAAACTTGCTCCGCTCTTTTTCGTTTTTTGTGAAAATATTTCTCCGACCGGAAGTAATGTCCTTAGTAACCGGTTGCCTAGCAACGAAATACGTCCAAACACCCTTAACATTCTCAGCGAGTTGCCTGTTAACCGCGTTGACTAGGATAATCGAGAGATGGTACTAGCGGGAAATGATGCAAAATCACCCCTCGTGCTCTTGAACAGAGTGCTGTAGGGGACTAGGCTATACTGTAACTTGCTTGCCCAAATTTGTGTATAGAACATAAGCAAACGGCATATAACTTGCGTCGCAGATGGAACACGAAGGGCAAGGCCCGGATCGTGCTGTCGCACAAACCTAACCGCTATAGTGTAAATGGGGCCGAAAACGAGTTTTGTGCGTTGTATTTTATAACAGTTGACTCCTATCTGAACAGCATGTGTTGGTGGCACCACTGTCCTTCAGTTTCTCTCCATTTCATCTAAAATTATTAACTAGATCTTAGTTTTGCTCCGTCATCTGACATGTGTCACATGGCGGCTACCCTTTGATATGCCTTCGTTTTGACCACGTTGATCTGCGTCCTTCGCAATTCAGCCACCAGCTGCAAGTAAGGATGACTAACCCCTCGGTCCTTTCCTTTCCATCCAATGATTCTTGATCGAGCATTGTCATTCAACTGGCTTTCACTTTGTTGCAGGTTTCACTCACTCCATTCCATACTTCTATCCGGTGTACGTAACAATGCTCCTCATCGACCGTTGTTGCCGCGACGAAGCCGATTTACGCCAGAAATATGGCCGAAGTTGGGACGAGTATTGCAAGCGAGTTCCCTACCGCATATTCCCAAACATCTTTTAACACATCATTCCAGAACGTTTTCACAGGGTTTTCTTCTCATCATTTTTTTATTTGCACGTGACGTCATGCCGTGTGATATCATAATTTGTGACGTCATACCGCATGACGTTGTAGTGTGACGTCATCATGTACACAGCGTAGCACGTGACGTCATCGTGTATGACATTGTAGCACGTGACGTCATGTCACACTCTGAATTATTTTATGTGGTGTGTAAACGTATTTTGACTTTGAGCCTTCCTCACTATAGTTAGCCTGCGTGCAGACTCATATTACATGTTGACGTTAGTTAACGTATTATGACGTTAGTCATATGAGTCTGCACGCAGGCTACACTATAGTTAACCTTGCTCACAAGTGGCACTCATCATTGGCGCCTTGGTGATGGCGGCCACATTTATCAGAGCTCTGCTTTTTCGTAGTGTTCTGTTATTTTTACTATCTAGTTTGGCTGTTCAAAGCTATAATGGTGACAACTTATCAAGGCCTTACAGGGCTTATTATTATTATCGCGATTTTGGACGGGTTTATTTTGTCTCATGTCAACTTACAATCGCTTCCTCTCGAGTTTGTTCTGCTGGATTCTGTCGTACGAAATTCGCGTTAGTGAAATGGACAAAGCGTGGTCAAACATCAATGGTTATTCCTGGTCATGATCCGCCTTTGGATATCACAGTGTTTATGGACATTCTAAAAAACCCTGGACCAGAAGAATCGAATTTGGAACGAAGTCGAAGAAACCAAGTTCAGCATAGCGGCGCTGATTTGCATACGAATAATACTGAAATATTAACGTATTCTCGTGGGAGTCTCCTCAGTATTCGGCGGAAGTCTACGTGTAAGGCTGATTCATCGGTATATGGTTTATTGAAGTCTTACGGCCTTTTGAAATTCAGAGGATGCAGAGCTGGTCGCCGCAGGATTTCGGTTGTGGCCTCCAGGCGACCAAATCACATTGCTCGTCTAAATAGATCAATTACTCGTACACTTGTCAACATTTCTATTGTTCCTGCACAATGCAACCGTGTCCAAGGTCACCTAAAACTCTGCAGTATTAATGCCAGATCTGTTAAGAATAAATCGGCGGATTTTGTTTGCTATGTCAGGTCAAGCGGTGCGGATATTTTTGCGATCACCGAAACCTGGCTTACCGAAAACGACATCGCTCATAGGGTCGAAGTTACTCCGCCTGGTTATAAATTGTTGGACCATCCACGAGTGGGTCGTATTGGTGGCGGTACTGCTTTGTTATTTAAAGAATTTATACATACAAGTAAAGTTGAAGTAGGCCAACTTAAATCTTTTGAATTTTCTGAATGGATTGTTGAGTATGGATCCTGCAAACTGCGGATTGTTGTACTCTATCGTCCACCGTATTCAACTAATCATCCGGTCACAACAAGGGTATTCTTTGACGAGTTCACTAACTATCTTGAAACTATCATATTATCCTCTGAGCCATTATTGATAACGGGTGATTTCAATATCCACGTTGATGTAGCAGATAATTCCGATGGTGTCTATCTTTTAGAACTGTTGGAGTCCATGGGTCTCCAACAGCATATAGACAAACCTACATATGAATCAGAGCATACTTTAGATTTAATTATTACTCGTCGCTGTGATTCTATACTGACTACCTTTTTTCTGATCATTTGTCTGTGATTTGTGATCTCAGACTAGGCAGACCGGTCCTACCAACAAAAAAAGTATCTTACAGGAAAATCGGGGCGGTGGACACAAAGTTGCTATGTGATGAGCTGTCGACTACCAAGCTATGCCAGCATAGTCCTGATGCACTTAATGAGCTAGTTGAATGCTATAACACTACCCTAGCTGAAGCTCTTGACCGCCATGCCCCAGTTATAACCAAGACCATCACATCCAGGCCTCTTGTACCTTGGTACAGCGATGTTATCAAGGAAGCCAGAAGAGAGAGACGTAAAGCTGAAAGAAGATGGCGTCGCACAGGAAGTATGTCTGACCTGGTAGTTTTTAAAGCTAAGAAGAATCACACCACTCACCTTATGAATGAGGCACGTCGTGTGTTTTACACAAACTTTATTGACGAGAACAGCTCTAATCAGAAAAATTTGTTCAAGGCAACAAAGAAGCTACTTAAACAGAGCAATGATGTTCCTTTTCCACCGTTCATTGATAAATCAGTACTTGCTGACCAAATGGGAAGTTTCTTCGTTCAAAAGATCAACAGTATCTATTCTAAACTTGATAACATGGCTACTGGCCTATCTAATACTTCTTGTGATTCTGATTCTGAATCTGCATCTGAATTAAGGAAGGATAGTTTTACTGTGCTCACTGAGGAAGATGTTGTAAAACTGATCAAAAGTTCTGCCATCAAGTCCTGTGTACTTGACCCAATGCCTACGTCAATGGTTAGCTGTTTGGATGTTCTTCTCCCAGTTCTTACCAAGATCATCAATTTATCTTTACAGTCAGGCATGTTTGCTGATGATTGGAAGTGTGCATTGGTATATCCACTCTTAAAGAAACTTGGTTTGGAGCTGTTGTTTAAAAACTACAGGCCTGTCAGTAATCTTCAGTATGTGTCTAAGCTAACAGAAAGGGCTGTGTTCAACCAGACACATGATCATATGGTTATCAATGATATGTATCCAACACTCCAATCATCCTATAGACAACACCACAGTACCGAGACAACATTATTGAAAGTTATGAATCATATTTTGCTTAAAATGAACTCTCAACATGTGTCACTTCTCGTACTGTTGGATTTGAGTGCTGCATTCGATACAGTTAACCACAAAATAATGTTGGATCGGATGCATACTAAAGTTGGAATTAGCGGAAAAGCACTCGATTGGTTTAATTCCTATTTATCTGGTAGAAGCCAGCGCATCTCAGTGGATGGAATTGTATCCAACCGTTTCGATCTAGAGCACGGTGTACCACAGGGCTCCTGTCTAGGGCCTCTGCTATTTATAATTTACACGTCCAAGCTGTTTGAAATTATTGATCGCCACCTCCCTGATGCACACTGTTATGCTGATGACACCCAGCTATACCTCAGTTTCAAACCAGACAGTAGAATAAATCAGAGTGAGGCAGTGCTGGCGATGGAGAAATGTATCGACGACATAAGACAGTGGATGATTCATGGTAGGTTGATGATCAATGATGATAAGACTGAGTTTCTGCTAATTGGTACTCGACAGCAGCTGAGCAAGCTTGAATCATGTACTATTACCGTTGGTGATATCAAAATCAACCCTACTTCATGCGCCAGAAACCTTGGATCGTGGTTTGATTCTAAGCTGTGCATGTCTACGCACATTACAAAAATGTGCAATGCTGCCTTCTTTCATCTTCATAACATCAGACGAATTAAGAAATACCTATCTCGTGATGCTTTACTGATGTTGGTTTATGCCTTTATAACCAGTCGCCTTGACTACTGCAACAGTTTACTATACGGACTACCAAAGTCACAAACTATCAAACTACAGCGAGTTCAAAATGCTGCTGCAAGACTAGTATTTGACATGGGGAAGTATACCCACATCACTCCAGCTTTATATGAACTACATTGGTTACCAGTTTCTTCACGAATTCATTTTAAAATTTTATTACTGACATTTAAGGCAATCTATGGGCTATCACCATCTTATCTTAGTGATTTAATTACTATTAAGCCAAAGTCTGCTTACAGCCTGAGGTCCAATGACAGTCTGTTTCTTGAGCGCCCCACAGGGAAAATGCTGCCGACACTTGGGGCCAGATCCTTCACTGCTGCTGCTCCTGAACTGTGGAATAGTCTCCCGAACCATATTCGCGAAATTAAATCGATAAGCATTTTCAAAAAGACAATTAAGACCTATCTTTTTCAGGCGGCCTTTAGTAATTTTTAGTCTAACTTTAAAGCTTATATGTTATATAAGTTTTATATATAGTCTTATTTTAACTCTTTCTCAATCAGGTTATTTTTTATTATTAGAATTATCATGTATTGTAAATAGAGTATACAGGCATTTCAATTTTGTGAAGCGCTGTTGATCAGCAAATGTAAATAGCGCTATATAAGTAATAAAATTATTATTATTATTATACAGCATTGCACTGACGTATATACGTAACTACACTAGCAATACACGCCGGGGGGCGTATATAGTTCTACCAGACATACGCCTGTATCCTAAAAGCTCACTCACACTTAATGAGTGGCCCCTTGCACCAATAAGTGCAACTCAACACTCAACGAGTCTCCACTCACCCTCAATGAGTATGAGACTACACTCACTCTCTAAACACTATTCAATTGAATGGTTGGAGAGTGAGTGTAGTCTCTCGGTGAGGGTGAGTGGAGGCTCATTGAGTGTGTGAGTGAGCTTGTAGAATATAGGCGATACTGTAAGAAATCGAGGGAGAATGCCTCGTGTAACACCTCGTGTTTGCAACTATAGTCTCGCAACGAAAAATTACGTTTGTGGGTTGCAGAGAAAGTAGAAACCGCTTCTACTTTTTGCAACGCTACGCGACAAATTTCAGCGTGTAACACCACCACTGCAACTTGTAATATTTTTTTTCAGCAAAAATGTTACAGGTTCTGAATAAAATATATTGCAAGTGGGAAAGTAAAATGCTTCAGTAACATGGCCTTTACGAGTTTCTCTAGGCCGCGTTTTTCTTCAACGCCGGTCACGCTCGCCCGTCTCGGGGGGCACGCAAGTACACGCACGCTAGTCTCAAACTCATCCCGTCTCGCGGCACGTTAGTCTCGCAGCACACTTGTAACACTTATATAAACAGGAACCATGACCTTAAAGTGCCTATGAAACCAAATTTCACTTCAGTTTTTTTAAAATTGTATTTGGAAGAACACCTAAGATAATGAAAAATGGCTTGTGCATGCCTTTCAAATCTTATCTCATTCTTGAGTTCATTTTCAAGTTTTAAATGGTTAGGGGCCTGAATCTCTTAAAGATATTTTCAGAAAAAAGTCTGAAGTTACTAATTACAATATACGAGGTTGTAATTCATTGCTGCAAATACCTCAACCTAAAACTAATAGTTTAAAAAATAGCTTCAGTTATAATGGCGCTGTAACTTGGAACTCCTTGCCATGTATAATAAGAGAGTCTCGGACCTATACTACATTTAAAAGTAAAGTTGCTACTCGCGTTTTTTTTAAAATAATTTTGTGATAAATAGTAATAGTGTATATATTTGACTTTTAGTGCCTATATTGGTTATGTATTCTTAAATTTCTTATCTTGTTTGTTACTATAATTATGTATATATATCTTTAAATGCACGCCCCCCATGGAAACCAACTTTACAGTTGATGAAGTTAGCGTGTCTAAATAAAGTTCATCTATCTATCTATTGCAATTTGAACACATTTGAACAATGACGTCGTCACACGTATGTGTCATGGGAGAAAAATCAGTCATATCTTTGGATTGGTTTGACTAAATTGAATCAAACGTTAGGAATTTTTCTTGGAGTATGATCCGATTACATCTGCAATAAACTGGTTTCGTGTAGTTAAACCAATCCAAAGAACTGAAGTGAAATTTCGTTTCATAGGCACTTTTAAAGTATTGGACTCCATACCTTTAAGTAGCTAGATTCAAGAATACTAGCTCAGGATATTGACATTTTGAATATACTCGACTCAAGCCCGCTTGCCGGCAACAGCTTGAGTCGACGCAGTGAGTGAGTGATGACAATTGACACTCATTCTATCCTGTCACGTGTCGTTCTTTATCCGATGAGGTCAAGCTGTTTAACTATCCAATAAGGAACGAGCGGAAATGTTTGAAAACCTCCGACCAAAGCGAAGCCTCGGCAGTTGACTTCAGTTGCTTTTGGATTGAACATACTATACTAGAGAATTGAATGCACTAGGTTATAAGGTTTTCTCGTCTTCTCGGTTATTTTCTATTACATCATGCTGACACCATTCATTGTTATCGTCTTGCTCAGTTTTCTTGCTCACAGTGAAGGAATCTCTTCGTCTCACGGGGTCTTTGGGAAGAAACGGAATGAGTTGGTGAGTTTCGTAAATTTCTTATGTTGCCAATCATGTATAACATATATATGCGCTCCTGTCTGAAATTTCAATATGGATTACAGTTGGTATTTCGATATGAAATGACTGGCCAACGTGCGCCACATGCACAGTCGTTTCAAACTCGAAGTCTCTAATTTGAAATACGCGCTAACATATTTACTAATTATTTTACAGTATGTGTATTGGTATAACATCTTGTTAATCCATTAATACTCCCTGGGCTTAGTGAGAGTCCTCCATTTGACAAGTAAAATCGTTTGGTGTTAAAGTAATTAACAATTATTCACCGAAGTGGAGGTGACTGAATAGTGGTGGATATTCGCCGATATATCTACACTGTTCACTGACACTGAGGTGAATAATTGTTTTAGCATATACCTCATAAATGCGTGCGTGCTTAGAAGTCAAAGGGTTAGGTTGTCCGTGCGACGAATAAAATCGTCTGGCGTTAGGCAGGGTCAAAACAATAAAGAGGTCGTTTTTGGCCTTTACGGACGGAAATAGGTAAATGCTATTTGCATTTACACTGATATTGTTCTCGTGAAAACCTCACTACTCGCCTGCTCATACTTTCAGCTTGTCCCGTGTCTTTCTTTATCCAATGAGGTCGAGTTACTGTATGTTCGTATCCAATGACGAACCAACAGAAAAATTTGAAAATCTCTAGCCCGCGGAGCAGGCTAGAAAATCTCATGTCAGTCGCGTATTCCCTCCCGCGGTCCCACCTGAAATTTAAGACAAGTCAATTACAGTTGTAATATAAATATTAATGTCCAGCATAAAACATGTTGCGCAATGCGACGAAACGTCAATTCTTTCTTCCTGTTTAATATTCTTATTTATGGCTTTATTTCGTGTTTTATGCCAGGCATCAATCTCGTTCCAAGAGCCCACGTTCCCCACCCGGGAAACGAGAGACTCTGGTATAATCCGTTTCACATCGATATTTCATTGGCTGATGAACACAGTGAACTCTATATAACTCTTCTTACATACAATTTTATATAAAGAATACTAATGAACATACTATTTTATATAAAGAATACTAATGAACATACAATTTTATATAAAGAATACTAATGAACATAACATCCAATAACGAATCGTTTTTGAAGCCATTCAAAACACTCGCATCACGTGTTTTATCAGATCTAAAACACTCGGGCTGCGCCCTCGTGGTTTTAAATCTGATAAAACACTTCTGTTCGTGTTTTAAATATTACTTAAAAATAAAAATACATCTGTGTTAATTGCCAAAGGCCTTCTCAGGAAATTTCTTGACAACAAACAGGAGCTTCAGTTGCTTTTGGATTGAACACAGAGAATTGAACGCACTTGATTATAAGGTCTTGTCTGTAGTATCATGCTGACACCATTCATTATTACCGTGTTGCTCAGCCTTCTTGCTGATAGCGAAGGAATCTCTTCGTCTGGTGGGGTCTATGGGAAGAAACGAAATGCGTTGGTGAGTTTCGTAATGAATTTCCTATGTCCTCAGTTTTGTGTGCGCTCGCGCTCTGACATTTCAATACGAATAGCTGGTGTTATTTCGGTTTGAAAAGCCATGTTCGCATCGCCAGGGGCGAAACTAGCCCTTTTCCGTTGGGAGGGTGTAGCGTAGTATTGCCCTGCTAAAATCTATGGTGCCCTGCAGCTCCGTATGTAAAATTTACCGAAATGTGTACTGTACATACAAGGGGCGTTTCATGAGCAATTTATACATTGAAATTTTAACATTGTCGAAGGTATATCAAAGGCACTTCAGGCAGCCGCCATTCGACACATATCGGACCACAGATTACAGCTAAGATCTAGGTGTTGGTTTTGTGGAGGGAGGAAAACCGGAGAGCCCGGCGAAAAACTCTCGAAGCACAGGAGACTCACATAAGTCTCAAGCTTGAGAACAAGGTTATTTCCAGACGGTCGCCCATCCAAGTACTAACCTAGTCCAATCGGGCTTAACTATTGGTGAGAGGCAGCGCCCTCACAGCACACGCCAACCGTGCTTTCCATATATGGAAGCCTGCCTCAATTTACATGCATTTGGACTAAATTCCTACTGTCTGGTATGACGGCAATTGGCAATACATATATAGAGTTCAAAATAAATATTAATTAACAAGATCATGAAAAAAATTGTTGAATTGAATTTACGTAGCTATAATACAGAAAAGCATATTGCGGCAGTACTTATTTAATCGGCTTTATTGGAAATTTGCGCATTTTAATTTTCGACCAAGTGTTCAGAACAACTTCTAAATCGATGCTGCCAGTGAGATCCTTTTCACAAGCAAGAACTATCAAGCCGTTCAAACGTTTGTCTTTCATTGTTGATCTTAGGCAGTTCTTAACGATTTTGAGCTTACTGAAGGTGCTGTTACACGATGCGATTTTTTTTGCAACTTGCAACAAATTTACATATGGAAAAAAAATCGCAAGTTGCAGGAAGGGTGTTACACGTTCAGCAACTTGCGATTTTTGTTGTAAGTTGCAGCAAAAAGTAGAACCCACCCAACTTTTCTTGCAACTTGCAACTTGCAACACGGCAAAAATGACAAAATCACAAGTTACTACGGGTGTTACAAGGTGCGATTTTTTATGAAACTTACAACATTCAGTGATTTGTTGCAAGTTGCAAGAAAAATCGCATCGTGTAACAGCACCTTGAAGTTCGCTCATCCTTTGCGATGGAAACTGGTGCAGTACTGAAGCAAAAGCTGATAGGCTTTGCATACGGTTGGAAATGTCCTTTTATTTTCATGGACGTACTTGGCCGCCTCCTGCACGGAGCTGGGTTGTTTCGACGAGACTATGGTAATAAAAATGTCTAGCTCAGACAGGAGTACTTCAGGTTCAACTTTGCAAGCAGGTAATAACATATAGAGTTCACTGGGTAATAAGCATTCAGCCGTCTCCATGAACCTGCAAATCGTGGGGAGCACGGGTGGCGTGTGCTGTTAGCGCGCTGCCTCTCACCAAAAGTTAAGGCCGGTTAGACGGGGTTAGTACTTGGATGGGTGATCGCTTGGGAATGACCCCGTTGTCGAGCTGGAACCTAATGTGAGTAGAGTTGTAGTTGATCTCTCGATCCTGTACTTCGAGGATTTTTCGCTGGGTTCTCCCGTTTTCCTCCCTCCGCAAAACCAACACTTACATCATGGTAGTCATGTTCAATTGGGGCATTTCGCTCTGTTTGACCACCAGTTGCAATAAGCAATAAAATGAATAAAACAAAATAAAACAAAACAAAACAAAACAAAACAAAACAAAACAAAACAAAACAAAACAAAACAAAACAAAACAAAACAAAACAAAACAAAATCTCAAACACTAGCTACAGCCCACGCGTTTCCTAATGTACTAGTACGCATGCACAGCTGGACAACCGCTGCGTGCACGGACTAAGGTCACTTATTACTAATTCGTAATAATATACAGAATTCTTGATGGTGATCGTGCATAAAACTGATAAAAGTATAATCGTCACGCATTATTTTTTCTGGACGTAAATGTAATCATAACTTTTTTGCCCATTTTCTAAATTTTACTCTGATTGCCCTGCCAATCAGGGTTTCTACTCTGATTGCCCTGCAAATCGGAGTTTGTAGTATTTTTTTTTGGGGGGGGGAGGTATCACCCCCCCCCCCCCTACACACACACCTTAAGTTTCGCTCCTGCACATCGCCAGCGGACGCCAACTGATGTTTTCAATTCGTAATGCGTACGTTCGGGATTACATGAGATCACGTTGCGTTGAGCAGCCGTTGGCAAACAAAAGCTGACTTTGCACTTCAAACTTAAGCCGTTTAATAATAAGACACGAGTGTATTAAATAAAGTACAGATATTGGATGCGGTGTATGCATGGGGATTATGAATACAAAGTTTGAAGTAATATTTAAAACACGAACAGGAGTGTTTTATCAGATTTACAACCACGAGGGCGCAGCCCCAGTGTTTTAGATCTGATAAAACACGTGATGCGAGTGTTTTGAATGGCTTCAAAAACGATTCGTTGTTGGAAGTAATAGTGCAAATACGAGACGGAGGACTTTACCGGGATTTCAAAGTCCGAGTGCCTATTGAAAATGCGAGCCGAAGGCGAGCATTTTTAATGCACGAGGGCTTTGAAATCCCTGTAAAGTCCGACGTCGAGTGTTTGAACTGACTTCTCAAACAGTAATTTACATATTTTCAAAGTCCTAGGACTTTGAAATATTATTTCAAAGTCCTAGGACTTTGAAATATTTCAAAACGTCATCACGTGATCAGTAAGATGGATCTTCATCCGGTTTCAAAACACTAATTAAAATTAATTTCTGAATTATTGGTTCCTGAATTATCAATGATTATAACTGATTATAGGATGGCGGTGCAACTTCACTGCTCCGGTTTTCTGATGACATTGGTTCTGTTGATGTTGTTCTTTTATGGGAAAAATCATCCAAACAAAGTCAGCGATAGATATGGTGTCTACCATGTTGGTTTATTTGATGGATATCAATCGGATGGGGACAATTTACATGCATTCAACCATGTGTTCGCGAAAGCTATTAACATTAGTCGTTCGAAGCCTTTTCATATCTTTCAAATAAGAATTAAATATAATAAACCACGAGTGGCTTACTACGGAAACAAGTCTACTGCCACATTCCAACTTTTACGTGATTCAACTGTCAGGTCATTATTTTTATCAGGAGACGTTGAATTAAATCCCGGACCAGATTACCTTCGAAACTCGATCGGCTCAGAAGATGGCGCTACTGGGGACTTTGATCCGCTTTCTGTCTTTAAACTGCCAACAAAGGGACTCAAGATTATGCAATTAAATGTCAGATCAATTAGAAATAAACTTGAGCAGATTAAACTGCTCCTATACAAGAGATCTATTGATGTTTTGGCCATTACAGAAACCTGGTTAGACGAAACTTGGCTCGATACCGAACTTTATATTCCTGGCTATAACATATTTCGTAAGGACCGAATTTCAACTGACATCCGACGCAGCACTGGAGGAGGAGTTTTAATTTACATTCGTGACACTTTGGCCACAAATCGTCGAACCGACTGCGAAATACCTGATATGGAACTGATCAGTATTGAAGTGCGGCAACGTTGTTCTGCTCCACTTCTTCTCGTTTGTGTATATCGGCCTCCAAACTCCCCTGTCTCGTTCCTCGACAAACTTGAAACAAATATTGAGCGTATCACCTCTGTTTGTAAAGAAACTCACATTGTTGGAGACTTTAATATTGATCTCCTGAATTCTAGCGAGCATTTACCACGCCGTCTAACTAAAATGATGAAGAATTTGGGCCTTTGTCAAATGGTTGAAGATCCAACACGGATAACGGATACTTCCAAATCACTAATTGACCATCACTACACCACCCATCCAGAGCATGTTTATAGTGTTTCATCTCCATGTTTTTCGCTGAGCGATCATAATCCTACCATACTCGTCCGCAAGCAAAATGCAAATTTAAAATCCAATAAAAATACGCATTTTAATATCACATATCGTCCACTTAAAAACGTCAACTTAAATAGCCTTATTGACGATTTAAATAGAGCTCCGTGGAGTGTTCTTGATATGTATGAAGACGATCCTGAAGAGATGCTGGCAACATGGATATCGCTTTTTCTTGAAGTGGTCAACAATCATGTACCAATAAAACACCTTAGAGTAAAGTCGATGAAAAAACCCATTTGGCTTACCGACGAAATTCTTAATCAAATTCGTGAGCGTGACGATCTAAAGAAAAAATGTGACACAGGATTGATCCCCAGAGAAATCTACAATGCTGCAAGGAACAAGGTGGTCCGCCTCATCGAGAAAGCGAAGAAAGCAGCAATTAAAACAGAAATTGATAACAATAAATCAAACCCAAAACTTCTCTGGAAAACATTGAAAGAATTATTTCCAACTAAAGCAATACCGATAAATACAGTCTCTCACATTGAGAAAGATGGTGAAAGTTTTTCAAAACCTGATGAAATATCGGAATTGTTTAATGACTTTTTTATCTCAATTGTTGATTCTATTATTGACGGCAATGTCTCCCCTAATGCGGATCTAACAAAACTTCAGGAATTTGTTAATACTCGCAAATTGGACGAATCAGCAGTTTTTAACATCCCTATTTTAACAACTGATGATGTTTCCAAAATTATAAATTATCTTTCTGCAAACGTTGCTACTGGCCTTGATGGAATAAGCACTAGACTTTTGAAATTAACAGCGCCCTCCATTGTTCCGAGTCTTACTAGAGTATTAAACTGCAGTATTAGAAATGGAATCTGCCCTGCTCAGTTAAAACAGGCACGTGTCACCCCTATACACAAGCAAGGCAGTAAGTCAGATGTCGATAATTATAGGCCTATTTCGGTTCTTTCGGTTCTTTCGAAAATACTTGAAAGACACGTATGCGTTAATTTGGTAGCATATATCTCTAATCATAATCTGTTATATGGAAATCAATCAGGCTTCCGCTCCTTTCACTCTTGCGAGTCTATATTGATAAAGATGACTGATGAATGGCTAAGTTCTATGGACAAAGGTCTTTTTACCGGTACAGTTTTTATCGATTTACGTAAAGCTTTTGACACAGTAGACCACGATCTATTGATAAAAAAGCTACACGTTTATGGTATGGACTTCAATACTATTAAAGTGGTTTCAAAGTTATCTAGACGGCAGATATCAACAAGTATGCATCGACCGCCATCTTTCTGACCCTCTTCTAATAAAATCTGGAGTTCCACAGGGGAGCATCCTTGGCCCAGTACTCTTCTTACTTTTTGTCAATGACTTTCCGTTGTCTTTGGAAAACAACACTGATCTTTATGCTGACGACACAACCATATATGCTTCTGGTCCCTCTGTTCTCAACATAGAAGAAAAATTACAATCTGATTTAAATCGAGCCGTGAAATGGTCGAAAGAAAATAAAATGAAGATTCACCCTGACAAAACCAAGTGTATGATTATTTCTTCACGGCAAAAATTAAAAACTTCTAACAAGCAATGTCTGAACCTGACCCTTTATTCTGATAATAAGATAAAACAAGTTAGCTCAGAAAAATGTCTTGGAGTATATATGGACAATCATCTTACCTGGTCCACCCATATCGAGGAACTCTGTAAGAAACTGAGAAAAAGGATCGCTTTGCTAGCACGAATGCGCAAATATCTGCCAACTACGTATCGACTACTAATATATAATGCAAGCATAAAACCTTTATTCGACTACTGTAGCTGTGTTTGGAGTAACTGTGGATCTGGACAGCTTGATGATTTATTCAAACTACAAAAACGTTGTGCAAGGTATATTATTGATCCATGTCCTCAAAGTTCAAGATCATTAACCATATTCAAACAACTTGGATGGGTTCCAATTGATAAATTATGTATTTTGAACAAGTTAAGTCTTTTTAGAAAAATCATTGATGGACGAGGACCAGACTACCTTTGTGACAAGCTAGTTTCATTTTCTTTTAGTAGCCGATATAATACGAGATCAAAATGTTTGTACCGTTTACCAAAGCCCAGAACTGACGCACTGCGTAGAACCTTTTTTTATTCTATCGTAAATGTTTGGAATACCCTTAGTGACTCGTTGAAAAACTCATCTATTTTTATTATGAAGAAAGATTTTATTAAGAGCCAACTAGAACAATACTCCGTTGACACCTTTACAGTATCTCGGCTCTATTAGTAGTATATTTTTAATCTTTTTATCGTAGAATATTTTTAAATCTATCTTATAATTATTTTTACTCTAATTATCAAATGTATATATTTTAGGATATTATTATTTATATAAGTTAAGTACTGAGGGCCACAGGGAAGAATACAATATTTATTGTAATTGTGTTACCCTCGTTAAATAAAGTTTATTGGTATTGGTATTGGTATTGGTTCATATTAGCTCGTATTCTTTATATAAAGTTGTATGTTCATTAGTATAGATCGTTTTCATCTGACGTCACGGCGGCCATATTGGTGTACCAAAACAATGAAATGGCGGCCATATTGGTGTACGGCATGGGAATTAGCTCTTTCTTATTCAAATATTTCGTATTGTTTCATCACCCCAATGGGGCAACCGATCACGTGAGTGAAAACGATCTATTCTTTCTGACGTCAAGAAGTTTTATCAGGTATAAAACCACGGACATGGTACTGATTTCCTTTGTGTTTTCCTCGTGAATTATTAAAAAGGTTTTGAGTATTCAATACAAGCTTGAATATTCTATATTCAAAGCTGCGCATGCCACAGTTAGGACTTAATAGGAACGGTTATGGGTTTATAGCACTGATCTCAAATAATAGACTCATTATACTGGATCCCACCGGATATGGCCGCCGCGAGATTTTTAGCCTCACATCCGACTTCAATTTTTGCCAGGCGCGAAACAATTTATAGTTTATACATACAGAAGATACTGTAAAATGCTATTTGCGGTAGAACTTTTTAAGGGGAAGTATTTAAAAAATGGGATAACGTATACTATTACCTTGGTCTAAGTTGTATAAAACAAAACGAACTTAAGAAATTCATCCATCAGACCAAGATTCCCCTTAAGCTAGAAACTTGAACGTTCTACCGCAAATAGCATTTTACAGTTGATCTTCTGTTTGATATATATGTTTCAAAGTTGTGCGTTATGTATTTTAAAAACAATATCCGAAATTCTACAACAGTTGTGAGAAGTCCATTATTATTTGACGAGCAATATGGTGCGAACATTTTGGACATTTTAAAAAGTTACACACAACACAGAAACTTAAACTATATACCAAATGAAAGCTTATGAAATGCCTAACAACATACGTACATGATGTATTTCTACCATATGTAGTTTGGACGTTATTAGCCATCTTTTTCCATAAACAAATATGGCGGGATTACTCCCTGGAGCCTCGTTTTCATGAAGCGTGACGTAATTATCGAGGTCTATTGAGTTCGAACCACACGTGACCCATAGAGACAACATTTGAGATTCATCTGCAATTCCAATTTTTTCTTTGTTTGCTTAAGCAGAGTGTTGGCTAACTTGGCTAGCAGTGCTTTGTTGTTGGATTAAGTGAAATCAGTAAGTCTTCTGGCTAATGTCAGTGCTATTGTCTACTATTTGATTATTAAGGTGCCAATAGACAGTTTCTTGCCTTTCCTCTGCCTGACTCAGGAAAAAACGACCCCTTGGTTGTTTTACTCTGTCTAACGTCAGACTGTTTTACACGTCAAAGGGAGAACTAAATGTTCATTGTTACTTGTCATTTATCATATATAAACTCTGGAATGCAGAGTACATAACCAAAATTCGCCACAGGGAAGCACTGGTCGTCGATAAAATTTAAAATTTTCAACAAACAAAAATTTTCAACAAACAAAAAATAAATTCAATAACTATTTTTTTTATATCTTATCTGATATTACTTGTATATCAGTTTGTCCGTTAAAATTGTTTTTGACCGTTTTGTAATATAACACTAATTTACCGCATATCTTAAAAGTAGAAAACTAAATTCTCGTGGGAAACTGTTCACAAAGGTGTGTAAAATTTATTCATACCGAGTTATTTGTTTTAAAAGTGCCTATGAAATGAAATTTTTTATTGCTTCATTTGAAAGAGCATCAAAAAGTAGGACAATATGCAGTTTACCATTCCTTGATATCTTTTATAGTTCCAGAGTTATAAAGATTTAAAATGTCAAAATGAAGAAAAAATATGGCACAAAAAATGCTGATTCCGCACAAATTGTGACGTCACGTGGTTTGCATGTTACTTTGGCGAATGTTTAAATGAACTATTGCTCAGTTACTGTGTGTCAGAATCAAATGAACCTTTCCACACATATAATGCAAGATGAAACACAGTTGATAATATCACCAATTTTATTGTCAAGGTAACACTGTTGTACCCAGGCCTCTTGCACGGATTTTATAAAACACCATGTATTTATCTCTGTGGGCATAATTTTCAAATTATTATAGTATAAACGTATTTTAGGCGTGCATAGGTATGACAAGCACTTGTCTGATATTATTTTATCCTTATCAAGACAGATATGGTGGTTTGTATATAAAATCCGTGCAAGGGGCCTGTGTACAACAGTGTTACCTTGTCAACAAAATTGGTGATATTACCAACTGTGTTTCATCTTGCACTATATGTGTGCAAAGGTTCATTTGATTCTGACACATAGTAACTGAGCTATAATAGTTCATTTAAACATTCGCCAAATTAACATGCAAACCACATGACGTCACAATTTGTGCTGAATCAGCAATTTGTTTGTGCCATATTTTTTCTTCATTTTGACATCTTTAAATCTTTATAACTCTGGAACTATATGAAGCAATAACAAATTTAATTTCATAGGCACTTTAAGTTTAACGTTTAGCCCCCTCTTTCAAAAGAACTAGACTTACATGTATTGTATTCTTTACGGAGATTATCGTGGTTGAAGAAGTTTTGTATTAGATGGCGGCTAATTAATATTATAGTCCTATATTGTCATACCCAGAGTGCATTCTGACCACCATGAAATTCTACTGAAAACTTATCTCAGCACTTATTAAGGACCTTAACTAATGTTTGTGGCACAATTAGAGTCTGTCCATATTGACAGCGACGATTTAAAATATAAAACGTTATATAACATATTTCTGAAGTTATCAACTCGACAAAAAGTGTCAAAAACATGAGGCCTGAACATTATTAGTGGAAACCACAAACTCACTAGTATACTATTGTAAATGCTGCACTCTGATTGGCTAGTCTGTATAAGCGTATTCTCATTAAATATTGCTAAGTACGTGATATATACCGTATGTTTGTAATCTTTATTAACATTCTCAGCGAGTTACTCGCGTTGAGTAGGCTAATCGTGAGAGGGTACTAGCGGAAAATGATGCAAAATCAGCCCTCGTGCTCTTGAAGGGAGAGCTGTGGGGGATTGGCTACTGTAATTTGCTGGCCCAAGTTTGTGTAATTAAAGAACATAAGCAAACGGCAGTATAACTTGCGTCGCAGACGGAACACGAAGGGCAAGGCCCAGATCGTGCTGTCGCACAAACCTAACCGCTATAGTGTAAATGGGGCCGAAAACGAGCTTTGTGCGTTGTATTTTATAAAAGTTGACTCCTATCTGAACCAGAAAAGCGGTGCCTGTGGCGTTCAAAACATCGCGTTAAAAATGTCGTGTCAAAAATGCGGCTTTCTATCGATTCCTAACGAACGAACGGTATGAAAGTTAACCGCGCGCAGTTAACTTTCAGGGCACCGCAATAGCATGTATTGGTGGCACAATTGTCCTTCAGTTTCTCTCCATGTCACCTGCGTTGATCTGCGTCCTTCGCAATTCAGCCACCAGCTGCAAGTAAGGATGACAAGCCCCTCGGTCCTTTCCTTTCCATCCAATGATTCTTGATCGACCATTATCATTCAACTGGCTTTCACTTTGTTGCAGGTTTCACTCACGTCATTAATTCCATATTTCTATCCGGTATACCTAACAATGCTTCTCATCGAAATATGACCACGTTGGGACTTGGGACGAGTATTGCAAGCGAGTTCCCTACCGCATATTTCCAAACATCTTTTAACACAATCATTCCAGAACGTTCTCACAGGGTTTTTATTCCCATCACTTTTTGTTTGCACGTGACGTCTGCCATCATAACTTGTTGGACCTTATCATAACTTGTGACGTCACACCACATGACGTAATAATGACATCATGTACACCATTGTAGCACGCGACGTCATCCTTTATGACGTCATGGTATGCAACGTCATGGTTGTCAGCATTAGTGTTTGATTCCCATCTCCGGCGTTGTTTTAAGCATTTTTCTTAATTAGGAACTCTTTTAATATGTATTATATTAACATCGCTACAAATCGTTGACACAAATATTCCAAGCTATGTTCGCGACAAGTGCGCGCGCATTTCATCGTCCCAAAGCCGCTTCAGATTAAGTGTTTTTCAGAGTATGTGTATTGGAATAACACCTTTTTAATCCATTAATACTCCCTGGGCTTAGTGAGGGTCCATTTGACAAATAAAATCGTTTGCTGTTAAAGTAATTAACAATTATTTACCGAAGTGGAGGTGAATGGTAGTGGATATTCACCGACACTGAGGTATTTTAGCATATACCTCATAAATGAAATAAGTTTAACATTCTTATATTTTTCGGTATTTTCATACAAGCTGTGTCAATAGACACGGCCTCTAGCAATGAATAGTGCAGGATATCCCGAGCTTGAAGAACCAATCAGATTGCATAAAAAGCACTAACGCTAATACAATATATAAAAGGGGTCGTTTTTTACCAACTAAGGCAGGAATAGATTAACCCCTTGACTACCAAGGGTCTTCTTCCCTTGACGAGTAAAATCGTCTGACGTTAAAATACTAAAGTTTCGTCTACATGCGTGCTCAGAAGTCAAAGGGTTAATCCCCTTTTGGGGCAATTACTGCCGGCCAAGTTGTCCGTGCGACGAATAAAATCGTCTGGCGTTAGGCAGAGTCAAAACAATAAAGAGGTCGTTTTTGCGAGCAATCTGTGCTTCCCACTTTGCGAGCAACCTGTGCTTAGTGCTTCCCACTTTGCGAGCAATCTGTGCTTCCCACGTCGCGAGCAATCTGTGCTTCAGTGCTTCCCACGTTGCGAGCAATCTGTGCTTCAGTGCTTCCCACTTTGCGAGCAATCTGTGCTTCCCACGTCGCGAGCAATCTGTGCTTCAGCGCTTCCCACTTTGCGAGCAATCTGTGCTTCAGTGCTTCCCACTTTGCGAGCAATCTGTGCTTCCCACGTCGCGAGCAATCTGTGCTTCAGTGCTTCCCACTTTGCGAGCAATCTGTGCTTTCCACGTCGCGAGCAATCTGTGCTTCAGTGCTTCCCACGTCGCGAGCAATCTGTGCTTCAGTGCTTCCCATATTGCGAGCAATCTGTGCTTCCCACGTTGCGGCCAATACCAGAGAAAGATGGGCCAATGCTCTAATGATCTTTCTCTGGTATTGGCCACAAAGTGGGAAGCACAGAGTTCCTGCGGAGGAGGCTAGAAAATCTCATGTCAGTCTCGTATTCTCTCCCGCGGTCCCACCTGAAATTTAAGACAAGTCAATTACAGTTGTAATAGAAATATTAATGTCCAGCTTAAAACATGATGTTGCGCAATGCGACGAAACGTCAATTCTTTCTTCTTGTTTAATATTCTTATTTATGGCTTTATTTCGTGTTTTATGCTAGGCATTAATAGTTTTGATAGACGTTTGGTGGACGTTCGTCAAGTTCAATTACTCAGAAAAGATTTCTGAGCCCCAGACAGGATTCAAACCTGCAACCTTCTAATGACCAGTTAGACGCTCTAACCATTGAGCCACTGAGGCTCAGATGGAGAGCCAAGGTTGCAAATTCGTAGTCCTATGATGACGTGCTCTGGTAGCGCTTACATATGAAATATAGAGTTAAAGTTAAAGTGACACACTTTAACTACTTAGGAGCCATATGACTATGAATTTGCAACCTTAGCACTCTATCTGAGCCTCAATGGCTCAATGGTCAGGGCGTCTAACCGGTTATTATAGAGTTGCATGTCTGGGGCTCAAGAATCTTTTCTGAGTAATTGAGCTTGGCGAACGTCCACCAAACGTCCGTTACATTACACCAAGCTCACAAACGTATACCACATGCACTACGACATGCATACATATACGTAGAACTTATCGTATCACATTAATGTTTTTTTTATACGATTAAGTAATTTCCCGCCTATGGAATTACAGTTGATATTTGGCTTTGAGAGGCAGACCATTTTATCCAAACGTGTCTTTCTTTATCCAACACATTTTATACTATTTTGTGCTAACACATTTTTGCTATTACATATTCGGCTCAATAGTTCTCGTACCCAGGTCCCCTGTCAATCTCGCACCCATTCCCGTACCCCCCCAATACAAAGGTATTTAACTGATAACATGAATAACAAAAATTATATTTCAAAAATATGCAAATCCCGATTGTTTGATGTCTATGCGAAGAACAATTAAGTTTATTACTGAACGACGTCGAGTATACTTATTGTTTTTCTTCAAAAAGAACGATCGTTAATGCGCGACTGTTTACGCCCTTGAATCTTCATTTCTTGCAATAGGAAATCGACTTTAGAAATTGCTAAAGAAAGAATCTCTTGTCCATGATAATGGGAGGAATCTTGCAGCATTTCCCCAAACTTCAAAGCTTCGGCGGCAGACCGGATGCTCGGTTGCTTTTCTTGATCAGATATAAACCCATCATCGCTAGCCTGCGTGTGACGCTCCGTACCAGATCCCAGATACCCGGGGAATGAGTTCTTCTCCTGGATTTTCCGAACGTCAATGCGTAGGCTACGATGAGACAAGCTTGTACATTTTTGCTAATGATGGGTGACAAATGACAATTATCGCTAATAATCTCTTCCCTCGCAGTCTCGGAGTCCAAGTCTCCAGTAAACAACATTAACTCGAACCAAACGCAGTTTCGAAAAATGTGCAAGAAACTATGTACTGATTATTGTCATGTATTTACTGATTTCCGTCGTGATTCATTGAAAACAGGAAAGACGCTAATCTAATTAAGGAGAAACATATGTTAAATAAATGAATAAATGAATAAACGAAAACACTTTCCGCTTAATACGCGGCAAAGCTCGATGACGCGCCTTAAAAACAAAAGAATTTTTAATGAAAACAAAGTGAATGAATAATTTGTAATCCCAAGAGTATATATCAATACCGTCCTCGTTCTGTGAACAACGCCACTCTCAGCATTTTTACGTCTTCAGAACGATGCGAACACGTTGACAAGTGACAGCTGTTTCAGCTCAGACACTACAGCCGTTTTAGCAAGAACTGGAGCGTCTTGAAAGTCATTAAACAAGCTTAAACATGAAATACAGCAGTTCATTTACCATGTCTTCCTTTAAATGCATTGCTTTTTAACGTTTTTAAGGACGTGTCGTCGGTGAAAGTTGAGATGAAGGGAAGACATACCAGGGACTTTAAGATCTACGAAATAGAGGTGACCTTTGTATGGTTAACATGGGATTCAAATTCGGGACTTTGGGAACTGTCCGCTTAATACAGGGTGTCCGCTTAAACAGGGTGTCCGCTTAATGGAGGACCGCTTAATACAGGTTTGACTGTATTATTATGCATTTCACTCGATTTTGCCAGCGTGGTCAGTACGGTTGCAACAAAAAACGCAACCAGACACTCGTTCATACAGGCACGTGTCCTTCTTTATCCAATGGGACCGAGGTACATTAGTATCCAATAAGAAACGAGCGCAAAAGTTCAAAAATCTCTCTCCAAAGCGAAGCCTTGGCAGTTGACTTCAGTTACTTTTAGATTGAACACAGAGAATTGAACGCGCTTGGTTAAAAGGTCTTGTCTGTAGTATCATGCTGACACCATTCATTATTACCGTGTTGCTCAGCCTTCTTGCTGATAGCGAAGGAATCTCTTCGTCTGGCGGGGTCTGGGGGAAGAAACGCAATCAACTGGTGAGTTTCGTAATGAATTTCCTATGTCGTCAGTTTTGTCTGCGCTCGCTGTAGGAAATTTCAAACACGAATAGTAGTTGTTATTTAGATTTGAAAAGCCAGGTTTAAATTGCGAGCGGGCCGCCAACTGATATTTTCAATTCGTAATGCGTGCTAACATTTATCTATTAATTATTTTATGGCGTGCACGCCTTTTAATTTGACTAATTAAGACCTGATTTGTATCTTCAGTAACTCGGCGACTCATTAGTCTATCATAATATAAAGAATAAATGAATTCGTTATTCATATAGCAAATTGGGTATTATTGTGAAGAATAAAGATCACTTATGTACAATCGGGATTAAATGAGATTATACGTTTCGTTGAGCAGCCGTTGACATACATTGGCAACGGTCGTTGTCGGGTCAAACAAAAGCTTTTAATACTATAAAAGCGCACGGAAGCTTCGCTTTCGCGCAAAGTTTTACATTGACTTTGCACTTAGATCATCTCAGATATTGGATACTGGTGTACATGTATAATGTATATGCATGGGGATTATGAGCTTGTATGTGCAAGCCCAATACAAGCTTGAATATTCAATACGAGCTTGAATATTCTATATTCAAAGCTGCGCATGCCACAGTTAGGACCGGTTATCGGTTTATACTCACGAGAATTATACCGCACGTGACCCATAGAGATAACCGTGAGAAAGAACACGTTGAGTTGAGATTCATCTGCAATTCCAATTTTGTCCTTAACTTCTGGCTAATGTCAGTGCTAATGTCTACTACTTGATAATTACGGTGCCGATAGACAGTTTCTTTGCCTTTCTTCTGCCTGAGCCAGCGGCCCCTCCGTTGTTTTACTCTGTCTAACCTCAGGCTGTTTTACGCGTCAAAGGGAGAACTTTCGGACATTCTAGGCAGCAATGCTAATGTTACCAGTCATTTATCATGTAACTCTGGAATGCAGAGCATACATAATCAAAATTCGCCACAGGGAAGCACTGGTTGTCGTTAAAATTTAAAACTTAAGAGACGTAGATTAAAATTTTCAACAAACAAAAAATAAATTCAGTAACAATCGAAATATAGATATACTGCCGAAACAGAGAACGTTTCGAGCGAAGGCCCATTATCATGATCACATTTCTCTCTGACGAAGGGCCTTCGCTCGAAACGTTAATAGACTCCTACGTTGTTGTCTCAACACTGCGTACGCAGCACTCTACTTTTATTTCACTAAATTCATTGGCTCTTTTTTTATATTTTATCTCATATTACTTGTATATCACTCTGTCCGTTAAAATTTGGGCTTTCTTTTGACCGTTTTGTAATGTAACACTAATTTACCGCATATCTTAGATTTTTGCGTTTAATATACAAACATTGATATGTTCTGGATGTTTTTACAAGTTTTAAATGTGGGAGTTGTATCCACAGAGAGTGGAGTAGATTAACCCCCCCATCCAGGGTAATTTTCCATCCACCGCCGGAAGTGACGTCACGCTATGAACCGGAAGTAAATGACGTCAGCACTTATTTAGCCGCCATATGATGTCATCAGCGTACGTACGCGTACGTACAGTATGTACAGCACATATGGGCCAGGAAGTGACGTCACAGGGGTGTGCGCACAGGCTGACGTCATCATTTTTGCGAACGTTCGCGAACGTACGCGATATCATCAAATTCCCCATAAATTATTTTTTTTTCGGAATAAAGAACACAATGCTCGCGGGCTACTTTTCGACAGCTATTTCGGAACGCACTCGGGTTTCCTTCGGTCATCATCGTATTATTTCAAGATGGGCCAAGATGGGTGAAGATCGATAAATAAAAACAGTATTGGAACAGTTTGGCTTGCTTTTTTTCCCTTTCTTTTTTAGTGAATATGAGGAAAAAGATGGATTTGAGACAGCGTTCAGGTTTTTCTGATTACCAAGCCATTTTAAATTATCTTTCTTTTTGGATTAATGATCACAGTGACAATGTGCATTAGACACTTTTATAAGTTTATGTACACTGAATTATTTAGACTGATGTTTTATAAGTCTACGTGAGAATTTTCTACCATAACTAAACACTTAATAAGTATACTGTTCAGGTTTTTACGTTGTTTGTTTATGTAAATGGTTACACGAGAAAGAAACGTCATGTGATTATTTTCAATGGGTACCTGAACCAGCAAAGTCGTCCCGCGTTGAAGAGCCGTTCATTTTTGTGAGATGAGAAGATGAGCACATGCTCATAAGTGCTCTGAGCACTTGCTCATTGGCTCATATTAAAGTGCTCTGAGCACTTGCTCATTGGCTCATAAGTGTTCATGAGCACTTGCTCATTGGCTCATAAGTGCTCTGAGCACTTGCTCATTGGCTCATAAGTGCTCATGAGCACTTGCTCATTGGCTCATAAGTGCTCTGAGCATTTGCTCATTGGCTCATAAGTGCTCATGAGCACTTGCTCATTGGCTCATAAGTGCTCTGAGCACTTGCTCATTGGCTCATAAGTGCTCATGAGCACTTGCTCATTGGCTCATAAGTGCTCTGAGCACTTGCTCATTGGCTCATAAGTGCTCATGAGCACTTGCTCATTGGCTCATAAGTGCTCTGAGCACTTGCTCATTGGCTCATATTAAAGTGCTCTGAGCACTTGCTCATTGGCTCATAAGTGCTCATGAGCACTTGCTCCGTTTGCTGACTAGACGTCCTAACCTGGGCAAGCCCAGGCTTGTCATGCTCCAGGACTTATTATTGCTTAAAAAATGAAACAAGACACAATACAATTTTGATAAATTTTTATTTCACATAAGCATTACATCACTGATCATCATCACTATCTGAAAAACGTCCTTGATCTTCTAAAAGCTGTTTCAAAAGAAACTTTCTTTTGTCAACCGCTGCAGATAAAGCTTCATCAGGATCAAACGAGTCTTCGTTCACAAGTGTCTGCTTCGTTTCCATGATCTTTCCATGCACAGGATCCTTTTTAAGTGCTTTCATCCAATGTAAATTATCCACGTAAACGTCAGCGAATTCTTTCTGAAGTTCCGGGAGAATTTTTTCAAAGGCTTTCTGCTTAGCTACACTTTCTTCTTGCCCTTCCATTTGCAACGTTTTTAATAGTTCATATTCTGGCCGAACCGTCACTTTTGCATCGTCAATCATGCTTGCCCAAGGATCAATCTCTTCCTTTATTTCACCATCATCTTCGGAACTCTGACTGTTTTCATCATACGACGAGCTTGACATTTCTTCATCAGATTCCATATCAGGCTCCTCAGTGTCAGTGTATTCCCTTGACGGACAATCGTTTTCGTGCCGTCTTAGATTATAGCCTTTACTAAACATTTTCCCACAATATTGGCAGTTCATTCTTTCAGCTCAGACAACCTGTAAATGACGAGTAGGGATGGAAAGTCCTTATTAATAAAGACCACTTGATTTTTGGACTAGGAATTTCAGATAGTGATGATGATCAGTGATGTAATGCTTATGTGAAATAAAAATTTATCAAAATTGTATTGTGTCTTGTTTCATTTTTTAAGCAATAATAAGTCCTGGAGCATGACAAGCCTGGGCTTGCCCAGGTTAGGACGTCTAGTCAGCAAACGGAGCAAGTGCTCATGAGCACTTATGAGCCAATGAGCAAGTGCTCAGAGCACTTTAATATGAGCCAATGAGCAAGTGCTCAGAGCACTTATGAGCCAATGAGCAAGTGCTCATGAGCACTTATGAGCCAATGAGCAAGTGCTCAGAGCACTTATGAGCCAATGAGCAAGTGCTCATGAGCACTTATGAGCCAATGAGCAAATGCTCAGAGCACTTATGAGCCAATGAGCAAGTGCTCATGAGCACTTATGAGCCAATGAGCAAGTGCTCAGAGCACTTATGAGCCAATGAGCAAGTGCTCATGAACACTTATGAGCCAATGAGCAAGTGCTCAGAGCACTTTAATATGAGCCAATGAGCAAGTGCTCAGAGCACTTATGAGCATGTGCTCATCTTCTCATCTCACAAAAATGAACGGCTCTTCAACGCGGGACGACTTTGCTGGTTCAGGTACCCATTGAAAATAATCACATGACGTTTCTTTCTCGTGTAACCATTTACATAAACAAACAACGTAAAAACCTGAACAGTATACTTATTAAGTGTTTAGTTATGGTAGAAAATTCTCACGTAGACTTATAAAACATCAGTCTAAATAATTCAGTGTACATAAACTTATAAAAGTGTCTAATGCACATTGTCACTGTGATCATTAATCCAAAAAGAAAGATAATTTAAAATGGCTTGGTAATCAGAAAAACCTGAACGCTGTCTCAAATCCATCTTTTTCCTCATATTCACTAAAAAAGAAAGGGAAAAAAAGCAAGCCAAACTGTTCCAATACTGTTTTTATTTATCGATCTTCACCCATCTTGGCCCATCTTGAAATAATACGATGAGGACCGAAGGAAACCCGAGTGCGTTCCGAAATAGCTGTCGAAAAGTAGCCCGCGAGCATTGTGTTCTTTATTCCGAAAAAAAATAATTTATGGGGAATTTGATGATATCGCGTACGTTCGCGAACGTTCGCAAAAATGATGACGTCAGCCTGTGCGCACACCCCTGTGACGTCACTTCCTGGCCCATTTGTGCTGTACATACTGTACGTACGCGTACGTACGCTGATGACATCATATGGCGGCTAAATAAGTGCTGACGTCATTTACTTCCGGTTCATAGCGTGACGTCACTTCCGGCGGTGGATGGAAAATTACCCTGGATGGGGGGGTTAATCTACTACTGAGTGGGTTTGGGCACACCTACAAAAATCTTGTCTTCTACCTGTATGACGTTACTGTCGTGGGCAAAGAAGTGTTTTTTTACGGCGACCGAGTCTAGGTTTCGGCTCGGGTTTCTTTTCCTTTTTTGGGTGTCACGATTTTTCATTTTTGCACTTTTTTATTCCCGCTACTATTCATGCTTCTGGTGAGTTGTTAGCCGTGTGACTGAATGTGTCATTGCTATACAAACCACAAAACTACTAGACCGTGAGGCATGTTGTAAGTTCTTTGCTCCTTTCGCTTTTGGAGTTCAACAAAAAGTTGAACAGCTTTGCCTTTTGATCAAGGTGTTCTTGCACGTTGTTGGTAGATTTCGAAAGTGACTGCATGACTGACTGCCTTTGTAGTGTAATTAAAATACTCAATAATTCATGACGAAAACACAAAAGAAATCAATACCGTAGGCAGCAGTGGATGTAAATCGGATACAGCATCGTCCTGATTTATATAAACTTTAGCTTCGATTTTCTCGGCTAAACCAGACCGTATCCCCAAAATAGTTGGTGAACTTGATTACTTAGATGCATTTGTACTTTAAGAAAGATACAGCATTCGCAGCCGAGCTGTATCTAATTTACTACAGCTCACTTGCAGCTCGCCTTGTAAATCAGATACAGCTCGGCTGCTCATGGTGTATCTATTACTTAATAGTGATGTGGCTGACAACTCTCATGATCGTAAATATATGTTCACCTGTGTGAAGTATGCAACCACATTCACCCTCCGACAAGTGCGCGAGCTACAATCTTGGACAAAACGGTTGTTACACTTAACAAAAAAATCGCATCAGTCTTGTTAAATGCAGTGTTTTTTTGTTTATCCCCCCTCCCCCCTTTCAATGTTGATTTCTACACAGAAAATTGAACCAAAAGTGGTTTCTTGCAATTAGGAACAACATTGCACAGCGGGGCGGAGGATTTTTCTTGTTAAAGTGGTAAAAATATGTAATTCAAGTGTGGATGATTTTTAAGGGCAGTGTAACAACAGCCGTTTTGTAGCTTGAATCGAAGCGTGAATGTGGTGTGTACTTCATACACATGAACATGACTGGCCAGTACGTGTAGACCTTATTCAAAAATGGCCGCCGAATTAGAATTCGTTTATGTGCATGTAAATTAGCCCTTATGACCTCGTTTTAAAGTAAAAATTCTTTTGAATTTCACACGTAAAAACGAGTTCGTAAGGGCTAATTTATATGTATATAAAAGAATTTTAATTCGGCGGCCATTTTTGAATAAGGTGTATATACGTAGCCTGAGTGAACGCCTGACCCAAACGTCCTGTTTTAGAATGGAGTAGAATGAGAAGGATCGATAGGATGGGATAGGACGGGATGAGACAGGACTGGATGGAATAAAATGGAATAGAATAGAATAGAATAGAATAGAATAGAATAGAATAGAATAGAATAGAATAGAATAGAATAGAATAGAATAGAATGGAATGGAATAGAAATATAGAATGGAATTCAATGGCATTTGAGTTTGAGTAGAGTTAAAATAGATTTCAAATGAGGTTGGATCACTGCTGTGGAGAGAAGTTGTCTTACTGTTCCAGCAGAGAATCGAACCCAAGGTCTTTGGCTTAACGTATCAGTGTTTTAAGAACTGGGCCATTGGGACTCCCGGCCAAATATTTCTTACTCTGTAACGATAATAAAACTACTTTGCGTCTTGTTGAAAGTGTGGGCCGTCCCGCATTCCATGTGAATTATCTGGTAAAGCTTAGCATAGGTTGTTCTCCGCATTCCTTGTAAGGCCAATTAAAAAAATATTTCTGTTTTTCATCACTTTTTTTTAAAAAAATGGGGCGGGTGGGCGGATTTTTTAAATTTTATTTTATAATTAGTAGCGTATTTTCTTACAGAAAACAGGTTAAAAGTTGAGATGTTTTCTATTTCGTACGCTTTGCCTCCATAGCTAACGATTACTGTCCAAAGCTATTGCACGTTTAAAGCTAATTTTAACTTTCAAAGCTTTACACGATTTACCTGCTTGTCCAGTTTCTTCGGAAGGCTACTGTACTTTGCTCACGCGCGACGGTATAAACAAAACCAAAAGCAAAAACATGATTTACCGCTCTTTTCTAACAACAATAGCGCATTACGGCGCCAAATTTTTGGTTTCTAACAGATAATTGACGATAAAAAAATCAAAAAAAATCGGGGCGGACGAACTTCTGGGGGCAGGGGCCGATGAAAAACAAATATTTTTTTAATTAGCCTAACCGTTAATGTGTGGTGTAGACTAGTATTCTCCGCATTCTTTGTAAGTGGGTTTCTAGATGGTTAGTTGTACGTAAACTATACGATTGTAAGACCGTATTTGGTAAACAAGGAACTTGTGTCAGGGGCATCGCTAGGGGTGGGGTGGGGAGCTGGGTGATTCCCCTCCCCCCACCTTTTTCCAAGACCAATTTTGAAATTCTTCCAAATCCGGTGAGAAACGTTGGAGGCGGGGGGGGGGGGGGGTTATGTAATGATTCCAAGTCCTGAGCTCACACCGCTAGCTGGTCAAATAGTTTACAAGTGTGTGAATGTGTTTTTTGTATCTTTTCTTTCGTTAGTTCGCTCTGGAGACTTAGTGCAGCAACGCAGGTCCACGTAATAATTTGGGTTAGGTTTAGGACAATCTCGTCCCCAGAGCCTGCGGTCCTTTTGTCCAGCGACAAGGAGCCATCGGCTCTGGTCGGAACGAGGTAAAGCTGAATTTTGATTGGCTGAAAAATCCGATGGCTCGAACTTTGAAAGTCCGCGTTTTTCCGACTCACGGACTCGTTCCGGCCAGAGCCGATGGCTCCTTGTCGCTGGACAAAAGGACCGCAGGCTCTGGGGACGAGATTGGGTTTAGGAATGTTTAATTGGGGTTAAGGTTAATTAATGCGAAGGTTACAGGTGGTGTTGGGTTAGCACTACCTGAAACAACCCGAAACCATCATATATATTCTAAAATCACAATTATCTATATGTATCTATATATGAAAACTATTATGTAGAATTAACATGAAGTACCAACAATTATAACGTCGTATAACGATGACGTCATCATTTTGCCCCCCCCCCCCCCCCTCCCGCCCACTCCCAAGGTCTGGTGACGCCACTGACTTGTGTCTCCTGTGGAACATGGTGATGAATAGATGCTGATGAGCTTTATTTTCTGCCTGTGCACGTTCGTTTGTGCGAAATCAATAGCAAGCGACGTTTTTAACGCGAAGTTTTAACGCCGAACAGGGCAACGGCATTCAGAAGCGTGTCTGGTTTTATTGGAACTCCCGGTCAGTAGCCTGCGTGCAGACACTCCTTCCCCCTCCTGGAATCGGGGAAACGGGGTCTGCGAAACGGCGTTCGTAATCGTGTTCTGGTCACGTGAGTCGTCACTGGATTTTAAGGACTAATATGTGATTGGTTGACAAAAGATAATCTAAGTAGCCGATATTTCATTGGTCAGATTTCTTCTGATCATTAGTAAATTCTCATGTGAAAAAGCTATAGCGGGTTTTCCCTCTCTATATTGTCTCCCTTCGTCTATCCTACTTTGAAATGTTAACATGTATTCTCTGCTCTTGCGAAATTTTGAAATATAAGGACAAAAACCTGGTTGATGGTAAAGGTGCATTTAAAGTGAAAGAAGAATTAGCTACGCTTGAATTTATAATTCATTCGAAGTCACCATATATATTTGCAAATCTTGTGTCGAGAAGCTTAAAAAACGCCGCGGTATAATAAATAATCTGCGAAAAGTCGAGGCCGACCTCTACGATTTGCATCATTCAAGACTTCCATGCCAGCCACTCAATGTAAAAAAGATAAATCGATTGTGTGAGTACTACACGCGTTCTCCGTCGAAACGATCGACTTGCTGATTGCGATTTAATATTGTCTGGATCCGGTTTGTCGCCGCTCAACATCAAAATAAATTATTTTTTAAATGAAATATAGCAGTTAATACCTTTAATAGAGAACCACACAGTGCAATTAACACCAAGAAACGGCCGAACTTATCAGTTTGGGAGAAAAAAACACAGATCTACCGAAATAATTCCCATGGTAATCAGTGAGCATCGTGTGCTTGGAATAAACATCGAGTACACATCGACACCAACAAAGTCTCAATTTCTTCGCATCCAAACGTTGACTTTTCGCCAGTTCGTCCATTCTCTCATCAATATAATCTCTCTCAGGACAGAACTGTCGACCAAAATAAACACTAAATTTGCAAATTTCACCAGAAAACGTTGAAATCTAAAAACAAATCAATCAACTTGCGGCGTCATTTCAAAGCAACCTGTCAAAATCCAACGGCGCAAGTTGATTGAATTGTTTTTAAATGTTCAACGTTTTCAGATGAAACTTGCAACTTTCGAACGTAAATAAACTAGAAAATAATCGAAAGCCGTAATAATGGTGGCTTGCAAATGCAAGTATTGGTGTGGTAATTATGCTAGCATATAAATTAATTATTTTGGTTCACGTGACCAGGAACACGATTACGAACGCCGTTTCGCAGACCTCCGTTTCCCCGATTCCAGGAGGGGGAAGGAGTGTCTGCACGCAGGCTACCGGTCAGGAGTTGTAGCGTGTATTGTTTTAAGGTTCAGCTCGTCACTTAGAAGTTCTAAGTGACGAGACTTTGTCAAGGATTGATTCCAATATGGCTTTATTGACAATTCTGTATCGTGAACGTCACAAGACTGAGCCGACTCTTCCTAACCATGTTACAGCCGTTGTCTTCCTTTTATTACGACTGTTCCAGCAAGAGTTAGTTCGTCGCAATCATGACTTATTAGCGAGTATTTACGTAGGGACATAAATGTGTGGTTGCACGCTAAAAGCAATGCTTTGCGATAGGAGCGGGCACACAGCGTGGCCTGAAAGCTACAATGATTTGAAACTTGTGATGGATACTTCTAAACCCGTCATTCCCAAGTCTCAACACATTTGACACACAGACTGTACAGACTGGCAGAAGTAAGTTTAGTTTATTGATTTGCAGAACTATAAGTAATATATCATATGCGAGGAGGAGTGTTCCATCAGGATATCCAAACACCGGGACGTTTGTTGAAAACCGAGGCGACGCCGAGGATTTTGAACAAACTTCGAGGTGTTTGGATATCCTGATGAGACACTCCTCCGAGTGTATGATATAGCATCTCAAACAAATCAGTATTTTAAGAGAAAATCAAGGTAAAAGTTTGCTTAATTTATGTAATTTCTTCCTCCGATATCCAAACCACCGACACGGTACTGATTTCCTTTGTGTTTTCCTCATGAATTATTAATGATTTGAGATGTTAAAATACAGCAACATTTTCCAAGTTATAACAATTCTCATACATACAAATCTTTGATAATGAAATACTGATGTTTCTAGCCAACAACTTTCTAAACTTTCCTTCCTTCCTTCCTTCCTTCCTTCCTTCCTTCCTTCCTTCCTTCCTTCCTTCCTTCCTTCCTTCCTTCCTTCCTTCCTTCCTTCCTTCCTTCCTTCCTTCCTTCCTTCCTTCCTTCCTTCCTTCCTTCCTTCCTTCCTTCCTTCCTTCCTTCCTTCCTTCCTTCCTTCCTTCCTTCCTTCCTTCCTTCCTTCCTTCCTTCCTTCCTTCCTTCCTTTCCATTACTGTCAGCGCGCACAATTGTGCTCGCAGGTTCCTGTCACATTCTCAGTTCGGAAATGGTGCCCCTCCCAAGGTTAATTTCCTGTGGAGGAGGCTACCAAAGCCGGCGCCGACATATTTTATTAGTAGATATTTTAGTCACTTGATATTATGATGATGACTTTTGACTTTGATCTATATCTCGAGTTTTTCAAGATGTTTATTTCTGAATTGTATTTTGTATTATAATCAGGTCGACTGACAAAATGCTGTGTGATCGAACTGATATCTCAGAAATCGAACCACATTTTGTCATAAAATGGTTTACACCGCACAAACCCCATTACAAGGGTAAAACTGAGTTAATTCATCGAACGACATGGTGAGCCGCACGGTCTTTAACATCACGGTAAACATTGAAAAGTGAAAACAAACTGTCAAAATTAAAGAGATAAATAGTGTGCTGCGTAGGCAGTGTAGAAACAACAATATAGTAAGGTTAGATATACTGCCGAAACAGAGAACGTAGGAGTCTAACGTTTCGAACGAAGACCCTTCGTCAGAGAGAAACGTGTCTCTCTGACGAAGGGCCTTCGCTCGAAACGTTAGATTCCTACGTTCTCTGTTTCGGCAGTATATCTAACCTTACTATATTTTGATTGTCAAAATTCTACTTAGCTGGTGGGCGCTGCCGTATTTATCTTGCTGACTTAGTTCGAAGACACTTTTTTCATTTCTCGGGACCCAACCTGCCTCTCACCGCTGAATATTAAAGCCCGGTAGAGTTGGTACCTTGGTGGTTCTCCTGTGCCTCGAGGATTTTTCACCAGGTTCTCCTGTTTTCCTCCCTCCACAAAATCAACATCATAGCTTCCCCAATTAAGGTCTTCGTTAAGGTTTGCAGGGTCATTTCTGTAAAGCGCTCTCAATTCGTCAGAATTTATGCCACAAAAATAAAATAGATATCGTTAGAAAGCTATGAATTTGTAGGATAGAATGGTGTCTTTGGTTTTGCGATAAACACAAACCGTTAATAGTTGTGAATTTTTTAATTAAAACCAGAGGGCTTCACTCGGGGCGACTTAAGAACAAAGCGTTTTATTTTGTTCAAAATTCAATATTTTTGTACTTTGATTCCGAGATAAATTTCCAGCAAAACGGTGTCAGCGTTTTTTGATATGTCGAGTTTTGCCGATTTTACTGACGACCAAAGTTAAAAATGCTGTTTTTCGACCAACATTCCGACAAAATAAGCCATAAATTCGAAACCAGGCAATAAATAAAAAAACGCTGACACTGTTTTGCAGGACATTTATCTCGGAATCGAACTGCGAAAAATTTTTTTTGACAAAATGAAACGCCTTGTTCTTATGTCGCCCCGAGTGAGGCCCTCTGGTTTTAATTAAAAAATTCACAACTATTAACGGTTTGTGTTTTTCGCGAAACCAAAGACACCATTCTTTTCTACAAATTCATAGCTTTCTAACGATATCTATTTTATTTTTGTGGCATAAATTCTGATGAATTGAGAGCGCTTTACAGAAATGACCCTGCAAACCTTAACGAAGACCTTAGCTCTGGGTTATCAGTATCCTACGTATACTGTATCAACCGTTTGGCCAACTACACGTTCGGACCACACATGAACGAACCGTCATGCACAATGACAGCTGTTCAAGCAGCCAATCAGGAACGAGTGTGGGACGTTTGAAAATGTGTTTCCAGAATAAACCTTTGACAGTTGATGGTGACAATGCATGATGTTTGTTTATCTACGAAGTTTGTTCGTTATTTCCGAAGTTGGACACGAACTTGGCAAATTAATGTTCATCACGTATATAGTAACTTCGAAACGAAGCTGCGAGATTGCGAAGTTTGAAATTTGAGTAGTTCAGATCATCAGATCGATTTGATCCGAGGTCAGCAATTACAGCTGAAATCGAATAGTAAATTACCGTTAAAGTATCAACTATTAGGTTATACGTTTTCTCGTCAAGTTTATCTCTGAACAAACTAGCGAGACTTTCACTAGGGTGTAACCAACCTTTGACAGTTGACTATTAGTGATGTTTGTCGGAGATATTAGATAAATACACTTGTTATTCTAATATCAAATGAGGCTGACAGCCAATCAAGAACGATTGAAAATGTGTGTTCCCAGAAGAAACGTTCGGTAGTGCCGGTGCCGTGGCTATTGATTCTACGCCCGAACAAACGAACCCATGGGCGGAAAATAAAGCCGCCTGAAAGCTGGTTGCCCGCAGCAAGCTCTTCAGGGCACCGCAATGTGCATTTAAGGCCTGAGACGGCGTGCTTTTCATGTGCCGAACCTGATAGGAGAGATTAGGTGCGGCAATTTGGTTGCCGGTGATATCGGATCTTCGGCTACGATCGTGCTCGATTTTTCCAAGGATGTACGTGAATGTATCTCTGGATACTCGAAACGTTTTTTTTAAAACTCGAGCATTCGAGTATGTATTCCAAACATGGTTAACATCTGCAGTCACTATACTTACCCTTGTGGATGGTTAGGTGCAGACATGACTACAGGATATGCTGCGATTTGTTGTTACTATGGATTCAGGTCCCCACACTACGTGTCGAATCCTTGACCTGACCACCTTTGCATGTCTGCACCTATCACACCGAACACCGAAAATACTTTCGGTGGAAATTGCAATTTGCTTTGACTGATTAGGGGTGGGATGGTGGGATGCAATATGTTCGCTGTTAATGTTTTCCTCAAATAGCCGGTATGCCGACTAAAGGCGTAATGACTCTTTGCTGGCCAATGCACCTCTAGTTATCAAACCCTCTCACGCTGATTCTCCCCATTCTCCGCGCGCCGTTCCTTGGCTGTTAACCTTGGTTATTGCATAACATCATTTAAAGCAGTCCGTCGTGACAAACGATGGCATGAACGGAAACGGACAATATTAGTTGTATTGTTATGTGACAAAATAAGTAGAGTTATCAGAAAGCAACCCATACAAAGTTGAGTTTAAAACTATATCTTCCAATATAATAATTCTACAAGAAACAATATTTACTGGACACAAAGGATTGTGGTTAAATGTACGAGTTGCCATCTTTTTCGGTACGGGCATTCAATTGGCTGCTGTGCTACATAGATTTGAATCGTCCCAAATTATTAGGTTCGACACCTGACAAGCACGCCGTCTAAAACAGACTTTATAAGGTCATGTCCACACTAATCCGTTTTCGAACGAAAACGGAGCAGTGACTGAAAATGGAGCTTTTTGAAAACGCTCTCCAGAGTGGAGACATTCGAAGACGCCGTTTTTCTTGCTGGACGGCAAAAACGAAGCTTTTGGAAAACGATGATGTCACGATTATATTCTCTTGGTTTCACTTTTCAGTCACCTACTATTCATTCATACCCATTGTAGATCTTTTTAGCGTTTTACTAAACGGCGAAAACAATAGTGGGGACGGAAAACTTTTGATACGTTTTCGATACGAGGTCGATCTCCGTTTCGTTTGAAAACGGATTGGTGCGGATATGGCCTAACCCTCTGTTCAGATTACGGTGCTCGGGTACGGTGCTTGGGCACGGGACCTTGTCCACATTCACGGTGCCTGGATCTGATAAACGTTCACACAGAAAGTTTTTCATGGCTTTTGCAGCTATTTTGTCGCTTTGAGGCTCCGAATTACAAAGAATATTGAGTAAGAAGCGTGGGCACCACTTTGGGCGCTGAAGACGTGTTCACATTAGTGCCCGTATCCGGGCACGGTGCCCGAGTACTACATCAACGCACGGTGCCCAGTTATGATTAGTTTGAGTTGGGCACCGCGAAAAAGTCGTGTTCACACTAGTGCCCGTGCCCGGGCACCATGATCGGGCACCTCGTCTGAACAGGGGGTAAGACATTAGATACATGCTTGTATTGTTAACCAATCAGGAACGAGGACAGGACTTTTGAAAGTGTCCCTCCAGAAGCAATCTTTGACAGTTGAGTACAGATGCTTGTGCGTTAATGATATCAGACATATTGTGAAGATTTGACTCGTGCCTATATATAATAATATACGTATCCCTAGTTCTGCAAAGACACCATGTTACGTCTGCTCGTCGTCGCTCTGTTAGCAAGCTTCTTCGTTCACATTCATAGTTTTTCTCATTCGGTGGGATTAGGATGGCATGGAAAGAGGAACAAGTTGGTGAGTTTTGCCAATAGGAATTTTCAGATAATTGTTTTGCAAGAACCGAAAAGATTGTTGGTTGCATGTTGAACCGATTCATTCTGCATGCATGATAGGGCATGATTATCCTCAACTTTCTTTCTTGTATACGTATATATTTTGCTTTGACGACTAGTTCTTTCAGTCTGACTGGCTTTGACTTGTACTACTAACTTGCTTGTAAATCTTCGAACGTTATACGTATCCAATTCAGTAACTATAACTATACAAAACCGCGCGTTCTCGATTTACCAATCTATTAACCTGCATTCGCCTTCATCGCTCTCATTTGATAACAGGTAGCTCAATTATCGGCTCTATATATATATAGTGTCTATATAAACAATCGTAATTGCGTAAAACACTTTGACCACAATTCTCAGATTAGCATGCACTCAACGACAGAAATGTGGAAATCAATACAACATTTCTAACATGTAATCATGCATCTTTCTTATTTTTCTTTGTTTTATCTTTTTATCTGACTATTTTTACTCTGTGTGCATGGGCCCATGTATAATAGCTAAGGCCAAACGTTTTCGTGTATGCAGCTTTTGGAAGACGTTTGTAAAAAATGAAGGACAAAGTCAAAAAACGTTTTCAGTTAACTCTTCTTTTTTTTCCAGAGCGCGGTTTCTTCGTGCATGCATGCTAGCTTTCAGAGACATCTCCTTTTCATGAGTAAAACCGTCTGGCGTTAGATAACCTGAATGTCAGGCCTTTATTTGTTCGTTAGATACCACAACAACAGGGTGAAACACGACTGTTGACTGATTCACATTTTCACGCATGGCTTTCTGACACTTCTTCCCTTAACGAGTAAAATCGTCTGGCGTTAGACGGAGTAAACAGATTAAGTTGTTCCACAACAACGATGATGCCCATGAAACGTTGAAAAGGAAGAGCTTTTGCTTCGCGATGCGCCAGATGCCGTTAAGTTTGATCTATCGACAGATATATGTTTCAAACGTCGCATTTTACCGCATTTTAATTGATGAATTGGATTTTGAATAGCGTTAAATTTAAGCCAAAGACGCTTTTCAGACCATCGGCTTTGTCTAGTTTAGTTACTAAACTAGACAAAGCCGATGGTCTGAAACTTTAGTTTGTTTTTCTTGGGCTTAGAGTAAATGGTTTGTTGAGCTTATAGATTAGCTATCGCTGCATGCATGATTGCGCGAGGTCAAGGTTCTCTTTATTTATGCCAGAACGCAACGGATAAAGAGTTCTCATTTAATACTACGAAAAACCTTATCAAAGCGGATCAAACTGTGCCGTCGCGTTTCTGATGAGACATTTCCAAATGACATCCTCCTGTTTTAAATTGACCTTAAGTGTTAGGGCACGCAACCAGATACGCGTAAAAACGTCCAGGTTGTTCCGCTACATGCTGCGAGGCTGCGCCAGTTTATTAACAAGCCTAACCAGTTGTTGACAACATGCATGTAACAAGGCTGATAACCCTATTAACCCCGACGGACTTGTGACAAGTTGTTCTAACAACTTGTTACCACTCTGCGCCTAGCAAGTTGCTTCAAGGCAAGGGAGCACGCCAGACTGACCTGTGTTTCTTCTTTCTTCGGAGTTCCTCATTTATATTCAGCCATTTTGAATAATGCGGTATATATCATTAGCGTATCGCAGGCGCGGGTTACGTGGCCGAAAGAAACCAGAGGCCCCTTCCGACCGTTATTTAATTTTTGGAACGCGCTCGGGTTTCCTCGGCCCGTAACCCGCACCTGCGATACGCTAATGATATATACCACATAAGAAACACATGACAACAAGAAGCTTGTATCTGCATTAAACAACTTGTTATAACAAGCCTGTTACAAGAAGTTGTCACGAATACATCTTGTTAAAAAGCTGCGAGATCTTTACGCGTGTCCTATAGTAGATTTATTATTCTTTTCTTTTCTAACTCACCAAACAGCCTTTATAGCTAATTACAGTACTTATAGTCATCAGTGAACGCATTTACCACCTAGCTCATATACACTAAGGCGACCAACTAAGTTTTCCGTGAAAAAATTGACTTACCCAATGAAAACCTGTAGGAAACTCCCAGGAGGAACTGGATCACATTTCTTAATCTGCATATTGAAATCAATGAATTAAGAAAACACCGCAAACTCGTTTGAGAAGCAAGATCAAACACTCGTTTATCGTTTTTACCAGGAGACTCCAAACACTCGAAAACAATAAAAACCTTGGAGCTATGCCCTCGGTTTTCAGTTTCTTTAATAGGGGTTTAACAGAAATTAGCGTAAGGTTTAATAAAGGTGTCATTTTACTGTTATATACAGACACATTTAGAGGCTTGTTATTTACGTATCACCATTGTCGTGAAAAATACTGCAACCAATACTGTGTACTGTCTCGTCTTTAAACTTGCAATAAGGTCCCATATTAACAAAACCATCAAGTAAGTATTTACATTACAAAAGGCAGACGGCAACGTCAAAACCGTAAAGGATGCACGGCGCTTCCTTTACGCTTTCTTTAATGGTTTAGAAGTTCCATGTGAATTCCATTCCATAGGAACAAATTTTCCATTGCGTGGTTAGAAACAAAGCTTGGAAAAGAAGGATTTGCACTTAAAGACCGTATATAAAGTTATTGTAGACCATGCACTGGTTCGACAATAACGGAAGACTGGGACAGTAGCACAACTGCACTACTGTTTATCGCCAGGACAGGACGGAAACACATCAAGAAGATAATAAATTAAAGCGCGTTTAAATGTTGCAGTCGTCACCTTTTATTTCAGACTCTTTTCTGTCATCGCCTTTTTCAAAACAAAGTAAAACGTCTTATTATTCAATTCTTGGTGGCCGTTAAATAGGGGGGAAAAGCTTATCGGAACGGCCGTAAGGTGGCCGTGGTCGCTTAATAGAGGTGGCTGCGCAATAGGGGTTTTATTTACAGTATTGCACTGGGGGGAAAATCGGGATTTTGAGAACTGGCCGCCCAAAAGGGGGTGGCCGCTTAAGGTAGCTCCATACAGTTTCTTGAAAAATGGAAAATACAAGTTTTAGAGTCCAAAACACGTGAATAAACAATTCGGAAAAAGAATAAAACTAAATGTTATGCATAGTTAAACCGTCTGACAATTAAAAACTGTTACCAAATAAATAGCAACAGCTGTTGCGATGGCAACAATGATGTTTCAAAATGGCTGCCAATTACCCTCCAAACTAATTTAATTCGAAAAAAAAATTTGGTGACCCCCAATTTTTTTTTCATTAAAACTTTTCTTGAAGTACGAGTAATCAATAGACCGATTTTAAAACAATTCTGTAGAACGAATAATTTTTTTTCCGGAAAAATCATGTTTGTTAATGTTTAAAAAATTTCGTTCTACAGAATTTTTTTTAAATCGGCCGATTGATTACTCGTACTTCAACAAAGATTTAATGAAAAAAAATAATTGGGGGTCACCAAAGTTTTTTTCGAATTAAATTAGTTTGAAGGGTAATTGGCCGCCATTTTGAAAAGTCATAACAACTGTTGCTATTTATTTGGTATTAGTTTTTGATTGTCAGACTATTTAACTATGCATAACATTTAGTTTTAGTCTTTTTCCGAATTGTTTATGTACGTGTTTTGGACTCTCAAACTTGTATTTTCCATTTTTCAAGAAACTGTGTGGAGCCACCTTAATAGAGGTGGCCGCGCAATAGGGGTTTTATTTACAGTACCCGTAAATGTTCGATTTAGCGCCGCTCCCGATTTAGCGCCGCTCCCGATTTAGCGCCGCTCCCGATTTAGCGCCGCTCCCGATTTAGCGCCGCTCCCGATTTAGCGCCGCTCCCGATTTAGCGCCGCTCCCGATTTAGCGCCGCTCCCGATTTAGCGCCGCTCCCGATTTAGCGCCGCTCCCGATTAAGCGCCGCTCCCGATTAAGCGCCGCATCCAGAGGCAGGATAATTTAATAAGCGCCGCTCTCGATTAAGCGCCGCACCTTCGAAAAAGATGAATCAGCAAAAAAACACAAACCGATACGCTAACATATCAACATATCTTTAATACATCACTGGAGTTTTTCGCCGGTCAAGGTCGCGAGGTACTTCGATCGCGGCTGTCCATCCTAAAAGAGCCGGACACAAATCCCTTTGAAGTTTCTGATTCAGATGTCGAAGATGCCTCTGATCCACATCTATGGATAGACGACGATAAAGAAGGCGATGACCAGGACGTTGACGTTCTTTTTTTTAATTTATTGTGCTATTGGGTATTATGAAAATTATTGGGTTAAATTTATTGGGTTTTTCTATGGATAATTAAAGTTGTGTTATGAGCATTTTGTTAACTTTTTTTAATAAGCGCCGCTCTCGATTAAGCGCCGCTCTCGATTAAGCGCCGCACCAAAAGATTGCAAATTGTAATAAGCGCCGCGGCGCTAAATCGAACATTTACGGTATTACACTGGGGAAAAAATCGGGACTTTGACAACTGGCCACCTAAAAGGGGGTGGCCTTTTAATAGGGGTTCCACTGTATTACTTCGCTGAACATTACAGAATTTGTGCTAACTGATGCTGATTTTTCGTTTAGTCTAAAGAACGACCACCACATAGGTTTTTCTGTCCTGGATGTGGCGACAAAAGAAAGAAGGTAATTATACTATGTTTAATTCTTTGAAAGTTTTCATGGCGATAATGTAATATAAATAAGACCAAATAAGTTTTGTAGAAACACCACGTAAAATATTTATTTGCTAAGCTTTCGACCTGTCGACTCAGGCCTTCATCAGAACTTATCGCGTGCTCTGATGAAGACCTGGGTCAACAGGCCGATTTACTTTGAAACTTGTATGAATTTGTAATCAGTTTGTCCTCGTATAGAAACCGTACGAGCCACCTTAACCACCTTGTTTCTTTGTAATTCCAATTAGGAATTGAGAGTGATAGAAAGTGGCGTCGAAACCTCACTAGATGGCTTACCACGTGACAATGTTATGGACGACAAAGCTGAAAAAAGATCCTCTGTGACCCATTGCATGAAGGGAGACAAAGGGGAGCGAGGAGACCAAGGACAAGACGGGCCACTCGGACCCCCTGGTGAAAATGGGGAATCAGGGGGACAAAGCCAGGTTAGTATCCAGGGGTTTTTTTTCCAAACAAGAGGGCACTATTATTAGAGATGTTTAAGAGGAGAATTTTTTCTATGTTGCGTAACATCCGTTCAAAACTGATTTCTACTGATCATATCTACATTCATAATTATCAAATATTTTTTTCTTTTGATATGTTTCTCAACCCCCACATGTACTTAAAAAGTTTGTTGACTGTGTGAGCTGCACAATAATGCTAAAATAAGAAGATTTTGAGTGGTACACCAAAAAGTTCTAGGGTTTTGAGCGCTTTTAACCGAAAATACGTGACATAGAAAAAATTATCTTCTAGGGGCTTCCTCCGGGTACTCCAGTTTCTTACTGTAGTAACGCTGGACCAATAAGGGATGGCCCTTACTGGACCTCTAGCGAGAACAGTTAGCTGTAACTGATAGAGCTATATCCAGTATAGATAAGATTAGTTTAGTTAATAGTTTTAGTTTGCATATCGGTAATATAATAAGGCATAATAATAAGGGCAATCAAGCATTTTTAATTATTTTTTCTTCATCGAGAAACTCCAACCTTCAACCAAATTCAACCAAAATTTAATGGCTTGGTCCTTGATCTATGATCCATATTTTGACAAACTTTGCAAAAACCTGTCCAGTACACGCGTAAAAACGCGCAACTTGTTCACGCGGTTGTCAACAGGCGTGAACAATGTTGTGCTGCTCGCCGTGAACAATGTTGTGCTGCTCGCCGTGAACAAGTTGTTAACAAGTTGTTCACTTATGGTTCGAACAACTTGTTCACGGATAAATCAACAGTCGTGAACAAGTTGTTCCAACAGCACATTTTTTATAGCCAACAACGTTGTTCGCACATGATACAACATGTTGTAACAGCATGACGAAATAACAACGATTAACAACAATGTTACAACAATGGTGAACATGGTTGATGTATCAACACGTTCTTCGGTTGTTACAACATGCGTGAACAACGGTTGTTGTTTCATCAAGCTGTAACAACTTTTTGAAACAATGATGAACAATGTTGTTCATTTATCAATGTTGTTCATATATGTCAACAAGTTGTTACAGAATTGTTCAGGCAACAATGCTGTAACAACTTGCGAGATTTTTACGCGTGTACTTTTGTGAGATATCATGGCGACAGACAGATAGATTATTTCATCGATATATTCTCCTGACAGACATGCAATAGAAAGGTTATAGTCATATTTTTGGATTAGTTGGCCTTAAAGTTATCTATAAACTTACTTTATATAATAGGGCCTTGATTTAGTGAGCTGATTTAGTTAAACTATAGTCAGAAGATATGGCTGTTACGAAACCAGGTCGCCATTCAATGAATATATATATATATATATATATATATATATATATATATATATATATATATATATATATATATATATATATATATTAACTTCATTAACTATGTTAATGACTTCCACCCAGCACTCCAGTTCACATGGGAGATCAGTGAGACTAGTGTGTCGTTCTTAGATATTCTCGTCTCCATTAATGGTAATAAGCTGAGCACTTCTGTCTTTTACAAGACTACTGACTCTCATAGCTACCTCCTCTTCTCCTCTCATCATCCTAAACACACCAAAACTTCCATTCCTTTCTCTCAATTTCTTCGTCTTCGCCGCCTCTGCATTTAAGATGACGATTTCAATGCCAAATGTTTGGAAATGAGAAACTTTTTAGTTAACCGCGGTTATCCTTCCCACCTCTTAGACACTGGCTTACACAAGGTCTCCAACATTTCCCGTTCTGACACCTTAAGCGAACCTTTGGCTACCATTTCTAATGAAAAAGTACCTCTAGTTCTCACTTTTCATCCCTTTAATTTCAAAGTAAGGGACATCATTAGCCGCAATTTCGACCTCATCAAAAATGACCCAGAAACATCTTCCATTTTCTCTGAGAAACCCCTAGTATCTTTCCGGCATAGCAAAAACATCCGGGAAAACGTTGTTCACAGCTCACTGCAGCAAGCCTTGGTATCACATGTTGGCACCAGCTCTTGCTGTCGGTAGGTGCAACACCTGTAAATATTTAGACTCCTCAATTTCAATTTCGGCTCCAAAATGTAGGTTCAACATAACCCATAGTTTCACTTGCATTTCCTCCAACCTCATTTACTGTATCTCTTGCAGTAAATGTCCCATGCTTTACATCGGAGAAACTGGAATACGTTTAGGTGACAGGTTTGTTGAACACTTTCGTGATGTCAAAAACAATGTGCCAAACAAACCTGTTGCCAGGCACTTCAACAGTGCCAACCACTCCTTTTCCAACATGAAAGTCTGCGCCATTCAGCCCATTACAGGTTGTAACGATACTCGTCGTAAACAAGAAATGCGTCTCATTTACAAACTTGGTACCATTCACCCTCACGGCCTCAATGAGCGATTCTCTTTCATTTAGCTCACTCCACCACCATATTCCACACCTTTTCCTTAACCTTTTTCTGACGATTTAAATAGTAATTTATAACCTGTTTCTTTGCCCATTTGCAGGTAGCTGACCCACAAATTGGGTCAGCACTACATGTGTTCACGTGATTCCCATTGTAGCTCTGCTATAAATACGCGTGACCACATGTGAGTTGTTTACTAATTTCTCCTGACGAAGGGCCTTCGCTCGAAACGTCGAGAAGATTTTTTTCTCTGTTTTTCAGGCCAACGTGACTTAACCCTGGTAATATTTATATATATATATTCTTGTTTTCTCAATAGGTTGATGCTGTCTTGAAAGCACTGGAAGCTAAAGTTGACGCCTTATTTTCTTCATACACCGCAGAGGTATGAAAAGGGTCTATGTTGTGCAATTTTTAACCAAAGCTATCTTATACTCAAATTTTAAACTGCATTAAATTTCAAAAATTAAAGTTGCACATTGATTCAATTGTGATATACGACTGTACGAGTCACAAATCAAAATGTCACATTAGTAATTTTGTTCACTTTGGACCATTCGTATTTCTGCGCAGGTTTATAGTATATCTTTTTATGTTTTTTAAATTTTTTTATGCAATTTTAAGGGCCTGTTTGCAAGGAGGTAGGGTTACCCTAGCACCCGTGTTACCATATACCTGGGTCAAAGTTAGCCTGGGTTTACAAGCAGGACAACTTTATTAGACGTAGTTAAGCCTGGTTCTCATATGTTGCCGATGGTCGCCGATCGTCGCCGACCCATGATTTAGATGCATGTTAAGTAAAAGAATAAAGGCACTGCTTTTCTACATTGTTCTTTATTACTTAAGATGCTGCTGCACTTCCCGTTTTAACATGCATCTAAATCACAAATCGCCGACGATCGGCGACATATGAAAACCAGACTTTACCATGGTAGCAAGCATTAATAACATGTAGGCGAGTTATCCCTATCAAACGCGTTTGCAATGACAAAATATAAGCCGGCTACTTAGTATCAGGGGTTCCCTAACGTCTTTGTAAACACGACAAAAAAAAAACAAGAACAAGAAATGTGCGAGAACGAGGGTAACCCTACCCCCTTGTAAACAGGCCCTAAGAGAAACTCCACCAAAAGAGTGATATCTCTTTGCACTGATCGAAGCCCTCTCTTGACATCTTTTTCTTGTTTCAGATTGCTCGACTCAGAAATGAAGTACATGATCTTAAATCTAGTAAGTTGTACTAATTTATAAGAAATTTTTACTTTATAAACTTTTTAAAGTTTTTAAAAGTTTTAATACGTAAAAACGAGGGGTAAATCACTGATTTAAATCACGTACACCTTCAGAAAAATAAAAAAAAAATCACAATAAAAATCAAATATCACAAAAAAATAAAAAAATCACAAAAAAACACAAAAAATCATGAGAAAATTAGAAAATCGTAAAAAATCAAAAAATCACACAAAAAAACCCAAAGAATCACAAAATAATCCAAAAATCACAAAAAAAATCAAAAAATCACGAAAAAAAAGTTAAAAATCGCACAAAAACCCCAAAAAAATCAAAAAATTCACACAAAAAATTTAAAAAATCACAAAAAAATTTTAAAAATAAAAAAATCACCAAAAATATTAAAAAAATCACCAAAAAATCGTGAAAAAAATCACATGATTTTTTTATCACGTACACTTTTTCAGGAGTGATTTGCCCCTCGCGTAAAAATACATTATATACATGATTTTTTTACATATGAAAAAAACCCCACCCTGATTCATATGTTTTAAAAACATACTCCCGTTGCAAGAGATGGTTTTTATATCATATTAAATCAAAGACAACCTTCCTTCTCCAGAGTTTGTTCGTACTCTTGGATCAGAAGCTAATCCAGCGAAATCTTGCAAGCAAATTTATGAACAAGAAAGGTACTACATCTAAAGAATTAGGTTAGCGGGAGGAAGATAATTGAAACGGAGGGATTAAAGGAGAACAGATATGAGGAAAAAAAGAAGGAAGGCAGGACAGGAGGAAGTATGGGAGGGAGGGAGGGAGGGAGGGAGGGAGGGAGGGAGGGAGGGAGGGAGGGAGGGAGGGAGGGAGGGAGGGAGGGAGGGAGGGAGGGAGGGAGGGAGGGAGGGAGGAGGAGGAGGGACGGAGGGAGGGACGGAGGGAGGGAGGGAGGAAGGAAGGGAGGAAGGGAAGGAAGGAAGGGAAGGGAAGGAAGGAAGGAAGGAAGGAAGGAAGGAAGGAAGGAAGGAAGGAAGGAAGGAAGGTAGGTAGGTAGGTAGGTAGGTAGGTAGGTAGGTAGGTAGGTAGGTAGGTAGGTAGGTAGGTAGGTAGGTAGGTAGGTAGGTAGGAAGGAAGGAAGGGAGGGAAGGAGGGAGGAAGGAACGAACGAAGGAAGGAAGGAAGGAAGGAAGGAAGGAAGGAAGGAAGGAAGGAAGGAAGGAAGGAAGGAACGAACGAACGAACGAACGAACGAACGAACGAACGAACGAACGAACGAACGAACGAACGAACGAACGAAGGAAGGAAGGAAGGAAGGAAGGAAGGAAGGAAGGAAGGAAGGAAGGAAGGAAGGAAGGAAGGAAGAAGGGGGGTAGAAAGTGAGGAAGGAGGGGAGTGATAGAAAAAGAACGACTGGATGAGAGGAAGGAAAATAAGGATGGCAGGGAGGAACAACGAGAGGGGGAAAGAAAGAAAGCAAATAAAAATTATTTCTATAGTATATACTGTGTAGAAATCTATCCGATCGATAAAATATTCCTTTTTTGTTTTTCAAGGTTTTCACCGAGTGGAGCGTATTACCTAAATGTGACAGGGGTGCCAGGTGGGGTCACGAGAACTTATTGTTACATGGAAGAGAATATTGGGTGTCCAGCGGGATCTACTTTAGTCATGAAGACAGATGGTACAAAGGTAGGTAACCAGTTTCACTGGGATAATAATTTGAACCAAGTTTCCGATTCTGTATGCTTTAGTTTGTTAAAAACCACATCTGCCGACAATTTGAAAAAATAAAAGACAAAGCATAAACCGAAAATAAAGATCTTGAAACTCAAAGTATGAGCTAAAACAAGACAACAAATGAAACGGTGATATTTCGATTTTATTACCGAAAATCATCATCAGACCAAGTGACTAGAATCAGATATCTACGTTCTATTTATACAAGGATGGTGAAATAGGATTAAAATAACTAGAGTTATATTACAACGGTCAACGGTGAGATTAGAAAATTCAAAATTTTAAAATTTTAAATTACAAACGGAGAAAATAAGCTAAGTATATACAAGGTCAGCAAGAATTAAAAAGAATTAAAGGAATCTATTACAAGTCAAAGTGATAAAGTGCATGCTACAAGAAAAACGTCAGTTCTTTACTGGCTTTGTTCCGACTGTAAGACTTACAGGAGTGAAGGATTCTAGAGTTGTTAAATACAAGAGATTTAATATTGTAAGATGATTCAAGACATGAATTATTATTTAATCGATCGTATAAGTTGTTAAATCAGCGATGTGTTGAGCATGTTGGCAATTGCAAAAATGTTGAGCCACCGCGCTAGTTTATTGTTTATTTTTGGTATATAGCCAGTGTAAAACAATAAAGGGACCGTTTTAACTCATGCAGAAATGAGTTAAATTTACCGCATTGTTTTTCTACACTAAGCAATCACCTTTTTAATTGAACTTGTTATCCTGGGGTAGACATAATGCATTGCGAATTCAAGATGGCGCCCCTAGTCGTGTTTAGGTCCGTTATAAATTGGAAGAGGTTAGATGGGATGACTTTCTACGTCCTTTTGGAAGATCTTATCTTTCTGAAGTATGGAAATTAATGAAACCTAACCCCAACATAAATGTCTAACCTTAATCTCACGCGGGAGTCTCCGTGGGATTACTCCATTCTCGAACCCCAACTCTAACCCATCTCTCCTCTGTAGAGGTTCTTTCGGAGATTGGAGATGTCGGGGATGTGTCGGTATCATCGGAGATATGTCGGAATCGTCAGCTGGACACAAAGAGTGCGCTATACTTATTTCCAGCTGACGATTCCGACACATCTCCGACGATCATCGAAAGAACCTCTGTGGAGGGGAGAGTTCTGGCTTCTGACCCCGACCAATAACTTTATGGACCCCAGTCACTTGGGAAGTTTGTGGGATGCGCAGTAAAGTTCAATTGGTCACCCTGCGCAATGTTCGTAAAAGGTCCCACAGAGTCACCCCATTTAACTTCTACCTTGTAAATGAGCATGGCAATTTATAATCGATATTTACCAAACAGGCAACGTTCCAGTACTCGTCGCCTTTATGGTCAAACAAGGAAACTTATAACCAAGATGGCGGAAGCACATTTTACGACTCAAAAGAGACCAAACTGGCCACGTACTGGAGTACCCCCGTCTCTAAGGTATGTGTCGGCATGCGCACAGACGACTCCTGGAATATGGAATCGTTGATCATCAAACGGACGTCCACCTCACTTTACGACCTTCTCGCCGATGGGAATTACCGGCCTACAAAAGGAGGCAGGGAGGTGTGGAAATCCATTCTCCCTGGATCGACGTTACAAAAAGGTTGTCTCCGAGAAGGCTTTAACGTTCATGGCCAAAAGCCTGATTCCGCTGGTTCACGAATTGGAGTAATCGCGGACGATAAAGCCGACTGTTCTTCGCCCGATTCCTTTATCGGTTTTGGAACCGGGGGAGGGACATGCGGGTCAGAGAGGATCACGTCATGTGGAAATGAACCCGGATGCAAGACCAACGGCAACAAGTCTATTCCAGCTTTCGGTTATATTTTTGTCTATTGAAGAGTAAGTCACAACTGTTTTAGCAAGAGTGTAGGACTTAGATAGTAGTATAAATGTATGTGGATTTTGAAATATTGCAAAAGAAGAATAATGCTTAACAAAAGATGAATATATATGTAACGAGTTTTAATAGTGTAGATTGTACGGTTGCTTGGCTAATTCAGGCTAAGCTAACCGCTTTAATAGCATGAGCCTGACACACAACCTTAGTATAGCCTGATGGTTTTTACCATTGCCTGATATATTATCTGTCTATAAAATTAAATAACAAATGAGAATTATATAGTAATAGTTGAAAATTATTTTACGTGTATAATGATCGAAAAAGTAGACTATAATGAATTTTAGACTTGAAGCTTTAATTAATGTGATTAATTGAAATATAAAATACACCAGAATGTTCAAGTACAAATAAAAGTGTATTTTGATTACGTTTGCACTATTATTGTGTTTTAAGAGCTTTTTATTGTTCAGCAGGCTCAGACCTTTATTCAATATTTCTATCTGTTGGTTCGTTTGTCTCAGGTTCCTGTATGTTTGACTGGCACTTATAAAGATCCATTTTTCATTATGCCATTATGTCTTAACTCTGTCTGTCTGTCTGTCTGTCTGTCTGTCTGTCTGTCTGTCTGTCTGTCTGTCTGTCTGTCTGTCTGTCTGTCTGTCTGTCTGTCTGTCTGTCTGTCTGTCTGTCTGTCTGTCTGTCTGTCTGTCTGTCTGTCTGTCTGTCTGTCTGTCTGTCTGTCTGTCTGTCTGTCTGTCTGTCTGTCTGTCTGTCTGTTTGTTTTTGGAGCAACCTGTAGGAATTTACGCCTGAATTACTGGTGGAAATGAAATTGTCAACGATCAAATAAAATATTCAATAACTTGTGTTGTGTTTGTTGTCGGCTGCGTTGCGTTGTCTTGTCTTGTCTTGTCTTGTCTTGTCTTGTCTTGTCTTGTCTTGTCTTGTCTTGTCTTGTCTTGTCTTGTCTTGTCTTGTCTTGTCTTGTCTTGTCTTGTCTTGTCTTGTCTTGTCTTGTCTTGTCTTGTCTTGTCTTGTCTTGTCTTGTCTTGTCTTGTCTTGTCTTGTCTTGTCTTGTCTTGTCTTGTCTTGTCTTGTCTTGTCTTGTCTTGTCTTGTCTTGTCCTGTCCTGTCCTGTCCTGTCCTGTCCTGTCCTGTCCTGTCCTGTCCTGTCCTGTCCTGTCCTGTCCTGTCCTGTCCTGTCCTGTCCTGTCCTGTGCTGTGCTGTGCTGTGCTGTGCTGTGCTGTATTGTGCTAGCTCTGTTTGTTGTGTGTCATGCTGTATGTTCAGTTGTGTTAAGTTACGTTTTTATATACTGTAGATTGAAAGTGGAGTAAACGGTTGGCTGTAGGGGAGAACGGATGATACTTTTCTCATTATTAAACATAAGTAAGCACAGCGTACATGCGTGTACAGGCCTTTAATAAAGGTGCTGCGTATTACACGATGGCTCTGAGAACAAGCTAGTTTACTGGTCGCTTGTCATATCACGCGCTTACCAGTGATAGAAACATCCGTGCATGCCGCTGACGAAATTTATCACAGTTTATATTCCTACTTTATTCCGCTTTCCCTAAAATTCTAGTCCTACTTTTTATTAACGACTGTCGGAAAGACTGTTTTCCCCTCGTTTTTCATTGTTTTGTTTCACTTGATCTTCGTAAACCTTGTGTTTGCCTGTGGAAGTTGTACATGGTCTACAAGTGTGGGCGAACGTACACATCGCGGCATTCTCACCACCCGGCGCTATTATACGAATTAAAAGATTAAAATTATGAGACAAGCTTGCATATCCATGGTATATTGTAAAAATGGATCACTGTGAAGAAGATGAAGATAACTTAATTTTCATTTCATATACGGATTTCTTCTTTAATATACAACTGCAAAATGCGTTGCTTACGTCTTGTTTATACAGCAAAAGTTCTTTGATATAATATTTTTCTAGCTTGACAACCCTGCTTGTTAAAGTTGCTCTCTTATGAAAATATTCTTGGTATTGTTTCTGCATGATCCTAAACATATTATGGTAGTTGCATGGTAATTGTTCAACAAAGTTGTATTTTACGTGCGAAGTTTGTATTTTGGCCGAGCGCCTCCATTAAATTGGCCGTGTTATGACATCATAGACCCAACAAAAACGAAAGATCATTGATGTTGTCAACAAAATGGTCATTGTTGTTATTGAGTCTATGACTCATTCTTCTCAAGCTCGTCCACTTTAATGGCGGTGCTCCAAAATACAAACTTCACAATATAGAATATCACCTTTTCTTCAACGAATTTTGAAATGAGATTTTGCACGATTACCAACTGCTAAAACATATTTGGGATTCTGCATAAACATTGCCAACAATATTCTCATCAGAGAATCACTTTAAAATGTTAGCCGAAATCAGATTTTCGACAAAACACGGAGAAATGATTTTTTTCGTGCCCACGCGCTTACCCACGCGCCAATAGCTTAAAACGGGTAAATTACTAAATTTAAAACTATATTAAATTAAATTTAAAGTGCCTATGAAGTGAAATTTTTTATTGCTTCATTTGAAAGAGCATCAAAAAGTAGGACACTATGCAGTTTACCGTTCCTTGATATCTTTTATAGTTCTAGAGTTATAAAGATTTAAAGATGTCAAAATGAAGAAAAAATATGGCACAAACAAATTGCTGATTCAGCACAAATTGTGACGTCATGTGGTTTGCATGTTAATTTGGTGAATGTTTAAATGAACTATAGCTCAGTTACTATGTGCCAGAATCAAATGAACCTTTGCACACATATTGTGCAAGATGAAACACAGTTGATAATATCACCAAGGTAAGGTAACACTGTTGTATCCAGGCCCCTTGCACAGATTTTATAAAACATCACGTATTTATCTCTGTGGGCATAATTTTCAAATTATTATAGTATAAACGTATTTTAGGCATACATAGGTATGACAAGCACTTGTCTGATATTATTTTATCCTTATCAGGACAGAGAAGGTGGTATATATATAAAATCCGTGCAAGGGGCCTGGGTACAACAGTGTTACCTTGACAACAAAATTGGTGTATTATCAACTGTGTTTCATCTTGCACAATATGTGTGCAAAGGTTCATTTGATTCTGACACATAGTAACTGAGCTATATCAAGGAACGGTAAACTGTATATTGTCCTACTTTTTGATGCTCTTTCAAATGAAGCAATAAAAATTTTCACTTCGTAGGCACTTTAAAGTGCACATGAAACGAAAATTAAGTTTGTCTTATTTGAAAGAACACTTAAAATGATAGAGTAACATCTTTTGCAGTTTTTCGTTTCCTTGCTTCGTTGTTGAGATATTTCAGTTTGTTTGAAATGTAAATTAAACAACTTGACGTCACATGTGCATAATGAGTTATCAGAGAAGGTTGTATATCTTTGCTATTATCAAACCAAACTTAATTCGAAGGAAGTATGTGCTTCGTGTGTTTCTCTCACAACGCCAAACATGTAGAATTTTCAAGTGATTATGTTTGATAATAGCAAAGATTCATTTTGCGATTGCAGTTTCCGCCCAGTAAATCACTTGATAAAATTAAAACGTGTTCAAACTTTACACCATTTTAGACAAAGTGCAAACAAACTTTTAGTGTATATTTGCTTACGAGGTGGTTTGTTCAGACAGGAAATCTTCAAGTCTTCCTGGTACACGACTACATAAACAGAAACACAATTTTTCATATCGTAGTTTCAGTATTCAGTGGTTGTGAGTGTTTATGTTATAGACTGAATAACATCGACTTTTGCCCGCCAAAATGGCTTCGTGTGTTCTAAGTCTTCTTGTACTTTTTTGCATCTGGATTCCCGGGAACCATGCTGTCGTTACAAAAGTAAGTATATCTAATAATCTACAGAATACGTGAATGTTCTAGATAATTTTGACATCAGTCCCGGCATATATAAGTTGAGCAAGCATACGGATTAGTAATTAAGCCCCAAGAGAACGTTTATACTGTACAAACTCTGAATTTTCGGTTACAGCTCACATGCATGCATTATTGTCTTTGATACGCCGAGCATGCTGTTGTATATACTGTGATTTCTGTACATTGCTACTCATTTTAGTATTAAGGTTCTTTAAGCTCTAAGTTTTAACCCGAAACATTTACGAAATCGGGTTGCTATTGTACAAGACGGCGTGAGAAACGATCAACTGATCACCTGAAGAAAACCGTCAGAATAGTGGGTAGTGACCACATCAACGTGAAAACTAGTGGTAAACTGTGGAGAATAGATTTAATAACAAAATATTGACGCTTCGACTTTCGAGCAGAGCCCTTTATTAGAGTAAAGGGTAGGATATTGACTTGTGTCTTGTTGATGATATTTTGTATTCAAGTATCGAGATCCTTTTACCGCTCTTATGCCTGTATTCTAAATTAGGCGCACTCACACTCACACTCACACTCACACTCACACTCACACTCACACTCGCACTCGCACACACACTCACACTCGCACTCACACTCAATGAGTGGCCCCTCACACTCAATAAGTGCACCTCAACACTCATACAATGAGTCTCACATGCACTCATTGAGTATGAGACTACACTCACTCTCCAACCATTGAATTGAATGGTTAGAGAGTGAGTGTAGTCTCATACTCAGTGAGGGTGAGTGGAGACTCATTGAGTGTTGAGTTGCACTTATTGAGTGTGAGGGGCCACTCATTGAGTGTGAGTGTGAGTGCGAGTGCGAGTGCGAGTGCGAGTGTGAGTGTGAGTGAGCTTTTAGAATACTACAGGTGTTAATCTCAGCCAATTTGCTTTTGTCGTACTTTTTTTATTTTTAGCCATCGATTGAACCGCCTCCCAAAGAATTTCCATGTCCGGGTGTTATTCCAGCAGTGAAGGTACAAAGAGAATAAATTTGACTTAGTATACTTGTTACACATGTTATTACTCACAACTACAGAGAGATAGACTTTAGGTGTCTCACCGGGACTGCAACCAATGTTTTCCTGCAAATCAATATACCATATTTTTTTACACCCACCTGGTCAATTATAAACAAGACGTCTGTTCAGGTTTACTAACTATAAAATTATAGACTCTAAATTGTTTTATGTGGTGTTATTTTACTTTGAACCTTCCTCACTATTAAACTAAATCGTCTTCTAATAGACCTTATTCCAAACTGGCCGCCGAATTAAGATTCTTTTATATACTTACGAATTAGCCCACATGGCACATTCGTTTTCATGTGCGAAATTCAAAAGAATTTTTACTTTAAAACGAGGTTATAAGGGCTCATTTATATGCACATAAAAGAGTCTTACAGTGTCCGCCATTTGGAAATAAAGTCTAGATCACGTGGGCAATGCACATAGAAGTCAGGTTGTTCAGTGGGTTGTTGTATAATTTATGTATGTTTGCCAGGGAGAAAAGGGATCTACCGGACCACCAGGACAACGAGGACAACCTGGACCCCCGGGAATGAATGGAGCAATGGGGAAACAAGGTTCCAAAGGAGATCAAGGGCAAGATGGAAAGAATGGACAGCCGGGATTAAAAGGACAGAAAGGGGAGGAAGGCAAATGTGATGCTCAGGTATGTCCATGTCATCCTATTTTATGCTCGAAAATCTAGAGTTGCTCTCTACCACCGAGCATCTCTTACGCTTTTTTTGTGCTCACCCAGCTTCCCGTGTACATCCATAACTCGATGGAGCGCTCGGCCAAACCACGAGCAATTTTTCTATATAACTTATTAGTTAGTTAATCCCCAACATTTTTTGTTTTTTAGTGTTTGAACATAAAGAAGTTAGAAACCAGGCTTCAGGCACTTGAAACTAACTATACAGGAGAGGTGAGTACATTGTAATACAGTCATTGCAACATACTTTTCAACATACAAGTCCGTTTGAAGTCTGAAGTTACAAGTACTAGTTCGTCTAAAGTCTGCATGAAGTTTGGGAGTTTGTTACACAGTTTCCAAGTTCCTTCTGAACTACGCATTTGATTGGTTGCTTATTCGTTTTGAACTACGCATTTGATTGGCTGCTTGGTTCCTAACAACCAATCAAATGTGTAGTTCAAAATGAGCTTGCGAAGTTCGGAACGAACTTCCAAACATTCATAGTCGGTGAAAAGTATGTTGCACGTGACCATAAGTGATATAAAGAATATTAGAATCACTGGGTTGTCTCAGGTTTGGATTCCTAGCGGAAGGCCTTGATGTTACATTTTTGCAACTGGTCCCAGTTTGGTCCTAAAATGTATATATTCTTTCGCTCGAGATTTCCCTTCACCCAAAATCCTTACACAACAATAAATAGTATATATATATATATATATATATATATATATATATATATATATATATATATATATATATATATATATAAATGATATTGGGCATTTCACTCGATTACATAGCATGTTCTAAGGATTTATGGTGAAGGAAAATTCGAGTGTAGAATATATACATTTTAAGACCAAACCGGGAGCAGTTGCGAAAAATGCAACTACACAGGCCCTCCGGCAGGAATTGAACCCACGACCTTGCGATTCTAGTGCAATGCTCTGACCACTGAGCCACGGAGGCCGTTGCCGAGAGCTCGATCGTGAGTTCTGTATATATAATAAGGTGGTAATGCCAGGAGAGAATTGGGTATATTATAAATGATATTGGGCATTTCACTCGATTACATAGCATGTTCTAAGGATTTACGGTGAAGGAAAATTCGAGTGTAGAATATATACATTTTAAGACCAAACCGGGAGCAGTTGCGAAAAATGCAATATATATATATATATATATATATAGATAGATATATATATATATGTATATATATATATATATATATATAGTACGCTAAGAAATAAACTATAGTATAGAATTTTCTAGGGTCTTGATACTTCCCCAATTTTTCTTCTCTGTTGTAGCTTAAGCATTTGAAACAAAAAATTGTTTTGCTAGAGAGAGGTAAGAGTTATGAAAAGTTTTTAAAATTTGATGCGTTGTGCTACCATTTTGCAAGACTAGAGATGTTACACTGTAACGCATTTCATGTGACATGCCATAATTTAGTCACTTAAAAAAGTAAGGCTTGAAAGCTTATGTTTTCACCTCTTACTTTAAATGGAAAATATTTTTTTTTGGAATAGAGTTAAGGTTACAAAATCATTAGGGGTTTTGATAGACGAAACACTCTGTTGGTATGAACACATTGATTCTATTTCTAAAAAAATAAGTTCTGCTATTGCAGGTCTACATCAAGCTAGGCAGTTTGTTCCTAAAAAACATCTATTACAATATATAATTCACTTATAAAACCTTTATTTGAATACTGCGATATGGTCTGGGACAACATGCCTTGCAGCAATGTGACAAGAATGCAAAAGCTACAAAACCGTGCTGCCAGCGTCATTACAAGGTTATGAAATCAGATCCAGTGAAATAAGGCAACAATTAAACTAGAAAACTCTTTCAGAATATCGAACTGACCATACAGTATGTTAATAATGATGCACAAAGTATTAAATAATATGGCCCCTTCATATCTGCAAGACCATTTTGAAATCTCTGAAGTCTGAATTAAATAATACCTATTTACTAAGAGAACGAGAAATGACTCTCGTTCTTCCTAAGCCACGAACTGGATTTCTAAAAAAGAGTTTTGCATATACAGGAGCGAAAGTTTGGAGTGATATGCCAGAGAATGTTTGATGTAATAGAAATCTAAATAGCTTTAAACGATATTTGCAATCATCGCTTCCTCAATTGGACTAATTTATTGTAAATATAGACTTGTACATACATACATACTGTATATATTCGACTTTCTTGTATAGCAGTTTTTTAACTGATGAATAATCTCCTTATTCAAATAAATATTTGTCTGTCTGTCTGTCTGTCTGTCTGTCTGTCTGTCTGTCTGTCTGTCTGTCTGTCTGTCTGTCTGTCTGTCTGTCTGTCTGTCTGTCTGTCTGTCTGTCTGTCTGTCTGTCTGTCTGTCTGTCTGTCTGTCTGTCTGTCTGTCTGTCTGTCTGTTTATTTGTTTGGTTGAGAATTTTATGAAAAACTGACTTCAAGATTCTCCCTGTAAAAGAAACAAATGAAGACAATTGCTTGATTGTGCTTAGTACCATATTTTATGCAAAGATAAACATTTTCATTTCAAGGGTTGTATTGAATATGTTTTTACAGATGTCAATCATGCCTTGGGGTCAGAACATAATCCAGCAGTTTCATGCAAAGCAATTTTGCAAAGAGATCGGTAAGCACGTATTGCGTTTTCGCGTATAAACACCACAAAATCCTAGAGCATGCAGTGAAATTGTAAATCTTATTCTGATTATATATAGCTGTCAGAAATCGTAGCTAATACTATGACAATGATTGGCTGAGACTTTTTCGATGTCAAGGTTGAAGTCTGGATTATCTGTTGGATTTGAAGGCTCAGCCTGATGGTTAATCCAGACTAAATAAAACCGGTTTTCTACTAGGCAATTTTTTTCGCGCGAATAATAGATTCCATTTTGCCGTTGTCTGTTCAGTTATAGATGCACAGATGACGTCACAACGCAGTCGAGTGGGTCACTGATGTTCTTACCATGTTTTGAAAATAAAAAGAAAAACACCGTCTCAGAACGAAAAAATAGACACGCTTGGACGTACGTGTATCTACTGCGTCAAACTGCTCGGGATATGAGCGGAAAAGCCTTCCGAAATTTGATTGGTCCCGAAGAATATTCCATTGTTACTTGAAAACTTTGCATGCCGCATGCCGAGATAGTATCTACTCGCATACGCAGTAGATACCAAAATGCAATTCAAAGACATTCGTTTTTTCCCCTGCGCTTTTCTTTGGTCTGCCGAGCCTAGCTGGACAGGTCAGTGGCCTTACGTCAGCGCATGCGTGATCTCGTCATTTCCCCAGATACATTTAGAAATTACAAATAATAGTATTGTAGGCTCATTTATGCAGCGGCTACTGGTAATGAGATATCTAGAATTCTCATTACGTTTCTAACCAATCATGATGCGCGGCATGGCCCAAAATAAACATGTCATGTTCTCCGCCAAAACATTAACGCTTTGAAATTGATACCATGAGATCACTGCAATATGATTGGTCCATTTGCTACTTTTGAATTCTCTAGCCAAATTGGTTTAGGAATGCAGACGGATTCGTCAATGTTTTGGGCGGAAATCATGACGTTTTGGGGGGGCCATGCCGCGCATCATCGATTTTGGTAATACATGTAATCAAGCGTTTGAAAGAGGACACGTATGCAGTAATGATAATAATTTCGTTTCGATCATTCCAGCAGTGCGAGAAATGGACCTTACTATATTAAAGTGACTGGTGTCCCTGGAAACAAAATTTTAGTTTACTGTATCATGAATGAATACAACCGTTACTGCCCGAAAGGACTGACTCAAGTCATGAAAATAGATGGGTCAAAGGTTGGTTGTACGTACTGAATTTGACTTTATCCTAACTTATTTTAAATAGAATTAATCCAATCTATTTCTAAATCTATATTTAATTTTCTATTCTATTCTATTCTATTCTATTCTATTCTATTCTATTCTATTCTATTCTATTCTATTCTATTCTATTCTATTCTATCCTATCCTATCCTATCCTATCCTATCCTATCCTATCCTATCCTATCCTATCCTATCCTATCCTATCCTATCCTATTCTATCTTGTCTTGTCTTGTCTTGCCTTGCCTTGCCTTGCCTTGCCTTGCCTTGCCTTGCCTTGCCTTGCCTTGCCTTGCCTTGCCTTGCCTTGCCCTGCCCTGCCCTGCCCTGCCCTGCCCTGCCCTGCCCTGTCCTGTCCTGTCCTGTCTTGTTCTGTCCTGTCCTGTCCTGTCCTGTCCTGCCCTGCCCTGCCCTGTCCTGCCCTGCCCTGCCCTGCCCTGCCCTGCCCTGCCCTGCCCTGCCCTGCCCTGCCCTGCCCTGCCCTTCCCTTCCCTTCCCTTCCCTGCCCAGTTCGGTTCGGTCCGGTCCGGTCCTGTCCTGTCCTGCCCTGCCCTGCCCTGCCCTTCCCTTCCCTTCCCTTCCCTTCCCTTCCCTTCCCTTCCCTTCCCTTCCCTGTTCTGTTCTGTTCTGTTCTGTTCTGTTCTGTTCTACCTGTTATTTGGCCGTGCGTGCAGCGCTACCCACAAACCATAGGACATGGGTTACGAGGTTGATGGCACCGAAATGTTTTTATTTCCTTTATTGGTCTTCCTTGGCTGTTTTTAACTTTCTTTTTCTTGACTTAACTTTAGGGAACATTTAAGTTTGCTTCTCCTTATTGGACAAACAAGAAGTCATACAAACCAGCCGCTGGAATGGTTGGGTGTGATTATCAAGAGACGAAACTACCAACTTATTGGAGCACGCCATTCACCAAGATTTGCATACGCATGCGTGTCCGAGGACGTTGGATTGTGTCTCGGAGCCTCAATGTGCAAGGTATATCACATACTGATGTATTACGTGATGTATTCACTAATATCAAGGACCCCTACCAACAATCACTTGCACCTAAATATATGAATTGCACATCCCCTACATTTGTCTCTAACCTAAGTGACACCACGGACAAAAAGCTCCGAGATTCTCTCCAAGAAATGCACGTGACACATTTCCTAACCCAATTGGAGCCACGGACAAAGAGCTCTGGCCCGGGATTTTTTCTAGGAAAAAGGAATAGGTTGCTTCTTCGGGTGGAAGACAAAGAATTTCTCTTTTTTACGCTTGTTTTACATTTGCTTTGGGGGAGTACGGTTGGCGTGTGCTGTTAGGGCGCTGCCTCTCACCAATAGTTAAGCCCGGTTAGACGGGGTTGGTACTTGGATGGGTGACCGTCTGGGAACAACCCCGTTCTCGAGCTTGGGACTCATGTGAGTAGAGTTTAGTTGGTCTCTCCTGTGCTCCGAGGGTTTTTCGCCGGATTCTCCAGTTTTCCTCCCTCCGTAAAGTCAACACCTAGGGGTTAGCTAGGATCCGTGGTCTGAACTGTGTCGTATGGCGGCTGCTTAAAGCGCCTTTGATATGCCTCGACACGACCACATTGAAATTCTTAGGAGTAATTTGATTGTAAAGATACACGTTTGATGTATTCTAATTAAAGACCTTTATCCTTTTTTTTAAGGTTAGGGTAACGGTTAGAGTTGTGTGTGGGATGAGAGTTAGTATTTGATTTTTGATTGGGATTAGAAGTCGAAATCTTAAAGTGTCTATAAACTCAAATAAGATATTACTGATATGGATTCTATGTAACGTGTATAGTTGAATGCCAAAATATTTTCTGACTTGAACTTCTATTTGTTATATTGAGGTTTGTATTTCCAAAATGTTAATGAGGATGACATCAATGTGTGTTTTTCTTTTCTTATGGTGCCGTTTACTAATGCTGTAATGGCAATTTCCGTAATTAGACTTAGTTGAAAGTTAAGTTGATTTGCATTTGTAAATTTGGAGATAAAGTAATGAGTAATGATTTATTTAATGTCGTAAACACAGGATGTGGTCGCCCAATCATCCGAGCCAGAGGCTCATGTTAAAAGTGCACGACATAAACTAAGACCTAAGTGTTGATTTTACGGAGGGAGGAAAACCGCAGAACCCTGCGAAAAACCCTCGAAGCACAGGAGAGACCAACTAAACTCTACTCACATGAAATTCAAGTTCGAGAACGGAGCTATTCCCAGACGGTCACCCATCCAAGTACTAACCCCGTCCAACTGGGCTTAACTACAGCGGTGAGAGGCAGCGCCCTAACAGCACACGCCACCCGTGCTTCCCTTAAACGTAACGTAAAGATGAATAAAAACAATCCGCGGCCTGGGTCAGGCGTTCACTCGGGCTACCAGTTGCGTACTGGCAAGTTACATTTAACTGTGTGAAGTATGCACCATATTCACGCCCGGTGCACTTGGTGACTTGGCGTAAGTGCACGGATGGTGAACACAGGTGAACATATTTACGATCAAGAGAGTTGTCAGCCACGTCGTCACTATTAAATAAACAGTTAGTTTTGAAATCTACCAACAACATGCAAGAACACCTTGATCAAAAGGTAAAGCTGTTCAACTTTTTGTCCAACTCCAAAAGCAAAAGAAGCAAAGAACTTACAACATGCCTCACTCCATCACACAGCTAACAACTCACACAATAGTACTGGAAGTAAAAATTGCAAAAATGCAAGATCGTGACAGACCGGTCTATCACAGTAGCCCGAGTAGTAAGGTATGGGGCGGTTCATCTTCTTAGGACATGGCAATAGGCGAGTTTCAGGGTGTTGCGCGCGCATTATTTTTAAAAAAAACTGGTAAGCTTCTCAAAGTAAATGTACTGTTTAAAATCAACAACCTATAGATACAGTTTCTGGATGTCTAACATTGTTATTCTGCTGTTGTTGGCTCGCTAGCAAGTCTGTTTGCCATTGCTTACTTTGTGGGGAGCCCGCCAAGAGCCCACCAATTCCCTTGAAAAATGATGCGCGCGCAAAACCCTGAAATTCGCCTATTGCTAAGTTTACCCCTTCCTCCTGGATAACGTTTTATTTTCAGTACGGCATCAGATAGCGCCACGTGTTATTTTCATTAAATTTTCATTTTAGGAAATTCCCTTTACGATCTGATCGCAGATGGGAAATTTCGCCCGACTAAACTTGGACGATCGGGGTGGAAAGCCTTACTGCGCGGCTCGTCGTTGCAATCGGTTTGCGCCAGAGAAGGTTTTAATGTGCAAGCAAGCACACTAGCGTCAGCTGCAGCGAGAATTGGTATTATTGCAGACGAGAACGGGAATTGTCCTAATCCTGACTCGTATATTGGGTTTGGGACAGCAGGAAGTTCATGTAACAAGAATCCGAACACAAGTTGCGGAAATGAAGCGGGATGCGGCGGTGATAATGGTGATCAACATATCCAAGCCCATGGTTACATCTATGTTTATTAAAAGGCTCGTCGAAATTTCCGAGAATTATCAAGGTTGAAAATTGTAAAAGTAAAACGACAAAAAAAAGCATATGAAAAATTTCTGTATGTCAGTACTTTGTGTAAGCCAAATAGTTTGTTTGAAAAATACACCTCATGATTCACCACAATAATTTTAGGATGAAAATGTAATCTTTAATATAAGAATGTTGCATCATTGCATGAAAAGATAGTTTGAATAAAGAAAACCGTCGCATATACAAAAAGAATGTGATATTTGTATTTTAGTAAACCAGGGCTTTGTTTCTCTGGGAAAATTTCGCAATTTAAAGGACATTGGCAATAAAAATTAAAGGTGATGTACAGTCCGTTCTGCGCATGTCTGCCATGGAGTCCCCAACATGACATTCTTAGATAATTACATGAAGTACTCAACTTAATGTAAACCGTTAGGAGCAACATGGCAGAAAACCAAGTGATTCGGTGAGGATATCTCTTCTGAAAATGTTTTGTTTTGGGTACAAATGATGAAGAGGAAGTAAGAAAAGCTTACAATCTTGAATAAGGTATCAGTATATTTTTTGAAAATAAAGATATAAACATTAATTTCGTACATGCGCAGAACGGACTGTACGTCACCTCTAAGTTTGTCTAATTTGAAAGAACTCGTAAAATTGTAATAGAAGATATTTTACAACTTTTTTGTATCTTTCTTCGTTTTCAAGATATTCCAGTTTGTTTGATATGTAAATTAGATGGTCTCTGACGTCAGGAGCAAGGTACGACAGGGTACAGTATTTTCACACCTAGCAAAATCAGTTATATCTCCAAGTTTGTTTAACGAAATAACCGTTAAAACTGTGCACATAAAAACGCCTTGTGACACTAAACATTTTATGTTGAGCAATCATAGAGGTGTATAGGTGATTTTATAATGTATGAAATACTGTACCCTGCTCCTGACGTCAGATTTACGATCTAATTTACATATCAAACAAACTGAAATATTTTAAAAACGAAGAAAGATCCAAAAAGTTGTAAAAGATCTTCTATTACAATTTCACGAGTTCTTTCAAATTTGAAAAACTTCATTTTTATTGCCAATGTCCTTTAAAGGTAAAAAATTAATGGCGCAATCATGTATGGCGCCGACTCTCGGGATACCTACACTTAATAATATAAAGTGGACTATTACGATTCTTTGTAGCTAAAGATGTCAATTTTCTAATGTAAACAACAGCAGAAAACCGGCGTTTTGTCGAAATTCTAGTTTGTTTCTTTTGAATAAATAATATTTTGTTCGACTGTATTGTTGGTTATGCTAAAACCGATCAGACGATTCGGCTTTGCCCCGTTGGATAGCCTTGGATAGGGCTTGTCTAACAATTCAGCCTTTTCATGCATTGGCTTTCCGAGAGTCGAGGCATCTCCCTTGACGAGCTGGTAAATCACATTCAACATCATTCAACATTGTTGAACAATGTTGAATAATGTTGAAAGCACGAGTGGCCAACTGAATTCAACATCGTTCAACATTTCATGAATGACAATTAATTGAACGCGGGCTACCACCAAAGCTGGATTCGAGCCTAGGCGGCGAAACTAGTTTGAATGAACATGGAAAATGTATTTATATCAAAGGCGACGCGGTGTCGCAGTGCTTGCCATCCTGGGGTTCCTTTGATTCTCTTTTTTCTTTTTCTTGCTACTTTATTTCCATCTCCTTGGCGATTGTGTGGTTTATCAACACCTTTCAACATTTTGAGAACAATAGAAATGTTGAACGCGTGTTGAACGAAAATTTGAACATGTTCAAATTCGAAAATTTGAACATGTTCAAATTTCGTTCAACATCATTCAACGGTGGCCAAACGCTTTCAACATGCTGAATTCAACAATGTTGAACGATGTTGAATGAAATGTTGAAAGCGTTTGGCCAGGCCGTAAGTTGTTCCACAACAACAATGCGAATAAATAGATAGAAAGATAGATAGAAAATATACGGTAATTTCATCAGTTATAAACAACTGGTTTACATAAAAGCCGTATGAAATTTAAAAAAAAAAGAAGAAGAAGAAACTGCATAGTACTTTATATTTGCAAACTCTTTATTATACAACTGCATTAAAAACCGCCCAAATAACGCTAAAAATGAGTACAAATATACAGCGATATTTGGATAGTTGGTTATTTGGATAGTAGAAAACCGGTTTGACAGATTTTGTTAGCCAATCAAATTTATCACTCGGGAACTACTTCATGTATGCTTATTATTTTGTCCTGGTTTTGTCCTGGAGAGTTTTCTTTTTCCATAAAAGTTTGTACGGCACAACTCGTAAAAATATACAGCGATACTACACACCAAAACATCTAATAAGATATAAATATTAAAACTCTATATTCACAAACTCAATTTACCAATAAAACTGGGGAGTCTTGGCAAAAGTGATTAAGTGCTCGCTTAAAATACTGTAGTGATTCTATTTCACGTATTTCACTAGGTAAGTTATTCCAGTATATCCCCGCTCTATATCTAAATGATTTCTTTAAGTATTCTAATCTTGGTAATGGTAGGACAACCTTACTTTCACAACCTCGTAGATTATAATGGTTAGATTCGTATAATCTTGTAAATTGATCTGTCAAATACTGTGGAGACTCGTTATTCAGTACTTTAAACATTGTTGTCATCAGATGTTTGTATCTACGGGTGGTAAGATTGTCCCATTTTTTTTCTTCGACCGAATGAAGGGGTTAATTGACAGTGTGTTGTAAATAACTGAGACGTCTCCCCTTGGCGTTCAAAACTTAGTAACCTCTCAAGTTCGGTTTACGCTGACATCAGCTTAAAAGAGGCGGGAAAAACAACAAGAACTGTCGTCAAACAAAGCAGTCGAAACACTCAAACTTCATAGAAAGACGTCACCCTGGTTACCCATTTCAAATCAGTATATTATTCAAGTAATTGAGTATACAAAACGAAATGGTGTCCAGTTTTGCTTTCTTTCAGTGGACGAGGACATTTCAGTTCATATAAAACAAGGCTGATAATGTAGAATGACAAATCGTAAAAGCGACAAATCCTAGTATAGAGTTCAATGAACATAACTTTCTAGAAAATAAACTATACTTCACAGCCAGAAAATATCATTGGTTTTCGTCAAGAAGGCGCAATTGGGTGGAAAACTGGAAATGTGTCCACAGGTAAGTTTTCTAGGTATATATCAATATGTTGATATCTCAAGAAATTTAAAAAAACCCTAAAAAACTGTTTTGTTGACAAAAGTATAGCTGAGCTCTCTCTCTCTCTCTCTCTCTCTCTCTCTCTCTCTCTCTCTCTCTCTCTCTCTCTCTCTCTCTCTCTCTCTCTCTCTCTCTCTCTCTCTCTCTCTCTCTCTCTCTCTCTCTCGTTTCGTTCTCTAGCTCTCCAGCTCTCTCTCGGACCTTCTCAACATAAAATCACAGCTCATTATAGGCGCTTTGAAATTTGTCGATGTTCCACATCATTTCTCGATTGACTATGTTTTATTCATGTGGTACTTGCTAAAACACTTATTTTCTTTACAGTTTAGGTTTGGTAGGATATAAAATCTTGCATATATAAATACATTATCAGTTACGATTCACCTGTCAAATGTGGAAATATATTTTTATATACAGGGTGTATAAAAAAAAAGGCTACCCTTAGAAAATATAATTAACATTCTTTTCAAATAACCTATTGTATATTGACAGCCCTGGACACCTCTGAAGTCACGGATGCGTAAAAAACAAATGGTCGTATACACCTGGGAAATTACGATAACTTCTAAACGTATGAAGGAGCATAACTGAAATAAAAATGTTAATTATATTCATATCAGTTCGATTAAAAATGGTTCAACTGACCACAGAGCAACGCGTATTTATTGTAGTAACTTATACCCAGACACAAAGTATACAAGGTTTAGTGCTTCGTTATAAATTCATCAGCACATCAGTTAAACAAGAAAGAAAGCTGTTACTGAATAGTTAATACTTTCACCATGCATACACTTCAAGTTATCTTAATTTCCCAGGTGTATAAAACCATTTGTTTTTACGCATCCGTGACTTCAGAGGTGTCCAGGGCTGTCAATATACAATAGGTTATTTGAAAAGAATGTTAATTATATTTTCTAAGGGTAGCCTTTTTTTTGATACACCCTGTACATGCATGAATATCCTCTGGTTTTTTTTGACAATTGTCCTTTAATTCCCAGGAGATATTAAGAATATGTTAATGAAGATATTCCCGAAGCATTCTGTGTTCTTGGTTGAAGCTGCTCGTGGTCTTCGTATTTTATCCTGAAATGGACGTTTATGGAGAACACAGAGATTCTACTACGTGTATAAGTGGAAGGTCTACTATCCGAATAAGAAGATATTCGACACTAGAATTGAGAAACGAAGCATAGGAAGAACAGAATGCAAAGAAAGTTAATAACTCAAAGCAAGGTAAGGCTAATTCTTGGCACGTGCATGATCTCATATTTAGAAAGTATTAGTTTTTGAGAAACTATAGAATCTATAGTGTCGTATATATAAGAACGTACTGTTTCTCTGCCGCACTCTTTTAATATAGAACAAGCTGTTCATTCATAGTCATACAGTATTCGACCGTTAGGTGAACTGTCGAAATTCTTAGCAATGAAATACAATGATGTTTTGAGCAAATCCTGGTAAGGCAAGTTGGCCTTCTATAAATATATACCAAGCCACATATATACCACATAAATGCGCCTGCCGCGGCTATAGCGGGATACACGTATAATGAACGGGTAGCGTTTTTAGCTGCTAATTCAATACAAGTTGTCAAGTACACTACTGTCATGAGTGAACGACTCTCACTGTTGTTGAAATAACATACCATGAAATATTATATTGCATGGGTAATGTTCTTCTGTAGTTTGTATAGTCTAGATCTACACCTAAAAATCTTATGATTTTTTGAAATTCTATAATTTTCGGCTGAAAATATCGTGGTTTTTTGAAAATTCCATAATTTTCTCATGATTTTCTAAAAATTTCATTTTTTTGATTTTCAGAAAATTCCATGATATTCAGAAAATTTCATGATTTTATAAAAATTTTGTAATTTTATAAAAATTTGATGATTTTCACAATTTCACAAGTCCACGATTTTCTGAAAATTCCACAATTTTCTGAACATTTCATGATTTTCTGAAAATTTTCTGATTTTCTAAAAATTCCGCAATTTTCTGTATGAGTAGAGTTGTAGTTGGTCTCTCCTGTGCTTCGAGGGGTTTTCGCCGGGTTCTCCGGTTATCCTTCCTCTCCTCCCCTCTCTCCTCCTTCCCCCCCCCCCCCCGTGTTTTTGTTTTTGCGTGCCGCACCAAGTCAGCAGAGAGAGAGAGAGAGAGAGAGAGAGAGAGAGAGAGAGAGAGACAGAGAGACAGAGAGACAGAGAGACAGAGAGACAGAGAGACAGAGAGACAGAGAGACAGAGAGACAGAGAGACAGAGAGACAGAGAGACAGAGAGACAGAGAGACAGAGAGACAGAGAGACAGAGAGACAGAGAGACAGAGAGACAGAGAGACAGAGAGACAGAGAGACAGAGAGACAGAGAGACAGAGAGACAGAGAGACAGAGAGACAGAGAGACAGAGAGACAGAGAGACAGAGAGACAGAGAGACAGAGAGACAGAGAGACAGAGAGACAGAGAGACAGAGAGACAGAGAGACAGAGAGACAGAGAGACAGAGAGACAGAGAGACAGAGAGACAGAGAGACAGAGAGACAGAGAGACAGAGAGACAGAGAGACAGAGAGACAGAGAGACAGAGAGACAGAGAGACAGAGAGACAGAGAGACAGAGAGACAGAGAGACAGAGAGACAGAGAGACAGAGAGACAGAGAGACAGAGAGACAGAGAGACAGAGAGACAGAGAGACAGAGAGACAGAGAGACAGAGAGACAGAGAGACAGAGAGACAGAGAGACAGAGAGACAGAGAGACAGAGAGACAGAGAGACAGAGAGACAGAGAGACAGAGAGACAGAGAGACAGAGAGACAGAGAGACAGAGAGACAGAGAGACAGAGAGACAGAGAGACAGAGAGACAGAGAGACAGAGAGACAGAGAGACAGAGAGACAGAGAGACAGAGAGACAGAGAGACAGAGAGACAGAGAGACAGAGAGACAGAGAGACAGAGAGACAGAGAGACAGAGAGACAGAGAGACAGAGAGACAGAGAGACAGAGAGACAGAGAGAGAGAGAGAGAGAGAGAACTTTATTTAAACTCGGAATTTTGTCAGTATTTACACTGCTTTACACGAAAGCCGAGATTATAAAAAATATGAAATATTTACAGGTATATGTATGTATAGAAAAATATAGAGGTTACTTATGTTAGTTAAGATTAAGAATATTTTAAGACATTATAATAAATAGAAATAAATAAATAGATTATACGAATAGAAATTAGCAACTACGTTATTAGGGATGAGAGAGCACGCTTGAATGACGAAATCGACTTAATGGTTCTTAGTTCGTTTGGCAGCTCATTCCATATTTTTGCCCCTGAATATTTGAAAGACCTTTTTAAATATTCAGTCCGAGGTTTGGGTAAAGTCAGCCAATTTTCTCTATTCCTTAAATTATATGTAATGTTAGCCGTTGACATAGCGAAAAAATTCGATAAATATGGTGGAACAATGCCTGGTCCATGTATTATTTTAGACATCATTATTGTTTTATGCATATTTCGTCTTTCAGACAACGTTCTCCATCCCAATTCTTGTCTGATATCTTTGGATCTGATTTCATAACTTTGACGTGTAATAACTCGTGCGGCACGATTTTGTAGTTTTTGCAATCTATCTGCCGTAGTTATTGGCATACAATCCCATACAATATCACAATAGTCAAAAAGGGGTTGTATTAAGGAATTGTACATCGTTAATAGGGTCTCCCTAGGAACAAATTGCCTAACTTGCCGGAGCCCACCAATTGCATTTGAAATTTTTTTGGACATTTTTTTGACTTGTTCAGACCAAGTTAGTCTCTCGTCAATATAAACTCCAAGTGATTTTGCTGTTGTAACCCTTTGTCTGACAGAGAGACAGAGAGACAGAGAGACAGAGAGACAGAGAGACAGAGAGACAGAGAGACAGAGAGACAGAGAGACAGAGAGACAGAGAGACAGAGAGACAGAGAGACAGAGAGACAGAGAGACAGAGAGACAGAGAGAGAGAGAGAGAGACAGAGAGACAGAGAGACAGAGAGACAGAGAGACAGAGAGACAGAGAGACAGAGAGACAGAGAGACAGAGAGACAGAGAGACAGAGAGACAGAGAGACAGAGAGACAGAGAGACAGAGAGACAGAGAGACAGAGAGACAGAGAGAGAGAGAGAGAGAGAGACAGAGAGACAGAGAGACAGAGAGACAGAGAGACAGAGAGAGAGAGAGACAGAGAGAGAGAGAGACAGAGAGAGAGAGAGAGAGAGAGAGAGAGAGAGAGAGAGAGAGAGAGAGAGAGAGAGAGAGAGAGAGAGAGAGAGAGAGAGAGAGAGAGAGAGAGAGAGAGAGACTGACTTGGAGCAAGTCTAAATCAACACCAACATCATGGTAGTCCGTGTTCAATTTGTTCCATTTTCGCTTTGTCTGACCACCAGTTGCTATAGGCAATAAAGTTATTAAGAAACACAGTACACAGTTTAAGTGCCATTTATTGTTAAACATTAATGAAAACTGAATTTGGTGCATAAATAATGAATATTATATACAATGAGTTCTATATCCTGCTCTCTTTTAATACGGAGTAGTTTTCAAATGCTCCCGATGGTGGTCGAACTGTAACAACAGATTTGTGGTGTGGTTTGTCAATGTCCGTGACAACAAACTCTCGAGTTTTTCTCTTGGGCTTGGGCTTTGCCTCTGGTTTAGAGGGTAATTCTTCAAACAAAGTTTCTACGTGACGTCGACGGACTCCACTTTTATTATGCGCTGTATATTGGTTATGAATAGTCCAGAGACGAAACAAGGCCATTGCTTCCTCGACTAGTACGTCAGATTTCGGCTCTTCCACGGAAATTTGTTCCTTAAGTTCCCTTGAATATTGCTGCAAAAAGGTTATCGTAATGTTATTTTGCTCTACAGTCACAGTGACAGTAATATACAATTACTGACGTTGCGACTGAAGAGAATTTAACTTCTCGTCCTATGCATTAACATGGTGAAATCCGTTAAATAGATTATTTTGGAATCGTGTACAAATGATAACTATTTAAGGACATCAAGTCTACCTAAAAATGTAATGTTCAAAAAAAAATAAAACAACAACAGGAAACACCGTTTTTTTTTGCTGGTTAACCTTAGGCCAGCGCTGACGTCGCACAATATGAATAATAGACGAATTTAATTCAGACGAATTTAATTGTTTGAATTTTATTCAACGAAACTGCGACGTATTACTCGATTAAATTCGACAGACGAATTAAATTCGTCTCGGCAATTAAATTCGTCTTGACGATAATGCGTGTTCGGGTTACACGACGAATTATCGTCGCGTCAAATTAAATACTTTTCTTCTGTCTGTGACAATTCGGCGCCATGTTTTCAAGGAATCGTTTTCAGGCTCAACACGTCCAAGTAAAAACAATTAAATTCGTAGAATATATACATTTAATTAATATATATATTATATATATAGTTCATTTACATTTATGTACTGCCCTCCTTGTGGTGCCCTTGCCATTACAGTTTGAAATTCTTGGTCTTTTTCTACCTCCTGCAGAACAAATAAAATGTACAGATAGGAAAATCATAAGAATTCACATATATGTCGAGGAGATGAATGAAACTCCTGCATCATGTAGCTACATTGAATTCACATGCATTAATCAGATCACCAAACAAACCTGAATGATATCCAAAAATTGAGCTTGGTTTTGAATTGACAATTGTGGTTCCTGATCAGAGCTAAGGCAAGCTTTCTGGGAGGAAAAACGTAAAGTACATGACAGTAAATTTGCAAATACTCAAATACCAAGTAGGAAGGCGAAATCCGACGGATATATGTTTAAAAAAGATACATGTCAAACACAACAGAAGCTTGAAAAAAGGGGTAATGTTTCTCTCTTCGTGGGTCTCTTTTAGTAAAATGTTGTCTTTGATAATTCAGCTAGAGTCGATTCTGAATGAGGATAATTCAAAATCGTCATAGTTTCTTTAACATTAGGCCTGCCCGCAGGCTACTTTAACATGGTCACCACGACATTAAGAATACTTACTTTCCATTCTTTTAAGAATGAGGTTTTCAAATTCGTTGCCTCTTTGCCTGCATGTAATGTTTGGTATGCTTCTCTCGCTACCTGCGAATTAATCATAATTATTCCACATTTATTATTCCAGCTGTAAACTAGCTGCGTCAGCTAAGTACATTTTACCAAGACTTTAAATAGAATTGTATTGTACTGTACTGTACCGTACTGTACTGTACTGTACTGCACTGCACTGCACTGCACTGCACTGCACTGCACTGCACTGCACTGCACTGCACTGTAATTCATCACTGCCTAGTCTACTGATGTCGGCGTTATAAGGGTCATCTACAATGGCAATTTTTAGTTTGTAAGAAATTCTGAGGTTGGTTGCCAGTACTAAAGGTAGGCATCTGCCACATTGGAAGAACTTTTGTTGCAAGGTTAACATTAATTTCTGTTGGTTGCCAGTTGATGTTGTCAGATCTCAACCAGTTAACCCTTTCATGCACGCCTTTCCAAGATATCTTCCCTTGACGAGTAAAACCGTCTGGCGTTAGACAAAGTAAAATACTAAAGGTGCATCTAATGCGTGCTTAGGAGTTCAAGTGTTAACATAAGTTGGTTTAAATGACTTGCCAACCTTCACGTCTTTGGTCCAAAATGTTTGCGTTGCATTGGAACTAGATGCTTTTGGTACGACCTCTTTGAACTGAAATGATTACATTTTACAGGTATTTTAGTAATTTCTCCTAACAATTTATAGCAATGAACAAAGATAACAAGGTTCTGTTATTGACGCCCCTATGCATAATAGAAAATTTACCTTCAAAACTAAAGTGGCAGTTATTAGGATGCAAATGATGTTCACAATGGTTAACACTAAACTGATAATAGCCATAATTGCGGCTTCCTCTGCCATGTTGCAACTGTATATCGGTGTATAACTGTTTCCTTTTAGGGCTCGACAATCCAAATGACCAACAGCCTAAATACGCAGAAAACTATCAGTTGCACTGTTATAAGAGAGTGATCAGAGTCTGTTATAGGTTTGTCCGCTTTTACCCATAATTCCTCCGGCCCGAACAATGGATAATGCTGCTCATTTGCAATCATTTGAAAGTCAATTTTGGTTTGTTTGTCCGCATTTTGTGCTATAAATAGCAGCTCGACGGTACGCTATTGCACGGCCACCGAGAAAACGAACAACAAAGAATGGATTCATGCGCAAAGACTAAATATAGAGGATGAATTCGGCAAGAATCTTGATAGAGTTGTTCAGACCACAGTCAATTGGGGAGACAGAGACTCCCTTCTGTTACGTTAACAGTGCTCGCATCACTCTTTCTTTAATTAGCCATGTGCCAATCTACTAACATGGCCTAGATGATTAATGAGCGATGTTTAGTCTAATTGTCCCTCATTAACACTTAAAACAAAATATTTCGAGGTGACCATGTAATTACTAGAACCAGAAAATCTCGCTTTGCCGTTAAACCGACTATAGTTGGTCATGTTTATGTTGATAATATCGATATGCCGAGGTCAGTTACATTTTTGCAGGTTGTATTTCTGATACATCACGTTCAGTGCATACAGTTGTTGATTCGGTTTGGGTGTAAGTGTGGTTCATGTGTGGACAGCACTCAAATACCCGTTCTGTAACTTATAATTACATCTGAAATTTTGTCTTACTTGTGATGTATTGGTTTCCAGCGGTAGTTCTGATAATGTGGGGTGCTTTATTGCACAGATGATAGAGTAAGCCCACAACATTCCCTAAGAAGGAAAAGCGACCTAATTTTAGTTGTAGAAGGAAATGGTGAAATAAATACAGTAAAACAGATAATAGTTTTGCAAGGAAAGGTTATAATATGTTTACCTTTCATTAAAAGATTTTAAAATGTTAATGTAATGTAATGCGATGCGATGCGATGCGATGCGATGCGATGCGATGCGATGCGATGCGATGCGATGCGATGCGATGCGATGCGATGCGATGCGATGCGATGCGATGCGATGCGATGCGATGCGATGCGATGCGATGTGATGTAAATCAGTTAATGTATGTAATGTTATGTTACATTAGGTTAGGTTATGTTTTACGTTACATAACATAATGTAATTAATGTAAGGTACCATAAAGTAGATAAAATAAACAAATAAATAAGTATTGAACTAAATAAATCGAAACTTACAGAATTCACAGCTGGGGACAGCAAAGAAGCTGATATTGCAACCCCAACCAGTGGGCGAGCGTTTTCTCCCAAGACAGACAAGGCAACACCAGCACCAGATGGTAACGCAATCAGTGCTCCTACCCACAAACCTCGCACCATACCCCTTTAAAAATAATATAATGCTCAGATTAGTGTAGACAAAAAAAAGAATGCTTATAAAAATATTGTGTTGCCTGGAGCAGCGTGTGGATTACAATGGGGAAATGCAAAAGAAAAGCGGGAAAATGTTTTGATAGAGTTAATCAAGATATGGTCAGGAAAATTGGCAAATTTAAAAGCGCCTATGATTTTATGTTGAGACAGTCCAGACCATGCACAAACTTGTTGTTTTTCGCTTATTAATACTGATTTAAATAACACGGTTGCCAATATTAATGATTGAACTCAAATGCTGCTGTTGGATGATTGCTTCATTAATACCAAAAACGAATTATTGGCATACCAATAAAGATTTTATTGCTTCCCGTTTGTAGATTAGCTAATTAGATTATTCTTTACATGATTATTTGCACCAGAATATTTGTGGTCACATGAGTGCAATGGCGGGAATATTTGTCACGTGAACGAAATGGCGGGAATATTGGTAGTCACATGAGCGCAATGCGCGGGAAAACGGGATAGGAATTGGCGGTTATATAAAAGCTGTAATATGTGTGGTCAGTTCATTCCCTACTGCGCGTCGGCTGCTACAGATCAAGGAGAAGCTTCAAGCAAATCTTTGCTCACCCTCCTCCCCGTTTTCCTGACGCAGCTCTTGCAGGTTGTTTTATATTTCTAGTCTGTGTTCTAATACTCCCACCTTTTCTGTGCTAACTCTAAATTAATTTACTTAATATTTTGTCATAATAATTATTACGTAATTGATTACAAAATTAAACCGGCTTTGTGCTCACGCACATAGCCATTATTATTCCAAACGGTCTTTGTCTGGTTTATTTCTTCAAGCACAGAAAACTGAGCTCATCTTGACAAGCAATTGGGTAGAATTAGTAGTGTTAATTAAGGGAAAGCGATAAATGCATTGTCTTTACCGTGCACAACGTGAACAAGAAGATAGAACGAAGATTTCTGCTACGTTTCCTAACTGTGGCAGGTAAAATTACAGTTCGTACTGTATATTGTGAGATGTTACTATAGATCGTTTGCACTCACGTGATCGGTGGCCCCATTGGGGTGGTGAAACAATACGAAATATTTGAATAAGAAAAAGCTAATTCCCATACCGTACACCAATATGGCCGCCATTTCATACACCAATATGGCCGCCGTGACGTCAGATGAAAACGATCTATATACATTGGTTACTCGTATATAACATTATCAAACCATTAATAATTCATGAAGAAAATTCAAAAGAAATGAATGTTTTATCAATATCTGTAAATCGCATACAGATTCGTCCTGATTTACATAAACTTTTTCTTCAATTTACTTAGCTAAAATCACGCCAACTTGAAAAATAGTTTGAAAACATGGCTATTTAGATGCGTCCGTTTGATAAGTACGATAAAGCATTCGCAGCCGATCTGTATCTGACTTACTACAGCTCACTTGCAGCTCGCATACAGATCAGCTGCTCATGCTTATCTATTACTTACAAGATGTTATTTAACAAATAAAACATAAAGCTCCGTTCATATGTACTCTTATAAAGGCACGTTTGACGTCATTTGAACACGAAAGAAGTTGAGTAGAGGCACGAAGCGATAGCTGAGTGCCTTGACACTTCTTTCGTGTTCAAATCACGTCAAATGTACCTTTATAAGAGTACATATGCACAGGAGCGATATGTTTTATTTGTTTTATAAAATAAAAAGAGGAAAAATCAAATTAAAAGTGAGGTAGTTTAGGAATTTGGCGGGCTTTTCCAGCCAGCTGACGCCATTCTACGTCATTCATGATCTATGTTCTCTTATAAATGCACGGAGCCCAGCCAATCAGAGCGTGCGTAGGGGCACCTTATTTTACAAGTAACATTGTAAAATGCATATAATTATATGGTGCAATTGGAAAACAAATCTAGAGGAATCTGAACTCATGTCTTAGTACTTACCTGCTAGTCATCTCCTTGGTAGGCCAATAATCTTGATTGGAATCCCAAGAAGCACCGTCCAAGCCAAATGGGCCACAAACAAAACCAAATAGAAATCCTTAAAAAAGTTATTAATTTATAAAATATGTTAAACATGACATAAAAAACGAACAATATAAAATTTATATCAATTCCTCTTATTGAATACATTTAGATAATTTTATCCCAAAAAGAACTACTACCATAAATACCAATAAATACAGAAATAGTTAAACCACAAATTTCTGTTTCTAATCCAGTGTTTCTAAGCTCTCTGTTCTTTATCACTGATCCAAATGTTCCTCCAAGTACTGGTCCCTACAAAAATAAAATACCGGTAATATTTAAATATTAGATGTACTATGGTTGACCATAAGACACGTATTAAATCAATGCTGTTGAAAGTTCTTCATTTGACAAGTAAAATACAGAGTGCCCCCCAAAAAATGCCCCCATCCATTTATGAGGAGCATCTTCTTTAATTATGGTACAAGCTAAGAAGTAAATTTTTATATCACGCCGAAATCCCATCCCTCCTCCTTTGTTGTCTGAAATTTTCAGAGCTGAGTAGTTATCTACTCACTTCCTGTAGTCATTTAAAGAGGTAACATCAAAATTTGAACTTTTCCAAATTATGTAGCCCTATGTTACGTCAAGATTTGGAATTCTTCTCCTAAAGGCTTCCCTTGTCCTTGTTGTGTTTCTTGTTTCATGATAGGAAAGTACCATGAATGCGCTGTCCTCGGGAGTAAGTTGTTGTCCAACCATCTTAAGACAGATGAAGTAAAGTGCACTTTTGCCAACATGGCAAACATGTGCATGGAACTCTCATGAGCATTGTTATTACCCCAAGGAATCCCACATGATTTGATGCCGCATTGCTTCATTTGGAATCAAACTTTATTCCCCTGTGGTCAGTTTTCACATGCATATGCATTCAAACTTGTATTCCGCACTCAAACAAAGCTGTGGTCAAAAATGGGATGGGCGACATTCGTTTGGGGCACCCTGTATTTTTCCAAATCTGCAGGTAGCATAGATAATTTGCATAATTTTGACAAGTTCAAATTTTCATGTTGCCTTTTTAAACGACTCCAGGAAACGAGTAGATAACTATTTAGCTCTGAAAACTTCAGACAACAAAGAAGGAGTACGCAAATTAAAGAAGATGCAGGACAAAAACGGATGGGGGGCATTTTTTTGGGACATCCTGTATATAGATCGTGTAAGATCTTGGCAAGATATTGGTAAAATCTTGTAAGATCGAATATCTTGTACGACTTTGTAAGATCTTGTAATATCTTGTACGAATTTGTGATATCTTGTACGACTTTGTAAGATTTTATACGACTTTGTAAGATCTTGTACGACTTTGTAAGATCTTGTACGACTTTGTGAGATCTAGTTGGCAACTCCTTGTAAGATCTTGTAAGACTTTGCAAGATCTTGTAAGATCTTGTACGACTTTGTAAGATTTTGTAAGATCTTGTAAGATCTTGTACGACTTTGTAAGTTCTTGTAAGATCTTTTACGACTCTGTAAGATCTTGTAAGATCTATTCTTGTACGACTTTGTAAGATTTTGGCAACTTCTTGTAAGATCTTGTCAAAATAAATATATCATACACTTGGATCGACACGGTGGTTTGGATATCGGAGGAAGAAATTACATAAATTAAGCAAACTTTTACCCCGATTTTCTCTTAAAATACGGAGTTGTTTGAGATACACTCGGAGGGGTGGTACTGATTTTCTTTGTGTTTTTCTCATGAATTATTAATGAGTTTGAGATGATCTTGGCAAGATTTTGTAATATTTTGGAAAAATCTTGTAAGATTTTGTAGGATCTTGTGAAATCTTGTAGGATTTTTTAAGATCTTGTAGGATTTTGTAAGATCTTGTATAATTTACAATCGAGAAAAACTTGATTCCATTTCGAGAATTAAAAATAACCTTGACTTGACTGAACTCATACCTGACCCCGTGTGAACTCATCAATGCAAACAATGATCAAAATTCAGCGCGGCGAGGTCAGCCTGCAACCAGCAATAACAGCTTGCGCGTTTTTACATGTGCAGGCTGGGTGTACATGCAGTAGACTTAGTCTGGCTACAGAAACAGATGATACTAGAGACTCAGTACTGTCTGTGCTGTTTATACTGTCTACTGTCAGCTTGAAGTCAACACTTCATTACTACACACTAAGGCAATATACAGTATACAGGTACAATTAGTATCTTTATATTATACAATTGAATACACACTGTAGACTACATAGAGTACATACCATTAAAGGAGATACCAGCAAACTAGCAACAAGTACAACAGAGTTGTTCTCCACAAGACCAACAGCTGCTATAAAACTATACCAAGAAGACTTATACTCGCATTAGGCAAATTAAATGCACTGCACAATAAATTACACACTAGATATTTGGTGGATGATTGTTAAGCTCAAATACTCACTAAAATTTCTCTGAGCCGCAGACAAGAATCGAACCAGAAAACAGTCTGGGACTTGACAGTCCACCAAACATCTGACACATCATATCTGAAGTTTACACATGTACAGTACGACATGTTGTACAGTGGTGTGGTGGCAAGTTTCAGGCTGTGGTGGCCAGATTAGCTTTGGCGCCCCCTCCCCAAAATAAATATGAAAAAATGACACTACTGTATTTGATAAATGAGCAATAGCAATATATAATTTTACAACAAACAACCGGTTCTCTCAAAGGCGACGCCAATGCGAACGCGAACGCATGCCGAAGTAGCGCCAAACATGTAGTGGGGGGGGGGGGGGTCTGGGGGCATGCTCCCCCGGAAAATTTTGAAATCTAGAGTCTCTGATATGCCATTTCCTGCAATTTCCTGGAGTGAGATTTTACAGAATTCTGAAGATTATAAAACTTCATAGAAAACACAAAAGATTACAGATTTCAGATCTTTATATCCCACCATTGAAGACCTAGCTATACAAAGGTTTATTTTTTTAAGTTTCGGCGCCCTCGTTAGTTTTGGCGCCCCTTCTGCAATCCCAGCTGGGGGGCCTTGCCCCCCCCCCCCCCCGCCCCCCTGCCACCACGCCACTGAAGTCGTACAATATTTTTAATCATTATGGCGAAGTTAAAATAGCCATCCCTACCTAGCTAAGATGGTAAACATGACAAAATCAAATGTTAAGCGAGCTTCTATTCTTACACTTTCCACCACCTATAGAAGAAACAACGAAACATAAACGCTCAAACAAAATATTGTACATTTTACTTAGTATAAATGCATCGGATAATATATCGGTAAAGTTATTATTCGTGGGTTATTTAAATAACCTGGAAAAAAATTCTGAAACTAAATAAGCTGGACATATTATGCCTTGAAATCCTTCATTCTACGATACCGATAAATTTCAAGCGAATTTATGTAGTTGGTGAGTCTATTTCTAGCTTTTTATATTCATGTATTGTTAATTCCTACGGGGGAGCGCCTCGCATGGGCCCTCGAGTCCCGTTCGCGCTCTTCCCGTTTGGATATCTTCATATATATTGTAAAGTATCCAATAAAGTTGTTAAAAAAAATAAATAATAATAATCATAATATGAATTACTGCAATTAAAAATTAATATACAAACAACCATGATGACCATTGACCACTCATACATGCAATCACTCGCAGTGACACTTGCATTGCCGCAACATTATATGATTATGGTACGTAATCGCGTATCATAAACATTTTCAATGTCATATTCTCCTATATGCTATGGTAATAGACCTTTTCACCAATAGCGGCGCCATCTTGAATTCGCAATGCATTATGGTCTATCCAGGGTGTTGAGACACAATGCGGTATTTTTTTTCTTTATAAATACTTTCATGGCAACAACATCTAAATATAACAATTGTCATATTGGTAAAAGCAACAATTCTCGGACGTGTAAGGATAGATTCATGACAAATGTATCCTTATACGTACGAGAATTATTGCTTTTACCAATATGACAACAATCATATCTAGACATTGTTGCCATGAAAGTGTTTATTAAGAAAAAAATACCACATTGTGTCTCAACACTAAGCAATCACCCTTTTAATTGAGCTTATTACTCTGGATAGACCACAATGCATTGCGAATTCAAGATGGCGCCGCTATTGGTGAAAAGGTCCATTAACAATGCACATGCAGTTTCAAACATTAATAGTTAACTTACTTGCTCAACAGTCAACCTAGATTTAATAGATTTTATAAATACATCCTTTGATGATTCCCTTTGTCTGTAAGTGTGAAAATGTTTATACTATCATCAAATTTTACTGCTTTTTACATACTAAAACCAGCAAACATCCTACCAAATTGCATTTTGCTATCTTTCTAACATATCTAGACCACAGTACAAGATGTCAATTTCTTGTGTTGACCAAGGTATCTCACTCAGTCGTGAGATATCCTAGGCAACACTCGAAATAAATGTCATATTTCCACACATCCACAATTTTTTCAAAAGTTTATGTTAAGCCGTGTTTACACGGCCAAAATTTAAGCACGCTTAAGTTAAGCGTGCTTAAAATGCGCCACCTTGGTGCGTTTACACGGTCATTTAATAATCCTTACTAAAACACGTAGTACACCATTATTCAACATGGCGGACAAGCCATATTTTTGGTTTTCGAAGCTTCGTATGGGTAGCGTGCGTCAAAGAACAATGGAGGACATCGGTACACGAGAAAGAGTAATAGCTAAAACAAACAAACAAACAAACAAACAAACAAACGAACGAACGAACGAACGAACGAACGAACGAACGAACGAACGAACGAACGAACGAACGAACGAACGAACGAACGAACGAACGAACGAACGAACGAACGAACGAACGAACGAACGAACGAACGAACGAACGAACGAACGAACGAACGAACGAACGAACGAACGAACGAACGAACGAACGAACGAACGAACGAACGAACGAACGAACGAACGAACGAACGAACGAACGAACGAACGAACGAACGAACGAACGAACGAACGAACGAACGAACGAACGAACGAACGAACGAACGAACAAACAAACAAAGGAACAAACAAAGGAACAAACAAAGGAACAAACAAAGGAACAAACAAAGGAACAAACAAAGGAACAAACAAACAAACAAAGGAACAAACAAACAAACAAAGGAACAAACAAACAAACAAAGGAACAAACAAACAAACAAAGGAACAAACAAACAAACAAAGGAACAAACAAACAAACAAACAAAGGAACAAACAAACAAACAAACAAAGGAACAACAAACAAACAAAGGAACAACAAACAAACAAAGGAACAACAAACAAACAAAGGAACAAACAAACAAACAAAGGAACAAACAAACAAACAAAGGAACAAACAAACAAACGAACAAACAAAGGAACAAACAAAGGAACAAACAAACAAACAAAGGAACAAACAAACAAACAAAGGAACAAACAAACAAACAAAGGAACAAACAAACAAACAAACGAACAAACAAAGGAACAAACAAACAAAGGAACAAACAAAGGAACAAACAAACAAACAAAGGAACAAACAAACAAACAAAGGAACAAACAAACAAACAAACAAAGGAACAAACAAACAAACGAACAAACAAAGGAACAAACAAAGGAACAAACAAACAAACAAAGGAACAAACAAACAAACAAAGGAACAAACAAACAAACAAACAAAGGAACAAACAAACAAACAAACAAAGGAACAAACAAACAAAGGAACTAACAAACAAACAAACAAACAAACAAACAAACAAACAAACAAACAAACAAACAAACAAAGGAACAAACAAACAAAGGAACAAACAAACAAAGGAACAAACAAACAAACAAACAAACAAACAAACAAACAAAGGAACAAACAAACAAAGGAACAAAAAATAGCGAGATGGAAGCTTCTACAGCAGGGAAAAAAAATGCATTTTATCGTATTAATAACACCGTATTAATAGCAAGCGTTTTTCAATCCCGTTGCGTTTACACGGCCAAGTTGAGCGCGATTAACTGATCGTGCTCAGTTTAATCCACCTCCTTGAGGTGATGCAAACTAATCGCGATTAATTTACACTGATCTGTTTACACGGACATTTTAAGCCCGCTTAAAGTCAGATGTGGCTCAGATCTCGCTTAAATTTTGACCGTGTAAACAGGGCTTTAGTTGCTGTACTGGTATGTAGCGTAGTTTGGATTGCTGCATATGTTTTTAAGCAGACAAATCTAACTGTAACTTACTCAGTCATCAATAAATCAGTTTCTTGCTGAATGTTTGAATCATTTTCACCATTTAAAGTACGTTGTTGAGGTTGTTCATTTGGGATGCCTTGTGCATGAGACTGGATATGCACTGAGGTTGGAATTACACTATATAATATGTAATAAAAAAAATTAAATAAATTTCAATTTTCTGTGTTTCCTATTTCTTTTCAGAAAAACTTAGATAGGGTAGGTTGGATTTCTTTTTGCTTTTTACTTTTTTTAATGGCAACAATATTCTTTCCAAAACCAAATATCAATTACAGAAGCACGTCTGTTAAAGCTAATTTTGAGAACATTACTCTTCAAGAATTCAATAAAAAGATTAGGGTCGGCATTTTGCTGGGGAAAAAATAGGTATAGTAACTGGATATTCCCAATTTTTTTTGTTGGTCTCAACAAAAATCTTGGCACTTTACGACATTTTTACTTTGCTCTAATTTTCTATGATATTTTTATAAGCTTATTGCACCTCACTGATGACTTAGGTCTGATTCCAATGCCAGCATCAGTTAACATTTTCAAAATGTTTTCAACTCTTTTACCAGTTTCCAGAAATATGACCTAGGAAGAGAAAAAGCCATAAAGTACTCTAACCCTTTTTACAGTTTTATTTTAAGTATTCTAATCCCTTTTACAGTTTTATTTTTTTTCTGCTGCAAATACCTATACTGTAAAAAAGTACAGGAAAATACTGTAAAATTACAGTAGGTTGCCCATAACAATAGTTGCTGCAGCTTTGAAAGAAGGGCTTGCAAAATTTTCCAAAGGAACTGCCATTCTGGCAGACCATTCAAAGAAATAGTTAGCTGTTAGAAAATTGCAGCTACCCGCAGGATTTTAATCCCATCGGTTCCATTTGGCACCTTTATTTTTTAAGCCTAGTTTACACGAGCAATTTTTCCTTGACAAGTTTTTCCTTGACAAGTCTCCTAGTTGAAAAGCTGGCATGCCAGCTTTTCAAAAGGGAGACTTGTCAAGGAAAAACGTGCCATGTTTCCTCATACACACGGGCAAATAAAACTTGTCAAGTTGAAAATTGTCAAAGTAAGATTGCCCGTGTAAACTAGGCTTCTCTGTCTAACGCCGGACGATTTTACTCGTGATGGGAAGACCTCCTGACATGCTGGGAGTTAAAGTACTATTTAAATAACGCGCAGCAGTGTTTTATCAGATTTAAAACACGGGGCGATAGCCGAGTGTTTTAGATCTGATAAAACACGTACTCGGCGAGTTATTTAAATGGCTTCAAAAACTATCCGTATAATAAGCTCGTGTAGAAATCAATTTTGAAAATTGAGGTTGTCGGAGCCGCAAAATCGAAGAAAAAGTTCATCGAAAATAGCGAGCTTCCTTTGTGTTTTCCATTATTAATGAGTTTTTGAAGGGTCAATAAACTATCTCCTTAAGGTGGCTCCCTTCGGTAATTTCAATAGGGGACTGGTACTAGAAATAGTATCGCTACGTATGCGTAAATAGCGATCTTGTCGATTCGAAATTCTATGACCGCGTCGACATAGATGTTAGACGTGTAGACGTTTCCTTCGGTGAATTTTGCTAAAATTTTGTAAATAAGTAGTTTATAAAAAGTTCTAAAGTATAATTTTAAAAAATTTTCATAAGACAGAACTTTTTTAAATCGATAATTTTCATAGCGAAAAATCTGTCCATACAACCCTCTCTGATTTTGTGCATGGATATTCTCCACAACAGTATCTATCATCTCAGCAATTTTTAAAAAATTTCACCGAAGCAAACTGAAGACATGCCGCTTCAATTATGCAATATTTGAAAATATACCAAAGTTCCAACGTCATTATTACCATGGTAACAGCAAAGAATTGAACTTTTTTATAGATATTTTATATCTGCGATAGTTCTACTATAGTAAGGTCTACTCAGTATTTATCTAACAAATTTTTAAACTTGTGAATAACGTTAGACAATGAGCGTATGAAATAGCGCGTATTTACTGAAACTATAGGGAGCCACCTTAAGTTACCCTTTCACTAGCTCCCATCGGTACCATTTGGCACTTTTTATTTTTCATTCTATCTATTAACGGCGCCAGACGACTTTACTCGTCAAGGGACCAGAAATTTAAGAGTTCAATGGTCGCAAAAATACTGCTTCTAAGCTGTTGTTAAATATTGAGAGCGTGATCCAGACGACAAGCCCAATTGCAAAGTTTAGTCCCCGAGCCGGGCGTAGGGCCGAAGGCCCGGAGCCCGGTGAGGGTGCTAATCTCGACATGCGTGGAGTCCACTTTACACGCGTGTTGAAATGCGAATCGATTTGAGCGATCTGAATATTTGTATATATATATATATATATGTGTGGACGGACCACGCGCGGTGAAGATTGTGGGGCACTGGAAACAATATAGTTCTTGACAAAAAATATTTGAAAAAGATTTGATATTATTCTTGACAAAAAGACTTGAGAAAGGAGTTTTTGGGATACGTATCCTTTTCAAAAGAACAGAAACAAATCAACGTTTACGTATATAAAGTCTTCAGACTTGACTAAAAGAAAACCCGTCAAACCAAATCTCGAAAGACACGAAGACAAAGGCCCGAAAAGTTTATAAAGCTACGGTAAAAATATAGAGCAGTCGTTCTCAGTAATCACGAACACTTAGTAGCAAAACTGTTGAGTTTCCCTGTTTACATCTATCACTGTTAATTTTATTTTATATTTTGTGTGTCCTTGAAGTATCATATCTGGCATTGCATGTTTTTTCTTGCCAATGCCCGTTACGTTGTATTTTTTACCTGTGGCTGCAGTCTTATCTCCTTTTAAATGGCTTTCTTATTGTAAAACTACATATGACTTAGCGGTTGTTTATAATTTAGCATAAAAATGGAGAAGGAACATTTCTTCTTTTGTAAAACGTACAAAGACTACAAATGCTGTTGAACTGAATATTTATTAACATGTGTGTGAAAACACTTTCAGCAATTCAGATTTCGAAATGAAAAATTGTTTTTGTTATACTAGTTTAAATAAATTTAAAATGCCATAAATGAATATAGTTTGAGTAGTTTTCAAAATGCAAATATTTTTAGATACCAAGCGATGTTCTTTGTTGGAAGAAAGAACTGTAATATATAACCCTAATATTTTAATAAAATTCCGATGCCTGCTTCAGTAGTGTGGTGGTAACGTCGTCGGTTTGCACGCGAACGAGATTGAGTTCAAACCCTGGTGGCAACGTGCAATTTTCTTCATCTCAATATATTTTACGAAATATCATCCTTGAATTTTTCTTTGTTCTTTGTGGCATTTTTCTTCAAAAAAAATAGAGTGTTTTTTTTTATTTCAAATATTCTACCATAATTAAAACTATATTTTCATCGTTCCGACCATTCGCGAGGATCTGGGTACGAGAATGCGTTCCGACAGGAGTAGCTATTTTCAGGCCTCCAATAAAAAAGAGCGCAAGGGGGGGGGGGGGGGGGGAGTTGCTGTAAAAGCGAGCGAGGGGTTATTGCATTTATGTATTTCTAGTAGAATGGTATTAACAAGGCTATACCTGACAGAAATTTAGCAACCACAGTTAGCTAGGCAAGCAATGATCAGGCAAGCAATTTGCAAGTCCTGTTTGAAATGTTGGTGCACCACCAAAATACTCTATCATTTCAAATAAATAAAGGGCCTAATTACTCAAATTATGACACCTAATTAATTCTAATAGTGAACCTGCACAATCCAACGAGAATGGACGAATATGCAGTTATGCTAATTATATGGCAAGCAAAATCTTAAATGTTCATTGACTGACTGTTGCCGGAATGTAATCAATAGTCGTCAACATTCAGTATATAAGAACGACCAAAACGCGTATAGCCGTACTATACCTTCACGCTGGAACCCGATCGAGAAATCATACATATATATCATGCTATTCGTAAGACCATTTGAATCATACTGACACAGAAATCACCTGAGGTATACTGTTATACACAACCACCGCTTCACAATTTATGTCAACTCCAAATTGTCATTAACCCAGTGGTAGCTCTCCCCTTGACCACCTTGACAAGTATTTCAAATCGTCTGGCGTTAGTCAGAGTAAAATACTAAAGTCTGAATCAGTCCCAGAAGACTGATTCAGCCAGCCGTTTGGAACGACAAGACTAAGTTATTATCACCCGCCTCTGTACTGACGAATATCATAATAATTTATCGTCTCAACCAATAGGAAAGCGAGTTCGTACGAGTCTGGACGACTGAGTCGTTCATTTAATAAGGTTATTCGTTCGTTCTCGTTGGATTGTGCAGGTTCACTATTTAATGATCCCTAATTAGTTTTACAAGGTAAATACATTTGGCATTCAAATACAGGTTATAATACATACATACATACATACATATTACATACTCTGTACTCTACTACCTTCTGGAAATGCAACACTGGATGGTATATATTGTACTGTATGTTTAACAAATAAGTACTCACAGGTAACATCAGGCACGATGGAGCAGTAAAGTCCCTCCAGCCACATGACTCCACTGTCCACTCCCTGTCTATACTGTATCGCATGGAGAACTATACCTGATGAAACTGTTTGTCTTTTGTAATTTGCCATGTGTGTCCATGAACCTTAAGAACTTCCAACACATTCTGCAAGACCTACAATAAGAGAAAAATATCCTAGAAATTCATTGATTTCCGCTATGACAAGTGATTGACTCCAGAATATAAAAATGTATATTTCCATCATACACGCGCGTAAAAACGCACAACTTGTTCACGGTTGTCAACAGGCGTGAACAGTGTTGTGCTGCTCGCCGTGAACAATGTTGTGCTGCTCACCGTGAAAAAGTAGTCAACAAGTTGTTCACTTATGGTTCGAAGAACTTGTTCACGGATAAATCAACAGTCATGAACAAGTTGTTCCAACAGCACATTTTTTATAGCCAACAACGTTGTTCGCACATGATACAACATGTTGTAACAGCATGACGAAATAACAACGATGAACAACAATGTTACAACAATGGTGAACATGGTTGATGTACGTATCAACACGTTCTTCGGTTGTTACAACATGCGTGAACAACGGTTGTTGTTTCATCAAGCAGTAACAACTTGTTGGAACAATGATGAACAATGTTGTTCATTTATCAATATTGCTCACATATGTCAACAAGTTGTTACAGCATTGTAGGAAACAATGCTGTAACAACTTGCGAGATTTTTACGCGTGTAGTATACTTCCCCCACCACTAAGGAAATCCCAGTTTTTAAAAATTATGATATACACCAAAAACTTATTTTTTGACTTTCCTATGAGATTCAGCTTATATAATTTAATAGCAATATTATAGTTAATTGACAGTTGTATATATTACTGTAGTTTCTATTGTTATTGTCAAAAAAACTAATTTCTTTAATTAAAATTAAAAATATGGCATGGCTCTGAAATAGGGGCCGGGAAATGACAGTTCTAGGGCACACTTTCAGGGATCATCATAGGAAGAATTTAGAACTGCTCGTTTTCAAATTTGTTTTCGCTCCATATATATATATATATATATATATATATATATATATATATATATTTAATGGGCTCCCACGGAAAATTTTTGAAATTTGGGTATCTGAAATATAAAATATCTCCTATTATACAATTTTACGAGTTCGTTCAAATTAGACAAACTGAATTTTTGTTGCCAATATCCTTTAACTTCACCAATACAATGCTTTTCCATCTTGTTTATAACCACACGCCAGTCATTAGCATTTTTTCAGCCTCATAACTGAACGTTTTAAGTAATAGATAAATCCCGAGAACGAGGGATTTATGCTATATAAAGACCCGAGGACGCGAAGCGTCCGAGGGCTTTATATCGCATAAATCCCGACGTTCGAGGGATTTATCTGACTTAATTTATGATTGAGGAGGTTTTCCAACAAAGTTGGGGTTTTTTTTCTACCTTGGACAAAGATTTTCCTAGTTTTTTCCTTCATTTCTTATCTAATTAGTATTCAAGGGCTTTATGCGATATAAAGCCCTCGAAAGAACAAAGAAAACCGACTCAATCATAAATTAATGACATTTAGACCATCGTCTCCGATCGCATGTTTGAACATTGCCAACTCAGTGGTATAATAATCTCGAGATGACAAAGTAGTTTAATACTGCAATCTGCTCTCCACTGGCTTCAAGTCAAGATGGTTGAGGCGGTAAAATCTGATGAAACATTGCCGATTGGGTCGCCTGCTGACATGAGCTGTATTTGATCATGAGGCGATTCATTGGGGTTCTGTTCTTCATTCATAGTAGTGATACCGTATATAGACGGTGTAAACTAATTTGTCGACGATCATGTAACAACATCGAACAAAATGATGGTCAGACGGAAAAGAACCGGCTTTATTTAAATGCTACATGCATGTGCTAGATCAACAATTGATCGCTATAAATAAAAACATTTCTTATATAGTCGAGCGTATAAACCGAATAAATAACATAATTAATAAAGTGGAATACTATAATTACATATTATAACAAAGATCGCTGAGATCTTGCAAAATCACCGTTTCCATATATAAAACGCAACAATCGCCGAGATAGAAAATTGTTCTATCTCGGCAATCGTCGCGATCGCTAGCGACCGTTTCGTCAGTGGTTTCCATATGATCGCTGCGATCGCCAAGTTCATCAGTTTTGAGCGATCGTAGCTATTATATGGAAACCCAGGCTTAGTCGTCCAATTACTGGTATTACAGTGAAAATGGAAATTCTTTCCCAGTTTCCCATTTGTGCTTCTGTACAAGTTTGTTGCGTACTTTTTATTCACATTTTTCGACAAAAATGTTCCTCACGCTTCAGTAGCGACTACAGAAATACAGTAACACACAACAAACTACAGGAGCAGAAATTGACTAAGGGCTAAGAAATATTATACTGTATAAAAGTACAGAATATGGTCAGAAATGGTTCATACATTATATTAATTTTCTCGAAAAAAGTCACCGGTAAATTTTCCTAAGGACGTCCCAGGCTTAGTATATTAATTGGTGGTGGTATACTGGTATATTCCATATTTATCGTTCGTATTTCAATGTTAATTGTTCCTGATAAAATTTACCTCAACAATTCTCAAGGGCTTTGCAAATTCTATATCGACGTCTTGGGATGGACTAAGTGGATGGTCAGAGCTCTTGGTCAATTCTTTCTCTTCAACCATGTGATCTCGTGTAACGTTCTCATCATGAAATATTTCATTATTTTCGGTATCTTGACTAAGATCCACTTCCTGTACACTGATCTCGGATTTCTGTTCCTTAGGGACGGACCATTAGATATTTGAGGGGGTGGTTGCAGAAATCCCAAAAAAAAATTCGAGCAAGCCTTTAACCTTAAAAAAAAAAAACGTGCGAGAGAAAAACTTGAAAAAAAAAATTCGTGCAAGCATCCATCCTATGAGAGTAAAAGTAAGCGAATAGTAATAGCGAATAGTATTTGGAACTTGAAGTACATACCAGAGGTTGTTCGACAACCGCTGAGTCTGATTTCGCTCCCTGTTCTACAGAACACCCAATCTGCCTTGATTTATTGCATATACAGCATACCCGTGAGGCCATGACATGAATTATTTTGAAGCTTCCTTCTTTAATATTAGGTGAATTACATATACAACAAACAAATATTTATTCTCCATAACATTAAAAAATAGATTAATATATAACATGAAAAACTTTAAAAACAATCCCCATATAAATTACATATTCTTTTTGTTCCTTTGTATCTTTTTCAAACTTAATAGTCAACAGACAAAATCAAGCCATAAAATATTATCACAATTAATGCATATATAGAGGATATTACATGGTGGTGTGAAGATATAAATTTTATCTTCGAGTGGTGAAAACAATATTTTACGAATGAGTAAAATATTGTTTTCACCAGGAGAAGATAAAATTCATATCTTCAAGCCAGCGTGTAATTTTCTTTTTATTTATATATAGATTCAATGCAAAAGGCAGGGAAAATTTTTAACCACGTGACCGATATCTTCACTAGTGAAGATATGGAAAATATCTTTATATACTGTGTATTTTTCAGTATTTCGCCGTCTACTACAGTATATAATAAATATATATATTCAACATGCTTCCTCAGTTGCCGATTCTGCTTCACTGATACTGCTGCAATAATCCTCCCCGACATCTATTAACTGAACCACAGCAATCTCTCCTGTCTCCTTCACATCACCAATTGGACTTTCACTTTCCTTGGATGACTCTCCAGTTAATACTGCCTTTGCTCTCTTTGCTTTTGCCTCTCTCTTCTGTGCTTTTCTTTTGGCCTTTTTGTATTCTACACAATACCCATATTTCTCTCGGGCCTTCTCCAGAATTTCGTTGGCTTCTGCAACCTTTTCCTTAACCATTTCATCTACTATTTGGAGTGCTGGCAGGCTTCGTCATTAAAAAATTTATACTCTGAGTTGTAACCTGTATTAAAAGAAAAAAGTTTAATTTTGTAAGATTTTTCTAAAATTTGCCTTCTGTGTGAATTGATTAATATAGGCGGTGTATAAAGGACTATAAATATTCTTTGATACTGTCTCCCTACCATTTTATTTATAATACTGATTAAATATTTTATATTGCTTTTGAAGTTTAATCATCAATTATTAATGATTTACAAATAAAGATTTGTACCTCTTTTCGGTCTTTCTCCACCACTGATGAGACAATCTGTTGCATACTGGCTACACTTTCCAAGTGCCTGGTCAGAGAACGCACTAGCTTCTTCCAACATTGCAAGATACAGACCGAACATTTCATACAAGGCCTTCGGAGGGATAGACTTGTCCTTTCTGGTTTCCATGAAATCCACCACTGCAGGATACTGTTTATCTGCAATTTCACAGAGGCCAACAACACTTTGACTTTTGTAATAGTTGGTCCATGTGGAAATCACTGCTTTCTGTGCCGCAGCTAACATAACGCAAGTTCTCTTTTGCGTTGACCTCGGCACCACATTTCACAGGCACGTAACGATTTCTCGTACTGCAGTCTCTCCTGGGCCATTTTCAAAATCATGGAGTTCGAAAACACTTGAGCAGGATTTATTGGGCATTCATACCATAAGTTTTTGAACTTCCGTTTCAATTGTCCCACAGACACGACTATATGTCCCTTTCCATCACGTGTATGGAAACTATCTCTGAAGGCTTTTGGTAGGGATATGATCTCAGATGCTGAAGAAGTTTTATATCCAGGCTTATCGGCTGCGGTTTCTTTGGTCAAGATTTTAGACTTCCAAGCAGTAACCTCGCGCTGAAGTCGCCGCCATTCGAATACCGTGAGACTGAGCAGTCCGATGTCGTCTTCTTTTATGTCTTGTAAGTGCTCAAAAGCAGTCGTCTACAGTCTGCATCTCTGTAATATTTGAAACTATGAAACGGAGCAGTCACTGTCATAAGGGCCGGTTACACTATCAAATTTTCTTTGATAGATAGTGTAAACCGCCCCTATTAAAAACTACAAATAAAAAAAATTCCTGCAAGCGTTTGACTATTAAACGAAAAAAAAAGCGTGCACAACCTGTGCGTCCAAAAAAAAATTCCTGCAAGGAAAAAAGCTGCAACCACCCCCTCAAATATCTAATGGTCCGTCCCTTATACACTGTTTGTTCTTTTAACGATCGGGAATTATCGTTTTTGGTTTCAAGTGGTACACGTATTATAAACAAAACAGAAGCCATTGTATAATTCAAATGATTCAAATCAAAATATCAAAACCAAGCAGCCACACTTTATATTTGGGAAATTCCTACACATATGAGATGATGACATGCACGATATAATAGCATGACACGACATCATGCTATACTATTGTCCCAGGTCGCAGCCTGTAAACTCAGGCCGAACCCACAAGCGCTCTGATTGATCAAGAGGTATGTGGTACTGTAGATATTACCAGATTACAATCAAAATAGCTTTCGGAGTTTCAGTGCGGTTCCATATATATTGCGTCTGAGAATTTTGTACCTTTTAAAAAACGCTTTATAATATGCATGCATGTGCACGCTGTTTCGTGCATAGGCTACGTCAAGCTGACAGCTGTATTGCTATCAGTAGACCGAGTGAACGCCTTATGGGCAAGATAAGGGCTAGTATCACAGGGAGCCCATCTTGGCAGAGCGTGGGCACTCTGTGGCACACTCGATCGTGGTGTGTTTAGGAAAATAATAAAGGGATGAAACACGAATTCTTCCCGGTTTTGAACACCGTTTTAAGCACCTATAGGTATTAAAATTGTAAGTCAATTGAGCGAAGTAGTTGTGATAATGATTCATTTATCAAAATATAAATCAAAATGATGCAAAATCTCTACTTTTAGCCGCGATTTTGCAGCTAAATTACATATCGTATTTTCGGGAGATGTGTTCCACAAGTAGCTAGGACACTACATCATCGTTGACACTTCGCCCCGATAGCTACGAAATCCTACGATAAGCTTTTTGGATAAAGCGGGAAGTCTCAGGATTATTGATTTATTGCACATTCATCTGACGCCGAGTTTCAGTAGGTTTCAGTATTCCAACGGTGGCTCCCGACGATACGAGATGTCCTGGCTACTTGCGGAACACATTCCACGTTGGACGTTTGGTGTTTCATCCCTTATATTTTTTTTTCTCTCTCCCTCCCTCCCCTCCTCCCCGGTTTTCCCTTTTTTCCACCTTTTTTCCCGCTTCCAGTAACCATTTTTCGTATTTTTAAACCCCCTGCCACAGTCCCCCGCGCGTCTTTCGAGTCCGCCACAGGTACCCACGCGCTGCCAAGATGGGTTCCCTGTGTTAATATTTGATTTTTGGTTGGGGTTTATAGAAGCCAAAATCTTAAAGGACATCGGCAACAAAAATTAAGTTTGTCTAATTTGAAAGAACTCATAAAATTGTAAAAGAACCTCTTCTACAATTGTTTCGTATCTTTCTTCGTTTTCAAGAGGTTTCAATTTGTTTTATGTGTAAATGAAATGGTCTTTGATGTCAGGAGCAGGAACAGTATTTTCACACGTGGCACTGAAAATCAGTTATATCTCTAAATTTGTTTAACGAAATCACTTGAAACTGTGCACATAAAAACGCCTTGTGACACTGAACATTTCATAACAGATGTTGCTTTGTGTAAAAATTTACTGTACCCTGCTCCTGACGTCAGAGACCATCTCATTTACATATTGAACAAATTGAAATATCTTGCAAACGAAGAAAGACACGAAAAAGTTGTAAAAGATCTTCTATTTCAATTTCAGGAGTTCTTTCAAATTAAACAAACTTAATTTTTATTGCCAATACCTTTAAGAAAGCAACGTTGAATGTAGCTGTGACGTATAGTCTGTATCTATTGTTTCTCCTCTACCCCAGAAAGACTTGAGCTATCATTTGAACTCAAAATAGCATGTAGTGTCCAACAGTATAAAAACACGAGAATGATAACTTCAGCAGGGAGGGGTGAACTCGTAATGGTATCTTAGCAAATCAGCTTGTCCTATCCTACGGACCATCGTAACGTCACGCGCGTCGTTTCACGCAACAATAGTTAAAAAACAAGATACGTTTTACAATTTAAAGAAGTCACGGTTAACTGACTATTAGAGTTGATATTTGAACGTCCAAAACGTCCCAGTACTATTAAAATGATTGTAGTGTCCGTATTGAAGTCAATCTCAAGCAACAGTTTCTCATCTTTTGGCCGTTGACGTCGTCCTGAAGACGTGAAAATGTTCTGAGTGGCGTTCAATCTCGTTCCCAGAGCCCACGTTCCCCACCCGGGAAACGAGAGACTCTGGGATAATCCGTTTCACATCGATATTTCATTGGCTGATGAACACAATGAACTCTATATAACGCTTCTTCCAGATAACAAGAATCCTGTGATGGCGTGAACGGATTATCCCAGAGCCTCTCGTTTCCCGCCCGCTGGGTAAGGGGAACGAGATTGAGTGGCGTTGTATAAAGAACGAGGACGGTGTTGAGATTACTCTAGGGACTAAAATTATTCATTCTCTTTGTTTTGAGAACGTCGTCGTTGAGGTCGACGTCGTAGATCTTAAAGTCCCTACAGTGGCGTAGTTTTGGCGCCCCCCGCCCCAAAAATATTCCACGATTTTCAAAATTTTAGAAAATCATGAAATTTTATCATGTTCCTCTGAAAACGATTTTGAACTTCCTTGACTCAGGGGTGTAGGAAGCAGTGTTACTTTGGGGGGGCTACTTGGGTTTGTGTAATGCGCATTCGCACAAATCCGCCTAGGGGGTCCACGACTAGTTTTCAGCTTCAGAAAAATAGTCACATAGCATGGGGGTTCTACTTATGCGCTGTGCGTACTGGGTTCTACTGCAGCCCAGGCCCCTCGCGTCCCTGCCTTGTGATGCCTGCAGAGAAACAGATTTCGGTCATATGACGAATTTCCCGTTCTGTACGAAAGACATTCATATTTTTATGGTGTTAGGAGGATTTATTTTTTATTTTTATAAATTATTACCAACGATCTCTTTAACTCATTTAATCTCAAACTGTAGTTGGGCAAAATATTGGGGGGGCTAATATCAGCAAGATAAAATATTGGGGGGGCTGCAGCCCCTTAGCCCCCCCGGTTCCTACGCCCTTGCCTTGACTCGACCTAAATGCCGCGAGGTTTCAACTATTCAGTCTGCAGTCCATCCATCGAGTCGAACTCTGGGGAGAAATCAGAATTATATCAACTTGGAGTTCTTGCCTCTATGTTTTTTTTAGCTCAACCTGCCTTCTCAAAACCATGTATGCCAGTTTTTTTGTGTATTTACAAAAGATGAAAGAAACTCAGAAGTTGTACGTGTAAGAAACAACGGAATTAAACGTACACAGTTTAAGTGTCATTTATTGTATTAAATATTAATGAGAACTGAATTTAAAACTGAATTTGGTGCATATAAATAGTAATTACAATGAGTATGTGTTCTATACCCCGCTCTCTTTTGATACGGAGTACTTTTCTGACTTTTCCGATGGTGGTCGAACTCTAACAACAGATGTGTGGTGTGGTTTGTCAATGTCCGTGACAACAAACTCTCGACCTTCTTTCTTGGGCTTGGGCTTTGCCTCTGGTTCAGAGGGTAATTCTTCAAACAAAGTTTCTACGTGACGTTGACGGACTCCACTTTTATTATGCGCTGTGTATTGGTTATGAATAGTCCAGAGATGAAACAAGGCCATTGCTTCCTCGTCTACGTCAGATTTCGGCTCTTCTTCCACGGAAATTTGATCCTTAAGTTCTCTTGAACATTGCTGCAAAAAGGTTAACGCAATGTTATTTTCTTTTGCAGTTACAGTCTGTAACTATAATATACAATTATTGTCGTCGCAACTGAAAAGAATTTAGCTTCTCGTCCTAGGCATTACTCTCGTGGCAATAGAAGTGTTTCTAAAATATCGTTGCAATCATAGTTAATAGAACGTATACATGGTTTGGAAAGTCGTCCAAAATCATTGTTCTATGTTTTTGTTCAAGTTCATGGAAATTTGTGCAACTTCACGGTATTGTATTTTCTGTATAATGAAGCAGTTATCAATATCAACAATTGGGTTTAATTAGTGTGGTCCTTCATCGTCACGTGTTGTGGTGCTTCCTCGTCATGTGCTCATAGAATTTATTTCCAGATAAGGAACTCCATTGGCTTCTTTCAACATGACCATTACTTCAAGTTGAAAGACAATAGAGTTTCCAAACCATATGTTCTATTAACTATGTTACAATATATTCCTCAAGTTGACCAATTCATTTGATTACTGTTTTGAATTTGATTAGTTTCCGTTTTTTAAACAACCAATAAGAAACAGGATTATTTACCAAACACCAATCAAATTCAAAACAGAATTCAAAACAGGAAGTTGTCAACGAATCTTATCAAATGAATTGTTGAACTTGAGGAATATATTGCAAAAATATTTTATGGAACACTTCTATTGCCACGACAGTAACATGATGAAATCCTTTAAATAGATTATTTTGGAATCGTGTGCAAATGATAATCATATATGCAACATCAAATTGAGTCTATTTAAGGACATCAAGTTTACCTAAAAATGTACTGTCTCAAAACATAAAACAACAACAGGAAACACAGTTTTTATGCTTGATAACCCTACTATCGACGATTCTCGAATTTTAAAATATAAACAAAGTATATACTTCATTTACATTTATGTACTGCCTCCCTTGTGGTGCCTTTGCCAGTACAGTTTGAAATCCTTGGTCTTCTTCTACCTCCTGCAGAACAAATAAAATGTACAGATATAAAAATACACAGATATGAAAGTGTAAGACTATACAGACGTCGAGGAGAAGAATGAAAGTCGTGCTTCATGCAGATACGTTGTATTTACGTGTATTATCCACCAAACAAACCTGTATCATATCCAAAAGTTGAGCCTCGTTTTGAATTGAACTTTGCGGTTGCTGATCAGAGTTATGGCAAACTTTCTGGGGAAGAAACGTAAAGTACATGACAGTAAAATTTTCAAATACAAAGTAAGAAGGCTTAAAATCCAACGGCTATGTTTGAAGAAAGAACATGTCAAACACAAAAGGCGCTTGAAAAAAGGGTAATGTTTTTCGTGTTTTTTTTTGGGTTTTTTTTTATGAAATGTTGTCTTTGATAATTCAGGGGTCGACTCCGAATGAGGATAATTCAGAATCATCATAGTTTCTTTAACATGGTCGCCAGGACATTAACCATACTTACCTTCCACTCCTTTAAGAAATTTTTTGCCTTGTTCCCATGTAATGTTTGGTATGCTTCTCTCGCTACCTGTGAATTAATCATAATTTTTCCACATTTATTATTCCAGCTGTAAACTAGCTGGGTTAGCTATATACACTTGACCAATACTTTAAACAAACTGTACTGTGTACTGTACTGTGTACTGTACTATGTACTGTACTGTACTGTACTGTACTGTACTGTACTGTACTGTACTGTACTGTACTGTACTGTACTGTACTGTACTGTACTGTGCTGTGCTGTACTCTACTGTAAGTAATATTTCAAATCCTCGTTAGTGTTCTAGACGTGGTTTCTAAATCCTATGTGCCGTTAACAATAGCGAGGCGCAGGCGAGCTATTGTTAACGGCACATGGGATTTGGCAACCAAGTCTAGAACACTAACGAGGATTTGAAATAGCTTCTCACACATCATTAGATATTCATTGCAATGAGGGCAATCACAACAGACTACACCTTTTTCAGGTCAAATTCAGAAACTTCCAAACGAATTTCAGATAATTCAGATCAATTTCAGAACTTTCCAAGTGAATTTCAAATAATTCAAGTGAATTTCAGAAATTTCCAAATGATATTCAGACATTTCCAAATGAATTTCAGACATTTCCAAAAGAATTTCAGACATTTCGAAAATGAAGCGAGAGGCTAAAGTTCGCTTGAACAGTAAATATTTCAGTCAGCTGAGAGAACACACACGCGCCTTTTGTCCTGCATTACTCAATAAAAAACATTCAATTGAACTCGTTGAAATAGCAATAGCTCTTTATTCATATTACCGCGGAAGGACATTCAATAACGTCTCTGTAAAATCAATAGCATTTATTACATAAAGTGCTATTTTTATTTCAATGAGTGCAATTGAATGTTTTTTTATTGAGTAATGCAGGATAAAAAGTGTATGTGTTCCCTCAGCCGATCCGAACTATTTACTGTTCAAGCGAACTTTCGCCTCTCGCTTCATTTTGGAAATGTCTGAAATTCATTTGGAAATATCTGAATATCATTTGAAATGTCCGAAATTCATTTGGAAATGTCTGAAATTCATTTGGAAAATCTGAATATCATTTGGAAGTATCTGAAATTCGTTTGGAAGTGTCTGAATTTGACCTGGAAAAGGTGTAGTCGTCAAGCGCTTGCAGAGACAAGGGGAAATTTTCTTTTAAAACAGCCAGGAGTTTTGGTTCGCAAGACGTTGGATTTATTGGATAACATACATTAGATTATGTTGAATAGCAGGATCAATTTAGCCAGAACTGATATTGAGCAGAGAAAATATAGATGACAATTGGAATAATGTAGAACTTTACAAACTAAAGAAGACAGAAGATGTTAATGGTCGATACCGGAGAAAACAAAGCGTGAGGTGACTGTCTTGTATACTTTTATATGTACTTCATAATATTATGAAAGGTAGATGGATGTTTAAACTTCATTACTTCAATCAGTCTGCAAGCAACATCACTGTTTTAGTGCTTTTCGTAGGTTTATTGTCTGTCGTCGAATAACTTAAATTGCACCAACGTAAGTTTGGTTTCTTGTTAGTCTATTTTACTTGTAATATATGTATCGCATGTAGTCGCTTATATTGTGAAGCGCTGTTAGGTAAAAAAAATCTGTTGTATTTGGAACTGGTTTCTATAGCGACAGAAAACTGTATTGGGAAATGATTTCTAAATACAGCGTACTGTATTTAGAAATGTTTTCTAAATACAGTTTACTGTATTTAGAAAACATTTCTAAATACAGTATTGAAATTTTAAATTAACATATGTATTGTTCTCGCACTGGAACTAATTGGTCTCTGGTTTAGACTGGGTTTCTAACCTTTGGGTTTCTAGGTAAGTACATGTGACGTAAATCAAGCAACCGGATTGGCCGAAATGCTATGAATATCTAATGATGTGTGAGAATGTACTGTACTGTACTGTACTGTACTGTACTGTACTGTGCATTGTACTGCACTGTGCACTGTACACTGTACTGCACTGTGCTCTATTGTACTGTACTGTACTGTACTGTACTGTACTGTACTGTACTGCGTACTGCACACTGCACTGCACTGCACTGCACTGCACTGCACTGCACTGCACTGCACTGCAGGGTGCAGATGTACTACACTACACTCTCTAGTCTACATTGTCAGCGTTATAAGGGTCATCTAGAATGGCAATTTGTAGTTTGTCAGAAATTCTGAGGTTGGTTGCCAGTACTAAAGGTAGCTGGGAAAAGAAACAACACTCTAAAGCACCTGCCACATTGGAACTCAATACTTTTGTTGCAAGGTTAACTTTAATTTTCTGTTGATGCCAGTTGGTGTTGCCAGATCTCATCCAGTTAATCCTTTGCTGCACGCATGGCTTTCCGAGATATCTTCTCTTGACGAGTAAATCGTGTGGCGTCAGCCAGAGTAAAATACTCAAAGGTGCGTCCACATGCATGCTGAGGAGTCAATTAAGGGGTCAACCTGTGTTGGTTTAAATAACGTCCTTAGAAATGCGATTTGTTATACCAACCTTTATGTCCTTGGTCCAAAATGTTTGCGTTGCATTTGAACTGGATGCTTTTGGTACGACCTCTTTGAACTGAAATGATTACATTTTACAAGTATTTTAGTAATTTCTCCTAACAATTTACAGCAATGAACAAAAACAACAAAGTTCTGTTATTGACGCCCCTATGCATAATAAAAAATTTACCTTCAAAACCAAAGTGGCAGTTATTAGGATGCAAATGATGTTCACAATAGTTAACACTAAACTGATAATAGCCATAATTGCGGCTTCCTCTGCCATGTTGCAACTGTATATCAGTGTATAACTGTTTCCTTTTAGAGCTCGACAATCCAAATGACCAACAGCCTAAATACACAGAAAACTATCAGTTCCACTGTTGTAAGAGAGTGATCAGGATGAAATAATGGCAAGTGGAGCAAGAAAGATGGCAGAGAAAGTTATTGTTCTCAACAGAGCACGGAGTTCTCACATTGGGCCACACTCACGGCAATGCCTAACCTAGTCCTAGAGGATCTACAGTTGTAAATGTAAGTTACGTTTGTTGTTGTGTGCTTGTTTTACTCAATGAACTCGATGTAAGTTAAAATCTGATACCTGGAACGTTAACGTTAACGCGTAACCAAAAGGTGAGGCAAAAAGTTCCAGGCCCCTGCGCGGTTTGTAGGTAGGATTCAGTCTCCCACAAAATGTTTTATACACGGCCGCCCGTCTTGAGCGAACTGAAAAAAGCTTTGAAAAAATTATTTATTAATTATTTTGTCCGATTCAAAGTGCATTTAATGGTTTCCCATTGTTGTGCAGTGCTGTTGTTGTTTTATTTACTGTACAGCAGTCCAAAACTATACAATAAATTAAGCTAGGGGTGAAAATAGGCTGAGAAAACAGCAGGGACGTAGCCAGGATTTTGAAAGGGGGGTCCGGGGGCATGCCCCCCGGGAAATTTTGAAATCGAGAGTCGTTGAAATGCCATTTCTTGGCTTTTGGAGGAAGATTTTTCAGACTCTAAAGGTTAAAAAACGTCATATAAAATACTCAAAACACGCAAACGTCACATAAATACTTCAAATGCATACACTCAGTGGATTGAATACACTGTTTACCGTTTTATTTCCTGACACAATTCCTATTGCATCAGTTTTGTAGTTACATCTCTGTTGTTTTATATCAAGGGGGGAGCCCCAGCCCCCCCCCCCCCCCCCCCGGCTACGTCCATGGAAAACAGACGTCCTTTTGCTGGCTAGGATGAAAACAGCCAGCTCAAAAGGTGAGAACAAGAGTGAGAAAGCTATTCTTGTACGAGTTTGAAGACGTATTGATACGTGATATTTCATAATATACATCTAATGTCATTTTCTTATTTCTGCTCCTTTAATTTTTTGTTTGAATTGTTAAACGGCCTTTTGTAACTAATGATATTTTAAGAAATAACTGACAACTAGATTGTTCATTTTTCACGTTTACTCATGGCTAGTTGTTGTTTTCGGTACGAATGCGGAATGCTTTTTAAAGTGCTTATGTCACAAAATTTTTTTTTAACTTTTGAGTAGAGGACAAAAAGTTAGTTAATAGGTTCTTTAACATTTTTCGGTTTTCTCTTTTCATTCGCGAGATATGCGGCTCTAAACAGCAATTTTCGTGAAAATGTCGCGTATCAACAAGAGTCTGGGACGAGCGTGGTGTGACGTAGCTTAAGGGACTTATTAATTTTAACAATAGCTTTTTAGTACTCCTTCACATTTGAATTCGAACCTCCGTCCTTTAAGCTACGTCACACGGCTGTCGCCCCAGACCCTTTTCCGTTTTTTTCTCGGGCGCGACAATTTTTTGCTAAAAGCCAGTTTTTCAAGGTTTAGAGCCGCATAACTCGCGAATGAAAAGAGAAAACCGAAAAATGTTAAAGAACCTATTAACTAACTTTTTGTCCTGTACTCAAAAGTCAAAAAAAATTTTTTGTGACATAAGCACTTTAAACAAAACGACACATGAAACTGCAGTACTAATGGTATATTCTATAATTTCTTGAATGACAAACTTCGTGTGCTATAGCTACAAATAAACAATTATAGTGGGGCTAAATTATGGAATAGTCTTTCCAATGAATTGAGTTATAGTGGAGCTAAATTATGGTCTTTCCAATGAATTGAGAAACGCGGAGACATTAAGTAATTTCAATGTTCTCCTTACTGAAACCATAGCCTGTAACTAGCTTGTAACTAATCAACTATATTAATTTTTTTTATCAGTTTATGTACATTTGTAAATAATTTTCTCTTTGTAAATATTTGTATTAATAGTTAGTTTATTAATAGTTGTATTAATAGTTAGTTTTCACGCCCCCCTTGGAAATCAACATTATTTTGTTGAAGGGGTTAGCGTGTTTAAATAAAGTTTACCTTACCTTACCTTACCTTACCTTACCTTACCTTACCTTACCTTACCTTACCTTACCTTACCTTACCTTACCTTACCTTACCTTACCTTACCTTACTGCATAATTAGTTCGGCAGCATAGCACAACCAATTAAAATTTAAAACGTACGTTTAGCAAAGCGTGATAAAATGGTTCAATAAATAACTTTTCAAACCTTTTTGAGACTTCGCGGTTCGCTCAAGACCGGCGACCATGTAAAAAAACATTTTGTGGGAGCCTGAATCCTATCTACAAACCGCGCAAGGGCCTGGAACTTTTTGCCCCACGAATGACTGGACGTTATATGGCCAATCTCGTACCCAGAGGCTTCTCACGCAGCATATCCTCTCATTTCGAAATGATGATTATCGTCATTTGTGAGATGTCGTTGAATTAACAATAATCATCATTTTAAAAAAAGAATTCCCTACCCCCAAACCCCCAACTCAACCCCACCTCTAAACCTGACCCTAACCCTAACCACAACCCCCCTGACAACCCTAACCCTAACCACAACCCCCCGTTGGACCTAACCCTAACCACAACCCTCCGGAAAAAAGTCCCGCCTCTCAGACCCCGACCACAACACCCCTAATGGTTCTTTTGTTATATGCAATTTAGTTTAACATCCCGCATGTGGGACAGAATCTCACTTGAGTATCATGATAATCATCATATTCGACTGTGTGAAGAAATGATGATTATCATGATACTCAAGTGAGAGGACATGTTGTCTCACGCGGGCCGTGCCCGTCGACGGGCGCGGCCCGCGTGAGAAGGGTCTGGGAACGAGATTGGACGTTAGCGTTCCAGGTATCAGATTTTAACTTACATCGAGTTCACCAGTTTTACTTTGTTTCATTGTACTTTTAGTGTTTTACTGGAGTTACGGTTTTTGTAGCGGTTAGGTGACCCACTTTGCATTAAACCACCCCATATAGGTCAAGTTAGTGTACAAGTTACTGTACGCTCCAAATCTCTCTCAAACTCACTAATAATTCATGAGCTAATTAGCCAATCAGAAAAATATTTGGTCATGTGTATGAGTTTTGAAACCCGGTAAAGGTCGCGCAAACTGAATTTATAATTAAGAAATCAGATAATAAACGACACAAACAAAGAACGTTTATTACCACATTTCTTAATTATAAATTCTAAGTGAAACCATTGTCTATAAATCTAATATGCACCAAGTCCCTCTACTATAATTGACGATTATGAATCTATTTCATAAACTCGTGTATCGTGTTTTACCAGGGCTTGCAAACACTCGAGAACAACAACAGGCCTATTACATCGTAATTTTCAATGTTCTCTCGTGTTTATAAAACATTCGAAACAATAAAAATCACTCGGCTTGCAGCCTCGTGACTTTCATTATTCTCTCATGTTTTACAAACACTCGAGAACAATGAAAATTACTCGGTTAACGGCCTTGTGATTTTTATTGTCCTCTCGCGTTTGTAACCCCTGGTAAAACACTCCCACTCGTTTACGAAGTATTACTTAATAAACCTGTATACTGATCAATACAGTCATAAGTTCGGTTTCCCACTCAGTTACATTTTTTGCAAGTCATCCTGATTGTGCCCCTAGTACATCATAGAAAGCACTCAAATACAGTACCTTCTGTAACTTATAATTACATCTGAAATTCTGTCTTACTTGTGATGCATTGGTTTCCAGCGGTAGTTCTGATAATGTGGGGTGCTTTATTGCACAGATGATAGAGTAAGCCCATAACATTCCCTGAGAAGGAAAAACAACCTAATTTTAGTTGTAGAAGGAAATGGTGAAATAAATACAGTAAAACAGATAATTTTGCAAGGTTATAATATGTATATCTTTCATTAAAAGATTTTAAAATGTTAATGTGATGTGATGCGATGTAATGTATGTAGTGTGATGTAATGTAATGTATAATGTAATGTATAATGTAATGTAATGTAATGTATAATGTAATGTATGATGTAATGTAGGATGTAATGTAGGATGTAATGTATGACGTAATGTATGACGTAATGTATGACGTAATGTATGACGTAATGTATGACGTAATGTATGACGTAATGTATGATGTAATGTATGATGTAATGTATGATGTAATGTATGATGTAATGTATGATGTAATGTATGATGTAATGTATGATGTAATGTATGATGTAATGTATGATGTAATGTATGATGTAATGTATGATGTAATGTATGATGTAATGTATGATGTAATGTATGATGTAATGTATGATGTAATGTATGATGTAATGTATAATGTAATGTACAATGTAATGTGATGTAATTGTAATGTATAATGTAATGTATAATGTAATGTATAATGTAATGTATAATGTAATGTATAATGTAATGTATAATGTAATGTGTAATGTAATGTGTAATGTGTAATGTAATGTGTAATGTAATGTGTAATGTAATGTGTAATGTAATGTAATGTGTAATGTGTAATGTGTAATGTGTAATGTGTAATGTGTAATGTGTAATGTGTAATGTGTAATGTGTAATGTGTAATGTGTAGTGTAGTGTAGTGTAGTGTAGTGTAGTGTAATGTAATGTAATGTAATTTATAATGTAATGTAATTTATAATGTAATGTAATTTATAATGTAATGTAATGTAATGTAATGTAATGTAATGCAATGCAATGCAATGTAATGTAATGTAATGTAATGTAATGTAATGTAATGTAATGTAATGCAGTAATGTAATGCAATGCGGTGCAATGCGAGATGAGGTAAGGTAACGTAAGATAAGATAAGGCAAGCTAACGTACTGCAATGTAAGGTAATGTAGGTATTGTAATGCAATATAAATAAACAAATCAAAGCTTACAGAATTCACAGCTGGAGGCAGCAATGAAGCTGATATTGCAACCCCAACCAGTGAGCCAGCGTTTCCTCCCAAGACAGACAAGGCAACACCAGCACCCGATGGTAACGCAATCAGTGCTCCTACCCACAGACCTCGCAGCCTACCCCTTTAGAAATAACATACATGTAATGCTCAGATTATAACGGATAAAAAATGGCCATAAAAATATTGTGTTGCCTGGAAGCAGCGTGTGGATTACAATGGGGAATACAAACGAAAAATGGGAAAATGTTTTGCGCAGAGTTAATCATTAAGATGTATGGTTAGGAAAATTGGCATATTAAAAGCGCCTATATAATGAGCTGTGCTTTTAGTTTGAGACAGTCCAGACCATGCGCAAACCTTTTGTTTTCGCTTATTAATATTTAAATAACATGGTTGAAGGATTGAACCAAAACGCTGCTATTAATTGCTTCATTAATACCGAAAATGCATTGTCTTTGCTGTGCACAAATTTGCATGAATGTGAACAAAAAGATAGAACAATTAAGACTTGTGTTGAGTTTCCAGTTAACAAATAGATTCCATTTTGCCGTTGTCTTTTCAGTTATAGATGCGCAAATGACGTCACAACGTGGTAAGAACAAAAAAGTGGCCCACGAGACGCATTCGAGTCACTGATGTTCTTACCTTGACTTTCAATAGAACTTCATATTATGTGAAGTTCTAGTATATTTACGTTGTTACGTCTTCTGTGCATTTATAACTGAACAGACAACAAAAAATGAAATATATTTGTTTTATACAATACAAAAATTTGAAAGGCTTTTATCGAAACTCTTGCCGGATTTTGGGACATGAAGAAGGATAAAAGCAAGTCAGCTGACGTGATCTGACGTGTCCATCTTCTATTATAAAATAACCGGAAGTAAATGAACGACAACACGCACTCTGATTGGCTATTGAGTCAAACAAGCGTGCCATTATAACTCCATAACGGCACGGTACACGAGATTCTTCGCGACGATTTTGTCGTTTTTGATGAATTTCATGTGGATTTAATCATCTGCGAAAATCAAAAATTACTTGGATATATGTCTAATCACGTAATTAACACAGCAGAATGTTTTCAGTACAACTTTAAGTGCATTTTCATCGCTAAAATCCCCGACGTGTTGTACGGGGCCACGCGTGGCGCTAAATGATAACAAACTTGTCCTGAGACAGATAATCTGTTTTTTTGCTTACTTTTCTTGGGTTTATTGACAATTTAAAGTCATTATTTTATAAAAGAAATAAAAAAACTTAGTCGCTGTGCGATTATCGAGTTATAATGCACTTGAGAAGCTAGTAAAACACTTGGCTATCGCCTCGTGCTTTACATGCATCTCTCGTGCATTATAATTCGATAATCGCACGCGACACGTTTTTTATTTCTTAAATAGATCATGGTAACAACCAATGAAAACACGCATAGAAACCAGGGTATTGTATAAACTGTGATAGATTATATGGTGCAATTGGAGAACAAGTCTAGAGGCATCTGAACAACATGTTTTAGCACAATGATTACCTGCTAGTCATTTCCATGGTAGGCCAAGAATCTTGATTGGAATCCCAAGAAGCACCATCCAAGCCAAATGGACCACAAACAAAACCAAATAGAAATCCTTAAAACATTAGCTGAACATGAACAAAGCTGTCATTTATAGAACACAGTTCAATATTTAGGTAATTTTATTCTGCAAAAAATATAGTTAATACCAACAAATACAGAAATAGTTAAACCACAAATTTCTGTTTTTAATCCAGTATTTCTAAGTTCTCTGTTCTTTATAACAGTTCCAAAAGTTCCCCCAAGTATTGGTCCCTACAAAAAATAATATTAAATATTAATTTGTCTTATTATCTTATATACACTGTAATTGTCATGTAAAAACACACAGTACACACAGTATATACTGATAAATCTACATGCAGTTATTTAACAAATAAAACATAAAGCTCCGTGCATATGTACGCTTATAAAGGTTCGTTTGACGTCATTTGAACACGAAAGAAGTTGAAGAAAACAACAAGCTAAAAGTGGGATAGTTTTGAAGGTTCGCTAGATTTTCCCGCCAGGTGACGCCACTCCACGCCACTCCACGCCACTCCACGCCACTCCACGCCACTCCACGCCACTCCACTCCACGCCACTCCACTCCACGTCATTCATGATCTTCATACTCTTATAAATGCACGGAGCCCAACCAATCAGAGCGTGCGTAGTGGACACCTTATTTTATAAATACAGTTACACATACATGTACACACTGTACACTTAACATACCATAAGAGGAGATACCAGCATACTAGCAACAAGTACAACAGAGTTGTTTTCCACAAGACCAACAGCTGCTATTATACTATACCATTGAGAAAAAAAAAGTCACATTTATTAGGTAAACTAAATGCACTGCATAATAACACAGATATTTTGTAGATGATTGTTATAGGCTCAAATATACTCAGAGAATTTATCTGAGTCACAGATAAGAATCAAACCTGTGGAAATTCTGTCACAATGACATAATATCAAGCTTGCACATGCACCCACATGTACAGTATTTTTAATGGTGTACTTTTAATGGTGAAGTTGAATTGTTTAGAAACAAATACTGTAGCCATCCCTACCTAGCTAAGATGGTAAACATGACAAAATCAAATGTTAAGCGTGTTTGCATTCTTACACCTTCTACCACCTATAGAAGAAACAACCAAACATTGAGTAATGATTTTTTTATTTGAGTAATGATTTATTTAACGTCATTAAACACAGGATGTGGTTGCCCAATCATCCGAGCCAGAGGCTCATGATTAAAGTGCACGACATAAGCCAAGACCTAAGTGTTGATTTTACGGAGGGAGGAAAACCGCAGAACCCTGCGAAAAACCCTCGAAGTACAGGAGGGACCAACTAAACTCTACTCACGTGAAATTCAAGTTCGAGAACGGGGCTATTCCCAGACGGTCACCCATCCAAGTACTAACCCTGTCCAACTGGGCTTAACTACAGCGGTGAGAGGCAGCGCCCTAACAGCACACGCCATCCATGCTTCCTGCAATGTAAACCTGCAAACAAAGTATTGTCCCTAACAAAAAATGTCTATAGGTTGGCCTATATAGTTCTCTATAGGTTGTTTTCAATATTTTGTAGACTGTTATTACAAGTATTTCTGGAAAATTTTGAGTTGATACAAGTATTCCTTCTTGAGTTACAGCATTTTGAATTATATTATTGCTGATGTCAGCATAATTTTCAAATGTCGTTAAAAGCCACTTTGTTTTGGTTTGGTTTTAACAGCTTTATTGTGGCAATAAATAAATTTATATTTACATACATACATTTGTACAGACAAGAAGTAGACAGGCTAATTATACATGTATAAAAATTAAAATTGAAAGATGACTGATAGGAAGTGACATAAAAACGAATTATAAATAACATATAATATGCCAAAATCTGGTAAAGCACAAACGGGACTGAGTCCCATGCAAGGTGCTCACCATCTAATCTTAAATCTAGTTTTAAAATGGAGAAACAAGGAAAGTAGACAAATAAATATAATAGAATGGGAGTAGGAATATTAAAAGTAAAACAGAAAAAAGAATAAATAAAAAATTAAAAAAAAACCCAAAAAACAACCCAACAAACAAAACAACAAAAACAAAACATATACAAGTACAAAACAAAACAAAACAAAACAACAAAACGAAAACACACCAAATACAATAAAAAAGAAAAATGGGAACAAAAAAAAATAGAAAAAGGTTATACAATACATTCAACTGTAGTTAATGATTGTGAACTTAATATGTCAGGATTAAAGTTAGTAATGGTTAAATTAAAATAGGTTTTAAGCAGGTAAGTTTTGAAGGTGGAAAGAGTATCAAAGGAGTTAGAAGAAGCAGAGTTAAGTACGTAATCCCACAGTTTTACAATTCTTACAAAATATGAGCCATGAAAAGTGTTTTACAGTAATGCGTTTTTAGAAGAGAGGAGGATCAGTCTGCACGTGTCCTGCTTACAGTAATTGGAGCATACTTTGAAATGTCCAGATTTGTAATATAATTATGCTTGCATTTATAATAAAAAACTAGGTCTTTGATTTCTCTGTCATATACAAGTGGGATGATGTTTAGAAGCCTTAAACGTACACACAGTTGACCATACAATGCTTGGTTAAGCTTTAGAAGAGATGTCTAATTATACCCGATGTACAATCTAAAGATTCTGGTGGATTTGTGTACCTCACAGACGCCAATTAGGTACACAAACATGGCAGCCAAAAAACAAATGCTCGTATAAAGTGTAGTTTTTGCCAGAGTTTTCAGGTTGTACATCAGATGTAATTATTAGACATCACTTCCAAAGCTTAACAAAGCTTTATACTTTGAATTGTGTACACAATGCGGCTTTTAAGGACATTTAAAAATTATGCTGACATCAGCAATAAGATAATTCAAAACCCTGTAACTCAAGAAGGAAAAGTTGTATTGACTTAAAATTTTCCAGGAAGACTCGTAATAATGATCTTACAAAATATATAAAACAACCAACCTTTTAGGATTAATAATAAACATTTTAGAATTTTATGACATCACAGTGAAAACCACCTATAGGCATAACCTACATGTACTGGTATAGGATCCTATTGATCCATTTTCTATCTAGGTCATCCTACAGGATACAATCCTATATGTAACCAATCTATATATAGGCAATTGGCCCGTTTTCTATAGACTTTTTTCATAAGGGATAAATTTCAATTATAGGCATGTATTGAAAAATCATATGACAGCAAGACAGCAATTAAAAATTAAGATACAAACAACCATGATAACCACTCATACAATCACTCGGTGACACTCACATTGCAACATTATGAGATTATCATACAACATTTTCAATGTTATTTTCCTATACACTATGGTAATATTGCACAGTTTCAGAAAATTGATAATTAACTTACTTGTTCCACAGTCAACCTGGATTTAATAGATTTTATAAAAACATCCTTTGATGATTCTTTGGGTCTGTAAGTGCAAAAGTGTTTAACCAATTTTATTGTTTTATACAAACTAAAATCAGCAAACACCCCACCAAATTACAAAAGGGTTGCACTCCCATGCATGTGATAAATGTATCTTTTGCATAATAGTAAGACATTCATTAAAAGTTACGATTCTGTCCTGGGAATTTGGGATAGAATACAACCCAGACATTTTCTCAGAGCACAAGGTCAATCGTTTTATTTTATTTACATTTATTACACTTTCTTGCAGCTTCTACAGTCATTGTATTTGTGTATCAGTTAAAAATATAAAGTGTTTTGTCTCTGAGACAGGTGAGAGTTGATGCAAAAAAGTGGAGTGTTTTTTATCTTCTTTGGTGCCAGTTGTTTCGGAGTCGGACTGCTGCTATGTGCGATGAAGTATCATCTGAAATGCAGGTGTTATATTTGGATGAATATGCTTAGTGCTTTCGGGGTTTGACATCCACTAGTGCAGTTTTAAGGTGTAGTGCAAGACATCCACTTGAATGTGTTGTTTTAAGGTGTAGTCAGTAGTGTGAGCGAGACATATGATTTTTCCCAAACTGTACATCTGCAACGATTATAAATTCCTCAGAATTAGTGTCAAATTTAACGATCATGTGTGACTTGTAAATTTTTTTTTCTGAAAAAAAACTGAGTGACATCGAGTTTTTTGTTTTGGAAAATGTTGCTTTAAAAGCAATGATCACACATGATCGTTAAATTTGACACTAATTTCGAGGCTAGTTGTGCAGGCTACATATCCCTGGATCCCCAATCCATAAAATAAATGACATGCATCTGGGCACCACCACCCCAATCTAAAATTCTAGATTCACCACTGCTACTGGCATGAACTGTGTTTTTTAACAGCCAAATCTAACCATGTAACTTACTCAATCATCAGTGGATCAGTTTCTTTTGAATTATTTTCACCCAGCTTTGATGTACGTTGTTCATTTGGGATGCCTTGGTTTTGAGACTGAATATGCACTGAGGTTGGAATTACACTAGTTAATAATAAAAAAAAAATTTAGAATTTTCTGTTATCTACACTTAGTCTAATATACTGTATGTACATGTATTAGAAAATAATAATAATACCTAGAAATAATTCCTAATACCAAGGATGTAGCAAAGTGGTTAATATGAACATTTTGCCAAACACAAGCATGCAAGTGTAATAATTAGTTTAATTTCTAAGAAGGACTCCACTCAAAACATCAGTTTTCCCATTAGGCCAAAAAATATACACCTGGGTTTCCTATTTATCTTCAGAAAAACTTACTAGATAGGGTAGGTTGGATTTCTTCTTTTTTTTTCCACTTTTTTTTCCCACTTTTTTTATTTAGTGCCCTGATTGAGTCATGAGGTACAATAATATTCTTTCCAAAACCAAATATGAATTATGGTAGCACATCTATTAATATTTAATTATTAAAAGCTAATTTTGAGCACATTTACTGGTGATACCGATTGTTAAGAGCCGATACTTCCCCACCATCGGCCGATTAATCGGCAAAACCGATGTTTGCTAACCTGATGCTCAGTGCTCCCGTTTTGTCATTTTATTCATATCAAGTCTCGCAATGAACAAAAGAAACAAAAAACAGTCAAGTACTGTAGTCAGCAGTATTTCCTTTATTTAAAATATTTTTGTACCAACAACTCAACAAGCGCAAAAATGCCAAACAAGGTAAAGAATTGAAGTATACTATTGAATTTGAACCTGACCAGTGAAAGCCATACCACAGACGCTCGCTCCCCAATTTTCACGGGAGGGTTGTGGCTGTACACAGGCTATGATAAAGATAAATGAGAGAGAGCAGAAATACGAGGACGAGAGTCACGAGACAGCTGATCCGATGGCGAAAGACAATCGGCTAGCCGTTAATCGGCTCTGCCGATGTTTTGCCGATGATCGGCTCACCTCTAATTAGGGCTGATATTTTTCTGGGAAAAACTAGGTAGGGTTGGGAAACTGGAAACCCATATATATTTCTTTTTTTGGTCTTACCAAAAACCTTCACTAATTACCACATTTTCACTTTGTTCTAATTTTCTATGATATTTTTATAAGCTTATTGCACCTCACTGATGACTTAGGTCTGATTCCAATGCCAGCATCAGTTAACATTTTCAAAATGCTTTCAACTCTTTTACCAACCTGCTCCAGAAATATAACCTAGGGAAAAAAAGAAGTTATAAAGTATTCTAATCCTTTTCACAGTTAATTTTTTTTTGCTGCCAGGGGCATTACTAGGGGGAGGGGGGGGGGGGGACAAGTCCCCCACTTTTTTCAAGACCAATTTTGAGATTTTTCCAAAATATATCCAGTGAGAAACATTGGGGGGGGGGGGGGGTGGGATGGGGTGGGGGTTATGTAATGATTCCAAGTGCTCAGCTCACACCACTAGCTGATCAAATAGTTTACAAGTGTGTGAATGTGTTTTTCATATCTTTTCTTGCGTTAGTTCACTCTAGAGTGCTAACCCAACACTACCTGAAACAAAAAATCACAATTATCTATATGAAAACTATTATGTAAAATTAACATGAAGTACCAACAATTATGTCATATACCAATGTCATATACCGATGACATCATATAACAATGACATCTAAAATGATGTCATGATTTTGTGTTCCCCCCCACTCTCCCAGGTCAGTGATGCCACTGTCTACTGCAAATACCTACTGCAAAAATTACCAGAAAGTACTGTAAATTATGAAAATTACAGTACTGTAGGTTGCCTGTAACCATAGTTGTTACAGCTTTGAAAGAAGGTCTTGGAAATTTTTTGAAAGTGGTTGCCCTTTTGGGCAGCTAGACCATATTTCAAAATAGTTCTGTTGGTTGTTGAGATAAAAATTAGAAAATCAATTACCTGACAGAAATTTCTTGTTGCCCCAGGACATCTGATCAGGCAAGCAATTTGCAAGCTACTCTACCATATCATCAAAATACTCTTACTAGTATCATTTCAAACAAAACGAAAAGGCCTAATTACTCAAAGTATGATACCTTACTACCAGGCGCATCAATCCTGGGGGGGGGGGGGATAGGTGGGACACATCCCCCCCACTTTTTGGACAGGGGGGATGCCTATATAATTATCCCCCCCCCCACTTTTCGCTTCGAAAAATTTAAATTAAAATGCCTAAATAATAATCTTTGATTCTTTTCCAGTATTTCTCGACTTTATGATATTAACGCAACACTTAGCCATGTGGTCTTAGCGCAAATATACTGAACTCCGAAGTACATGACATTTTCAGTTCACATGCCCCATGCAATGAATGAACTATCAAAAGTCAAAATTTATTTGTTTACTGGCTGTCTTCTAAAAGTCTAATCTCATTTGGACTGAAATATTTCTTGCAAATGGTGTGATACACTGCTAAAATTGTGTTTTAAGACCTTTATATTTTGCTTAAAAAGTGCTCAAAAAATGCAGGAAATGTCGTTTCAGAGACCCAAAATTCAAAAATGTTCCGGGGAGTATGCCCCCAGCCCCCTAGACTGATACTCAGGCTTCACCCTTGTCCCCCCACTTCCAGCAAGTGATTGTCGCCCTTACTTACTACACAAGTTAATGTCCTACCCTGCGGAGTCAGAGCCCCTCTCCAACTTACTGTACACAAGCCTCCTTCGCAGATGTTCTTTGTGGGCTCATTGTATCCCCACCCCCCACTTGGGGAGTGTGAGCAAGCTATAAGAATGTCTGCAAAGGAGGCTAAACCTATGCAGGCTTTGGGGAAAGTGGGCTCTGCCAACAAACTCAATCTTCACCCCAAGTTTGGGGTGTATCAAATAGTATCTTGGCAACCATTCACGCACGCATGCTCAAAAGGAAATATTGAGTTTGTTGGCAGAGCCCATTTTCCTTCAAAGCTTGTGTCTATAAATGTCCCTAATTAGTTCTACAAACTAAATACATTTGACATTCAAATAAAGGTTACATGTACATAACTTGATATTAAACCTTACAACTAATACCTGATGAAACTGTTTGTCTTTTGTAATTTGCCATGAGTGTCCATCAACCTTAAGAACTTCCAACACATTCTGCAAGACCTACAATAAAAGAAAAATACTGTAGACATTCATTGAGTACTATGCCAAGCAATTGACTTGTTTTTGGCTTGTTTAATTTCTCATCTTGTTCCAAAGATATTTTGGTTTTAAAAAAAATGCAAATAGGATACCTTATAAATGACATATCATCTACTCAATTTCATAAAGGACTAAAGGAGGAATATCTATGGAAATAATAGGTAGATTGTGCTGAAACTTTGAAGTCATTCTAATACGTATGAATGGTACATTGCAATGTACTGCCCCTTTCATTATTATCACAAACAGCTACATATGTAACATATATTTTTAAATAGTATTGCATGAGTGCAATTAGTGCTGTATATTAAACACATTTAAATATTATTTGTTGACCTAAGAAAATTATTACAAAAATAAAAGTATAGAATATACTCAAATATATAATTCTTTATTAATTAATTATATTAATTTTTTCGAAAAAGTACCCCCGTAAATTTTCCCAGGCTACAGTAAGTATAGTATTAAATTGAGTATAATTATATGGTCTTGTGGTATTCTATATTTGTTCGTATTTTACTATTTTTATGCTCTGGGCAAAATTTACCTCAACAATACTCAAGGGTTTTGCAAATTCTATATCATCGTCTTGGGATGGACTAGGTGGATGGTCAGAGCTCTTGGTCAATTCTTTCTCTTCAACCATGTGATCTGGTGTAACGTTCTCATCATGAAATATTTCATTCTTTTCGGTATCTTGACTAAGATCCACTTCCTGTACACTGATCTCGGATTTCTGTTCCTTATCCACTGTTTGTTCTTTTAACGATCGGGAATTATCGTTTTTGGTTTCAAGTGGTACACGTATTACAAACAAAACAGAAGCCATTATTTCATTCAAATGACTCCAATCAAAATATCAAAACCAAGCAGCCATAACTCACGATCGAGACGAGTGGTACGATTAGAAAATCGGCCACTTTCTTTCATTCATGGGGCAGTTCGCAGTCCACGTGCGTGCTGGCTCAGGTGAGTTGCCGTGTATTGATCATGATCATGATGACGTTTAAACCTTGGTAGTAGTTTACACGGGCAATTTTTCTTTGGCAATTTTCAACTTGACATGTTTTATTTGCCCGTGTGTATGAGGAAACGTGGCATGCCAGTTTTTCAACCAGGAGACTTACTGTAAATGTCAAGGAAAAACTTGTCGCGCAATATATTCGTTCTACGCATGCGTAGCTAATACGGGTCAGCCAGTCAGTTTCGCGAAACGTAACTTTGGCCATTTTTTCAACTTTTAAATGGTCTTAAATTAAAGTTAAAAAAAATAAGTTAGCCCAAATAAAGCCTTTTTACCGGTCATGCACTAGAGCATGGCCGCGAGGGAGACTAGCGTCTAGCGGTAACAGCGTAGTCGATACTAAACCGCTCATTATGTCATTTTATCAATAACAAGAAACTTTAAGTAATATGCAAATATTAATATAATAAACTACTTGTCCGCAGGCAATAAGAGATACCGATCGCGAACGACAAATACAAAGTTCCTAGCCCGGAGTCCTCGGAATCTTTATAAATTATTTTACTCCGTAGAAACTGAAAACAACCAACCTTTATTCAATATTCCTGCTGTGCAGTAAACCAACTTTCAATCTAGTTATTACTTCAAATTATGCATTTATTATAAATAGTATCTAGTACTGTAAAAGTCTGTATATTGCGCATTTATTAATTTACATGAAAATATTAAATCCTAATTTGGAATATTACACTGTAACAAATTAATATGCGATTCATTCGGTTTCTGTTTTCAAAAATATGGGACAAAAGTCAAGCGATATTGATGTTGAAACTGGCAAATTTCCTTTTATGCGTGCAGTTATGCCATACTTCATTATTGACCATTTGATTCCTTGAAATATTCATCGTCTTTATTCGCTAGTTGCGCTGTTCCAAAAACTTTCTTTTTTGCCTGAGAACCAAGTCAGAAAAGCTAGAACACCCACCAAACGGGGGGTGATAACAGATATTAAAAAGCTGAGTGATGTTTTCTAAGATGTTGTGATAACTCCGATAGACTTCGTTTATAATATTTTCCGGCTAGGCACTGAAGCACAGCAAGAAACGCCCCCTCCTGACATACCAGAAATTCCTCACCATCGGATATCACCCAAGCTGCGTTCTGTGGACTTTTGTAACCTATTTACACCCGACTCGAATACATTTGTTTACACTATAGCTAAAACTCTTCTTTCTAAAGCCGTAACTCAAATCTGGGCCTTTAGAGCTTTTGTTCAAGATCAAACTCACAAGAAATAAATAAAAGAAGCCTGGAATGTAAAGTAAACAGCGTGAAATCATCTCGAGTTACTGCGCAAACTCGGCTCTCTGGTTGGGCATCGTTTGTGTTTGTGGTTGAAACATTGCGAATTCATAATTGGAGGTTTATCAGGATCTAGTTGTGTTATGACAGAAAGGTAATGTCTCTGGATTTTATACTAAATACTTCTGGCAACGTTTAACTTGTAGAAGAAGCGACGAGGCGAGTATATTTGTAAAACCCTAAAAACTAACTCTGGGAAGTTGTCAAGTACGAGTATATTTAATACGCAAACTTACAATGGCTATATTTTTGGTGTTGGTAATAATACGCAGTTCTTTGGTTAGGTGCTCTAATTAAAAGTTTTGGAACTCTCCTGTAGGAAACTTGTTTAACTGAAGTGAAAGTGAGTTTCGATTTTGATCGATTCTCATTTGTAATTGTGACCGTTCATTGGGAATGACGTCGGCCAAGCAATCTTTATTATATTTGCTTGGAATTTTCGAAGATTAATTTATCGTCGATTCACGTTCAAAATAAAGACACTGTAGTATTCTAACACGGATATGATTTTTAATCAACCGAAATACTTTATATCGGGTGCAGATTGAACGTATTTTCTTATTATTTTCGTGCTTTGTTCTTGAACTGCGGGGGAATACGACTTCATTGTCGGGAAGAATTTTGTAGTGACATTTTAGCGAAGTCCATTCCTGTTAGTCTTTTTTTGTTCTTAACGCGACATTCTTCGCCTAAATAAATTATTATTAGGCAAGAATAACGATAACGGGCAAGTGTCTGTGTTTTTCCTTTATCAAAATATCGTTTGGAGAGCAGGCTAGAAATTATTCGTTACATATAAGGAGAAAGTGCAGCGCCAGTGTCCATTGAAATATTGCTTTAGTATTTTTCGTTCAGGAAACTTCAATGCGGAATATCAGTTTGGTTTTGTGTGGGAAAATCATCCTGCTTTATTGCAACGTAGCTAGGGGGGAAATATTGTTGAATATGTGTTCATACAAACTTATCGCCCCCCATATTACGTGTTTTGTGTTAGTAAAGGCGATAGACAAAAGTTAACCATATCGGGTCAAATTTCAAATTATTTAAGTGCTAATCGTTGTCAGGAACTTCTAATATCCTTGCGTTGTTATTGCACTATTATAATCAAATCAAATTCTTGCCCACATTGCTGAGTACTGAGATCACGACTTGGAAACATCAGTTGTTGTTATGCATTCCAATTATGGTGTAGTGGATAAAAATTAGTTGAATGTAATTGGTTCAAATGTATTCTATTAAAATAGTATCTCATGATGAATATATCATGCAATTTTTATGTTGAAGAAAATATTATGCTGGCTGGCTGACCAACAGCCAAAATTACTGTTTTGCAAATCTAAAATCCTAAAGCTTATAATTAAAGAACCTCCAAGATTTTTGGAGATTATTAAATACTACTGTACTTGACTTTTCAAGCCACAGTGAATGCTCTTAGACAAAGTGTTTTTGCTGATAAAGATAGTCACATCAAACATCAATATTCCTTTCTCTAATATCTTAGCTGTTCATCATTTGTAATACAGGGGCATGCTCCCCCTAGAAGATTACATAATTTTGTTGTTATCATACTAGAACATAGAATGATACACATCAGAATATCTTTAGATTTATTTATAAAAAAGTCATAAGTACAGTAGTAGTTAAAATATGTACGAGCGGCCGGTCTTTATGGGCATTTAACAATGGTGAGCTGAAAGTGAGCCATTGCAGATCCCATAAAGATCGGACATGAATATAGTTGTAAGAAACGTTAGATAAGATCATTTTAACTCAGAGCTTTGAGCTGCTAGTGTCTAATAACTTTGATAAAACATTGATGTTTTATGAATCATTGTTTTAAGTACATAAAGCATGAGCAGTGGATCTATATCTGATTTACAAGGTGAGCTGCAAGCAAGCCATAGTAATTCAGATACAGATTGGCTGTGATTGCATTATCGTACGTATCAAATGGACACATCTAAATAGCTATGTTTTCAAACTATTTTTCAAGTTGGAGTGATTTTAGCTAAGTTAATTGAGGAAAAAGTTTATGTAAATCAGGACAAATCTGTATGCGAGTTACAGATATTGATTAAATATTCATTTCTTTTGAATTTTCTTCATGAATTCTTAATGAATTTGATAAGAGTAATCTGCAAGCCATAAATTACATAATTTTGTTATCAAACCCAAACATAGAATGATACACATCAGAATATCTTTAGATTTATTTATAAACAAGTCGTACATGTAAATGTAAAAATAAGTTGCAGGCATTTTATATAGACGCTTATGTAATATATACCATATTTTCTGGCAATAACCCACGGGTTATCTCTTAATTTTGCTAGGAAACATAATTAGTGCAGGTAATATATAGGGTGGTGTGGGTAATCTGTTGAATTCTTAAGACAACACCATCACAAAGACCAAGGATTCATCTTTCAACTACTGGTACTGTACTTTTTTTAAATTTTGTGGTCCCAAACCTATTATTAGCAGCTGTGGGTTATCCGATGGTGCATGTAATACACTGATTTATTTTTCCAAAAGTGACATTTTTGTTGCGGTGTGGGTTATATGCCATGCGGGTTATTGCCCAGAAAATACGGTACTGCACCAAGCCTTTCCTAAAGTCACTTTTTTAAAATCTAACTCAGAACAATAGAAAAACCTGAACTGTTTACCTTTGTGGATGTTATAGAATGAAGGGATATTGTTTTTAACATGAGATGTCTATACCTACAGTATAGCACACCTAAGGAGTAGGGCACAGCAGTTTTGAGACACAATGGGTTTATCAACAAATATTTTTATAGACTGAAGAACCTATAGTCAAAATAACAGCAGGTCATTGGGTCAATGACTGACTAATACCATTTGACTGGCTTAGTTCTGGACAGAACCCAAGCTTTTCTCTCTAATGGTTCTCCCAGCTTTGCTAGTAATGTATTATTATTACAAAATTGACGTTTCAAAATATTTACAATTCAGAAATTTTGGTGAATCTTGATTGGCTGAAAACTGAGTCTTTGTTATTTTACTGTCTAGACCTTACTTGAGATAGATGATCTTATTCCAGACAATTGTACTCTTGTCTATTACCACTTTTACTCATCAATGTGAGAACCCTCAGCTAGCCTTATCATTGTACCAAGCATCTCTTTGATGTTGAGAAATTTTGACATTGTTGGCTCAAGTGTTGGCTAGGCTGTTATACACTTACTGTAACGAAAGCCATGTCACAATAAAACCTGTCAAACATGAACAAAACAGGTCTTTTCACTTGAACTCTTGACATCTGAGGGTCCTCTTTTTGACAAGTAGAATTGTCTGCATTAGACAGAGTAAAACAATAAAAGGGTCATTTTTGGCCATTATAGCCATACTGTCTGTATGTAGTAATTTTGGTAGACTTTTATTTTTGCTCTGTATACTGTACATATGATACAAGTATAGACAGTCTGTTCATCTCATTAATACATGTAGATGCCTTTGGCTTTCTAACCGTAGCAAGGTAGCCTGCGAAGCAGGCTCTCTTTCGTAGGCATAATTGTTGAATTCAATATGAGGTTCTTCATTCATGTATCTATAATTAACATCTTCGTTCACCTTGTACTTACCCATTTGGATGGTTATGTCACTTACTGTAGGTGCAAACTGTAGACCGAGGGGGCCTGGGAGTGCACTGTGGTATTTGGATTCAGCTTAAGATCTGAGGTGGTGATATCTTGAACTGACCACCCCACTCAGGATAGCTTGCACCTATCACACCAATGTAAATTGGTGGAAAAAAGAACTTACCATTTGCACCATTGAATGGAGGGACCAAAACGAGTGGTGTGTAAAGGAAGAAGAAAAAAGAAAATTTTCCAAGCAGCAGAATGTTTGTCTGGCTGCTTGCCGTATGTATGCACTAATGATGTGCCATTGAGCCGTGCCAGTCTCCCATTAACCACCCTTGACCTATGTCTGCACCAATATAACGAACAACGCGCACCATTACCTAGCTGTTAACCTTGGTTATTGCATAACCCCACTAATCTTCATTTGAGAACATGTCTGATGATTATTGTGTTGTTTATTACATAGGTCCTTTTGTGAGAATAAGTTTGTGTTTGGGAGAAATTATCAGTGAAATTAATGGATAGATTGATTGGTTAAAATGATGCTTTTAATTCAAGAAGGTAAGATTTACAGTAGGTGCCTATAAAGGACTTGGTTTGTGATTCTATCATCAACTGACTTGACTTCCAAGTGACTGGACTTGTGACTTGACTCCAAATGACTTGACTGTACAAGACTCAATCCACCCCTGAATGACTCAACATGTGCTCGACACCCAAATGACTTTAGTTGTGATTCAACCGCCAAGTGACTCGATTTATTGTGACTTGACCCTGGAGTGACTTGGCTTAGTGACATGACTTGGCTTGACTTGACTTGACTTGACTTGACTTGACTTGACTTGACTTGACTTGACTTGACTTGACTTGACTTGACTTGACTTGACTTGACTTGACTTGACTTGACTTGACTTGACTTGACTTGACTTGACTTGACTTGACTTGACTTGACTTGACTTGTTGACCTGAGTGACTTGACTTGTGAGTTGACCCCAGAGTGACTTGACTTGTGAGTTGACCCCAGAGTGACTTGACTTGTGAGTTGACCCCAGAGTGACTTGACTTGTGACTTGACCCCAGAGTGACTTGACTTGTGAGTTGACCCCAGAGTGACTTGACTTGTGACTTGACCCCAGAGTGACTTGACTTGTGAGTTGACCCCAGAGTGACTTGACTTGTGAGTTGACCCCAGAGTGACTTGACTTGTGAGTTGATACCAGAGTGACTTGACTTGTGAGTTGATACCAGAGTGACTTGACTTGTGAGTTGACCCCAGAGTGACTTGACTTGTGACTTGACCCCAGAGTGACTTGACTTGTGAGTTGACCCCAGAGTGACTTGACTTGTGAGTTGGCCCCAGAGTGACTTGACTTGTGAGTTGACCCCAGAGTGACTTGACTTGTGACTTGACCCCAGAGTGACTTGACTTGTGAGTTGATACCAGAGTGACTTGACTCATGACTCACCCCCAACTGACTTGATTCATGACTTGACTCTTAAGTGACTTGACTTGTGACTTGACTCCAGAGTGACTTGACTTGTGACTTGACCCCAGAGTGATTTGACTTATAACCCACCCCCAACTGACTTGATTCGTCATGATTCAACACCCAAGTGACTCAACTTGTGGCTTGATCCCAGAGTGACTTGACTTATGATTTAACCCCAGAGTGTCTTGACATATGCCCCAACCTCTAACAGGCTAGATTTATGACTCATTGCCCAAGTGACTCATGATTCATTACACTCAAGTGACTCCACACCCAAGTGATTTGACATTTGACTCTATAATTTCTTCAGGTGTTACAGCCAAAAGTGAAGATCAAAGGAAAGGATAAAGGAATGTCACATTACAACGGTGGTGTAGATATCGATTTAGCAGGATCAAGGGTAGGTTGTGATTATGTAATAAATGTTAATAATTCTCAGTTTACTTAGTAAATCAGCTTCAGTCGTATACATGTACTGGCCCCACATGACAAATAATTTTCTAATTTCCTTACAGCTAAATGGAAGCTTGCCTAATTTACTTTCCCATGGAAATTCAAATGGAAGCATAGACAGGGATGGATTTGATGAGCAATATGTCGATCTCAAGCGTGAAAATGGAACGTATGCCAATGGCTACATACAAGATGGACATGTAAGTACTGTACGCAGTAATAGAAGTAGTGTGCTGCGTAGGCAGTGTAGAAACAACAATCGAAATATAGTGAGGTTACATGTAGATATACTGCCGAAACAGAGAATGTACGAGTCTAACGTTTCGAGTGAAGGCCCTTCGTCAGAGAGAAACGTTGGGCCTTCACTCGATGGGCCTTCGCTCAAAACGTTAGACTCCTACGTTCTCTGGGCAATTGCTCGAAACGTTAGACTCATACGTTCTCTGTTTTGGCAGTATATCTAACCTCACTATTTTACTGTACACAGTAGTCTTGTCTAGTCTTGAAGTCAATACTGTACAGTCCAGTTTCAAGACACAGTACATATATATATATATATATATATATATATATATATATATATATATATATATATATATATATATATGTATATATATGATAATCTGATTCAACATGTTACATACCTGTATTATGAGGTAATAGTTTACGCATAGATGGAAATCCCTTAGAGTCCCTCCTTTGGTAAATCTTACCCCCTATTAGAGCATCTGTGCACAAGCTAATCATGAGGTAATATATGGGACTCAATAACCCATGATGCACAGTACGTACTGTTATATAATATTTAATTATATAGTACATACTGTTATATATACCATACATGGTGTACAGTATATAGAGAATACATGGGCATGTGGAAATACATGTATGAAGTTTCTTTCAAGTGTTGACCAGGATATCTCATGATGAGCAAAGCAAATGAGTGAGATATTTTGGTCAACACAAGAAATAAATTTCAAATTTGCAAGTATTCATGTATTGCTCTGTTTTAAATTATTATATAAAAAACAGTCCTATTTCCCCACAAAAATCTGTCTAATGCATCCTGTGATAATCGACACATGTGAGATTATATATAATTATGTATCATAAATTATCACACATGTGAGATTATTGTTTTTATTAGTGGTGGAAACCTCAATAAACCACTCTGTTTTATATTAATAAAAACAATAATATAGGTATTGTCAGGCTTGGACTATCCCATTGTGCCATGGCACACTGGCCAGTTCATGCATGGGTATTGTGATGGCTTAACTGCTAAAAATGTGTAAGGGGCTATTTGGTGATTCAGTACAGTATTTTATCAATATTTTTTCTTATAAATCAAACTTTATCTCTTTTTCAGGAACCTGTTGATCTTTTTGCCATAGTTTTAGAACTTGTTGACAATGAGAAACGTTTTGGCTTCTCTGTTGTTGGAGGAGTTGATGAAGGATTTCGACCTCGAATTGACGAGGTTGTTGAAGGTACTGGCGAGGAAAAAAAACAAAAATTACTTATGCCAAACAACTAGAATCATGAAAAAGTTTTTCAAATGATTGCCCTTTTCCAACTAATTGAATTTTAACATATTAGTTTTCAATATTATGAAAAACTTCACACACTGTTCAACAAAGTGAACGTTTACAGTATTTAAGTTTGATGTCAGTCGTAAGATCATGTTTTCTTATGCAATGTTGGTTTTATATGCACAACTTTATTATCAGTGTAATTATAAAAGTATTTTGATGCTTGAATCTTTGCATAATTCTAACAATAAAATTGTATTTTTTCCCTGTTATATAATTAGGTTTACCAGCAAACAGAATGGGTGTGAGAGTCGGAGATGAAATAGAAAAAGTGAATGAAAAATCTGTTCGATATTCAACACATGCTCAAATTGTAACAACTATTCATGAGGTGATATATTGTTTTGTTTTTTTAAGTTGAAGTTTGTAAATTTAGTGTACAGCAAATTTAGGAGTGTGCAAGTAGTATGTACAATACTAATGTTTATAATCATTCTTGTGTTTTAGAGTGTTAGAAAGGGTCAAATAACTCTCACACTGAGAAGGAAAAATGTCCGAACATTCACAGGTAATTATTATGAAGTATTGTGAAGATACAGTTAGTAGTATATAGAAATACAGTACACTACAATGTAATTTGTTGTTACAGTTGATTTCATGTTACTTTAACTGTAATTACTGTTGTGTGTTGCAAAGTTCATCGTCAAAATTGTTGTTGACTTGCTGCTGCTGCTGCTGTTGTTGTTGCTAAGCACTGTTGTTGTTGTTGGTACCAGTGTTGTTGTTGCTGCTGGTAGTGTTGTTGATGCTGTTATTACTGTTGTTGTTCCTGCTGCTGCAGCTGTTGTTGTTCTTGCTGCTGCTGTTGGTGTTGGCGTTGTTGTTCTTGCTGCTGCTGCTGCTGTTGTTGTTGTTCTTGTTGCTGCTGCTGTTGGTGGTGTTGTTGTTCTTGCTGCTGTTGTTCTTGTTGCCGTTGCTGCTGCTGCTGCTGCTGCTGTTGTTGGTGTTGTTGTTCTTGTTGTTGTTGCTGCTGCTGTTGTTGATGTTGTTCTTGCTGCTGCTGCTGCTGTTGTTGGTGTTGTTCTTGCTGCTGCTGCTGCTGTTGTTGGTGTTGTTGTTCTTGCTGCTGCTGTTGTTGGTGTTGTTGTTCCTGCTGCTGCTGCTGTTGTTCTTGTTGCTGCTGTTGCTGTTGGTGTTGCTGTTGTTGTTGTTCCTGCTGCTGCTGCTGCTGTTGGTGTTGTCATTGTTGTTCCTGCTGCTGCTGCTGCTGTTGGTGGGAAAATGTGAGGTGTGTAGGGTAAGGTGTTTGTTCATGCCCACGAATGTTAGAGCTAAGCTAAGAGTTTTGGTAAAAGGTTAGTCTCTTTGCTCTCTATTTGACAGTAGATTATTATATACAGTACAGTTCACTTGAGGCCTTAAAGTGCCTATATCGTGCTTGGGGATTTTACATATTTAGGATATTTGGGACCTTCTGAGAAGATTTGTAATATTTCTTTCCTAAAATTTCATCTTCATGGACTTTTTTGCCGTTAAAGTTGACGGAAGTGACGTCAAAAGAGGAATTTGTCCACTTTACAGATTACTCCTTTGACGTGCCTTCCGTCAACTTAGGAGTCTAACGTTTCGAGCAAAGGCCCTTCGTCAGAGAGAAAGGGCCTTCGAAGGGCCTTCGCTCGAAACGTTAGACTCCTACGTTCTCTGTTTCGGCAGTATATCTAACCTTACTTTATTTCGATTATAATAGTCTACTGTCGAATAGAAAACAAAGAGACTAGCCTTTTACCAAAACTTTTCGCAGCTTAGCTCCAGCATTCATGGACATGAGCAAACACCAGTGCCCTACACACCTCACATTTTTCACGTTCTCCTTACAGTATTCAAATTACGATCTTATCGGCATTATTTACGCTCTTGGCATTCTTTTCGTATATTTATTATATTACAACTACCTACAACACTACAATATTCCGCATATTTGAGAGAGAAATTTCCGGCACGCGTCGCGTCTTGACTGGGGGCAACTCGTTTCATTTGTGTCTCATTTGTTGTGTCTCACTAAGCATTATTGTCGACTTCAGCTCACTTTTCAAAGCGCCGTTCGGAAGTTCGTTGCCAAGCGGTGTCAAATTACGTTTCTAGCTAAATTCTGAAGTTCATTACGAAGTTCGGTTTGAAGTTCGAATGTTCGATTTGAAGTTAGTTCAGCTTTGCGCCATTCTTTGGCTATGCCGTTGGTAATTTGGAATTGCAGATTGATTAACGACATACTTTCCAAAAGAAATCCTATCAAAAGAAAGTCTGGTCGACTGAAGGTTTTCCCGCGTAAATGTGAACTTCGAATCGAACATTTGAACATCATATCGAAGTGGAACTTCGCAATGAACTTCTGAATTTAGAAACGTAATTTTAGCCGTGTTTACACGGCCAAAATTTAAGCACGCTTAAGTTAAGCGTGCTTAAAATGCGCCACCTTGGTGCGTTTACACGGTCATTTAATAATCCCTTACTAAAACACGTACACCATTATTCAACATGGTGGACGAGCTATATTTTTGGTTTTGGAAGCTTCGTATGGGTAGCGCGCGTTAAAGAACAACGGAAGACATGGGTACACGAGATAGAGTAATAGCTAAAAGAAAGAAAGGAACAAAGAATAGCGAGATGGAAGCTTCTACAGCACGCCAAAAAAATGCATTTTTATCGTATTAATAACACCATATTAATAGCAAGCGTTTTTCAATCCCGTTGCGTTTACACAGCCAAGTTAAGCGCGATTAACTGGCCGTGCTCAGTTTAATCCACCCCCTTGAGGTGGTGCAAAGTGCAAACTAATCGCGATTAATTTACGCCAATCTGTTTACACGGATATTTTAAGCCCGCTTAAAGTCAGACGTGGCTCAGATCTCGCTTAAATTTTGACCGTGTAAACAGGGCTTTTATACTTGGCAACAAATGAGTAATTATAGTCAATTTTTAGAAGGCATGGGTGTTTGCGCCTGTCTCGTTTGTAGCTTTGTAAATATATAATGCTGTATAATTTTCTCAATAAAGTTTTAAAAACATCCAATTTGGACAAAATCTTTTGTAAAAATGATAAAGTGTGCTTTAAAAAATAAGTTTCAAAATTTTGCTCAAAAGTGCTGTCAGATCGCGGGAATTAAAATGCCATTTTAGAGACCCCAATTTCAAAAATTTTACAGGAGGACATGCCTGGACCGCAAGTTTGATTGACGTTTTCAAAATCTGAAATCCGCCCCTGATATTGGCGTGTATTGTGAGTTGATTGAGAGATGTACAGTAGCTTTGACGAAAACAAGTTAATTGTTCATATAATTTAACCAAATTGTTTTAGTTAATGAGGTGATTTGATAAAGAAATGCGATAAAACAAGACTACGGAAATATATTACTTTAAAGCATCTAATGGAATAAAAACATTGCTCGAATTGTTTTACAATATAGGGAAGCGTGCACTGAAAATTTGTTTAGTTTTTTGAGCGTAAAATTGTCAAATTTTACTACATGGCTAAATATTTTTTGTGAAATTTGAGCTCTCGGCTGCAAGGTCGATGACGTATATATGCAGGTGTACAAGTATACAGAGAAAAATAGATTTCGGAATATTAATCCATATTTCGCCATCTGCATATGTCATTAGGTCGGTATACTTTATTCACAGTCTTTCCTTATTTTGTAATGTCAACTGATACTGGCCAACTGATACTCCTGAATAACGTGAAGCGTACGTATTGGACTTAGTTTCATTTTTTGAGACATGGTTATATTTAGAAAACAACGCACAACTTGATTAATTAAATTTCAAATAGACTTGTAATAACTACCATCTGCAATTAGCAAAAGCTCGTCGAGACAGAAAGTAATTTGGACAAACATACCAAAAAAAAATTTACAGTATAGGAAAGAAGAAAACAAGCCTTACGTTTGTTGAAAATATATAAGATCGGAATTTTTTACTTTAAAAACCGTATTTACGTACATAGTCATTGGTAATAGTCGAGAGTTTTGAGAGAAACTGTTGATAAATTAAAATAGAGTTGAACTGGTATGATAAAAGGAGTTTTATTATTTATGATTTATTATGTAGGAGTTTTTATTTAATGTTACGGTTTCTTTTAGTTCTGGGGTGTTTTTCTAGGTATTTTAAAGTTTTTGTACCTTTTGTATAATAGTACTTTCAACTTGGAGTTTGTAAAGTTTTGTTAGTTCTTGCTGTATACAAATGAAAGCGTTTTGAATTTGGCATGTATGAACAGTCTTGGCCAAAAACGATACAAACAATCACTTATATTTTAAGCTTCAAGGCCCTAAATATATTTCGAACATGTCCAGACTCGCGCTGATTTTAAAAGTTAATATCTCCTGAACCAGTACAGGTATGGTTCTGAAATTTTATGACTTTTCCTAAATATGTATGGGCTTTTTGGTGAAAAAATATTACGCCAAAAAAAACTTACAGCGTAGTCGTGAACACCTACCAACACTAAATTTCAGCAGACCATTTTTCTTATGTTTTCTTTTATAATAGTTACAATAAAAGTAAGCACTTTTTAATAAAGAGAAACTATTTTTTTGATATACTACCTTTTTTATGTTAACAAAACAATAAGAAAACGAATTTTGGAAATTCTAAAAATCCGGGGATTTTGCAATTAATGACGTCAAAATGACGTCATAATTTGTTGCCATGACAACATGACAACCCCCCCCCCCCCCCCCCAGTCCCAGAAGACCCAAAACAGCCCAGTCTGGATAGGGTTAAAGTAAAATCGTCTAATTATATAACCTTAGGAATAGTGGACAGAACTTTGAACAAGCACGTTATAAAACCTTGTATATTTACACAATTCTTTTTCGTCGCATATTAAAAACTCAGAATCTTTGGCTACTTTTAGAAACAGCATAAGTAATTTGGGTTTTACCAACAAAATTAATGTTGGTTGTAAGTGCATGTGTTGTACTTGAGTTTTTTGTAATTATTTGCATAGTTTTACTTATGCTTTTTATATTATAATGGATAACTATACATTTTAAAAATTTAATATACCTTTTAAAAATTTTATTGTAAAATATATAGTAACATATATTAATTGTTGTAATTCTTAATTAATTATTGTCGAGCATTTTTAACATGAGCCTCTGGCTCGGGAGACTGGGCAACCACTCCCCATGCCGCCGACATTGAATAAATATTCGTATTCGTATACAGTTAGCTATAGTTATAATTAGTGGTGTGCGTCGGATCGGATTGACCCCTTAAGGCCTGGCCAAACGCTTTCAACATTTCGTTCAACATCGTTCAACATTGTTGAACGCGTGTTGAACGAAAATTTGAACATCACACGGGTGGTGTGCAGTGGCGTGGTGGAAGGGGGAGAGGGGGGGGGCGGGCTGCAAGGCCCCCCAGCTGGGGTTGCAGAAGGGGCGCCAAAACTTAATAGCACCCCGACTAGTAAACATTTCGTTTGTACTGTACTTAGATTAATCTTTCCGGCTTTCCTCTGGAACTGTAGTTTCGCAATTGCAACACCTAGGTCTTCAATGGTGGGATATAAAGATCTGAAATCTGTAATCTTTTATGTTTTCTATGATGTTTTATAATCTTCAGAATTCTGTAAAATCTCACTCCAAAATGCAGGAAATGGCATATCAGAGACTCTAGATTTCAAAATTTTCCGGGGGGGCATGCCCCCGGACCCCCCCTGATATTTGCCGCTACTTCCGCGCTCGCATTGGCGTCGCCATTGAGACAACCCGTTGTTTGTTGTAATATTATTGCTATTTGAGTTATTTTAAAACAAAAAATGTGATCATTTATCAAATACAGTAATGTCTTTTTTCTTTTCTTTTTTCTTTTTTTTCTTTTTTTTTGGGGGGGGAGCCAAAGATAATCTGGTCACCCCAGCCTGGAACTTGCCACCACGCCACTGGTGGTGTGTGCTGTTAGGGCGCTGTGCCTCTCACCAATAGTTAGGCCCGGTCGGACAGGTTAGTACTTGGGTGGGTGAGCGTTTGGGAATAACCCCGTACTCCACCAGCTTGGGACTTATGTGAGTAGGGTTTAGTTGGTCTCTCCTGTGCTCCGAGGGTTTTTCGCCGGGTTCTCCAGTTTTCCTCCCTCTGCAAAACCAACACCTAGGTCTTAGCTGTAATTCGTAGGCGATATGTGTCGTATGGCGGCTGCCTGAGCGCCTTTAATATGCCTTCGACTCGGCCATGTCAAAAATTATTGTAAGGCGCATTTGAAAACCTTAAAGTTGAATTTGCGCGGTATAAATACTTGTTATTATTATTATATTATTATATGGGGATTATCTCAGCGCTCATCAAAATCTTGTCAGCGTAGTCTGAGCTTGACTGGTTGGCGCGCGCTTATAATACGTGGTATTGTCTCAGCACCCATCAAAGTCTTGTCAGCGTGGTCTGAGCTTGACTGGTTGGCGCGCGCTATCTATGTAATAGATACTTGGTCAGCGGTTTATCCCAAACAAATTAACAAGACTGTATAATTCGACTTTTTAAACAGATAATACCAACAGTCTGCCTGAGAGAGGTCGTTTGGGAAACCGGAACAACAACAACACCCACGAAGTTCACGCCAACATATCTGAAAAGACGCGGGAAAAACTCGAGAACATTCTCCGAAATCAAAACCGACAACTTCCGACTCGTACTACAGGCCAAATGTCATCATCCCACGACGACACTCCGACGAACTCGATGGGAAACCGAAGACGAGGCGGTCGGGACTCGCCGAAATCCAAGAATTCTCCAAACGGCTCGTACCAGTCTGGCTCTACTCTTAGCCTTAACCATCAAAACAACGCCCAGAATAGTTCCCCGGTGAGGACTGTTGATCCTCCGTTTTTTGGCATGGATAACTTTGGTTACGAATGGAGACAAAGTCACTACGATATGTCGACCCCTGCCTACAATGAAGCCATACACGGCCCGAGCCGCATATCCTACTTGAGCTCAGGGTCGGACGATACTGGTGTACCGATGATGGATGCTGAAGGTTTGTATATAGCAGCCTTTTAAAGGGATACTCCAGGCCCAAAACAAGTCTTGTTCAAATGAAAGACTTATGTCACCATAGCTCCGAATGGCTATTAGTTTCCTTCAAATATTTTTAGTTTGGGAGAAATTTGACTTTGTTTGCCATATTTTCCATATACTGTGAGCCGCCATTGTTGCTTGATTGCGGACGAAAACGCTCGCTCCCAATACTATTTCGACGTCGTTGAGTGATTGAAACAGTTTCCTCTTTTGTTATGAGTTGTTTCTATCACTCCATGACGTCAAAATACTATTGGGAGCGACCGCTTTCGCCCGCAATCAAGCAACAATGGCGGCTCACAGTATATGGAAAATACGGCAAACAAAGTCAAATTTCTCCCAAACTAAAAATATTTGAAGGAAACTAATAGCCATTCGGAGGTCACATAGGTCTTTTATTTGAACAAGACTTGTTTTGGGCCTGGAGTATCCCTTAAAGAACCTGTACACACGAGACCGGTTAACTCGTGGGATAGGATAGGATAGGATTACCCTATCGTACCCTATCGCTCAGACCAAGTTGCCCCTAGGTCCATAGTTAAAGTGTATATGAAATGAAAAACAAGTTTGTCTAATTTGGAAGAACTCTTGAAATGGTGAAGTAACATCTTCTACAGTTTGTCCATATCTTACTTCGTTCTTGAGTTATTAAAATTGGTTTGATATGTAAATGATCACACTGCATACGTCACATTGTATAATGAGTTACTGAGAAATCGTGCATATCATTCACATTAATCTGTTAAATCGATCGAACCTGTGTTTGTTTAAAGTCATGAGACAAATACACCTACATGCCCGGTTTCGTGTGACTTTGTTCGATAACTTCATTAATATTACTAATTTTCCAACAACTCATTATACAATGTGACGTATGCAGTGTGCTCATTTACATATCAAACAAATAGTAATATCTTAAGAACGAAGTAAGATATGGAAAAGCTGTAGAAGATGTTACTTTACCATTTCAAGAGTTCGTCCAAATTAGACAAACTTAATTTTCATTTCATATACACTTTAACTATACCTCCATGTGAACACTTTCACCCAAGTTATCTCGGGGGTTAGGGTCAACTTTTGTATAATTACGCATGCGTACGTACATCAACGTAGCTTTGTTGTTACCCGGGATAATTCGGTGTGAACACTGATCTCAAATAATAGACTCATTATACTGGATAGAGCATCTATTGTTTCGCGCGTGGCAAAAATTGAAGTCGGAAGTGAGGCTAAAAATCTCGCGGCGGCCATATCCAGTGGGACGCACAATATTGCTGAATCATAGTTTTCGACTTTGGTTTTCGCTTTAAATGATCGGATTTTTAACGAAAACCAGCTAAATTTTTGTGACATGTATCTGTCGCTATGGGAGAACTTAAAAGTGGCTGTATGAAAACCAAGTGGGTCCCACCTGAAATGGCCGCCGCTAATTTATTCCGACTTCACAGTGAGCACCGGATGTTCTATCCAGTATAATGAGTCTATTATTTGAGATCAGTGGGTGTGAAGCGTTCATATGAAGCTGGGCTTAATTTCGAGGTCAGGGATAACTCGCTAGTTGCGTCTTATCATGTGAAACAGGACCAACTTTGACCCTAGCCCCAGTCACGTCGCCAGACCTGGGAGAGTGGGGGGACAAAATGATGACGTCATCGTAATATGACGTCATCGCTATATGACGTCATCGGTACATGACGTCATAATTGTTGGTACCTTCATGTTAATTCTACATGATAGTTTTTATATAGATAATTGTGATTTTAAAATATGTATGATGGTTTCTGGTTGTTTCCGGTAGTGCTAACCCAACACTACCTGTAACCTCCACATTAACCTTAACGCCCAAACATTCGTAAACCTAATCCAAATTATTATGTGGACCTAACACATAACACATAGCAGTCTCCAGAGCGAACTAACGCAAGAACAGATATGAAAAACACATTCACACACTTGTAAACTATTTGACCATTTCATACACCCCTCCCCCCCCCCCCCCCCATGTTTCTAACCGGATTTGGAAGAATCTCAAAATTGGTCTTGAAGAGAACTGAGGGGGGGGGGGGAGGGGGACGCGCCCCCTCCCCCCCCAAGGCCACCCCCTAACGACGCCACTGCCTAGCTCCCGAGATAACTCGGTCTCAAGTGAACTAACCTGAGTATCAGGCATTATTCTCGTCCTCCGCTAAAAAGCAAGTGGGGGCGACGAGAAATAAGGCCTGATACAATTCTTTACCTGGCCGTTTTCCGCCCCCAAATGAATTTTCTCAATCTCCAATCGACGAAGCTTTAATCGCACAATCCAGCCGTTCCAAGTTTGAAATTGCTGTTTCCTTAGATATTCAAGCGGACTCACGACTACAATCCAGAATTGTTTCAGAGTAATTCCTTCACGAGCTTGCTTATACAGTTTATATAAGTCTTCGTAGACGCTTGGGAGAAGTTGGTATATTAAACTCTTGCCATAACCAGTACGGAGTACAGCTAGCACATCCTCATTAAACAGGACTTTTTCTATACATTCGCGCTGTTCTTTCTATAGATTTTTTAGTTTAAACTTCACTAAACATCGTTGAATCGCTAGGTTCGTTAGATGCTTTGTTAATTATGTAAAGCATAATTCATAAACAAATCAATCACAATCAAATCAAATCACAACGTAACGTAATGTCTCAGACATTACGAGACCTTGCGTTACATTGTGAGAACTGACGTTACGTTGTGAGATGTTACGTTGTTAGACCTTATACGTTACATCACACGTCTGTTACATTACACCAAGCTCGCGCATGTATACGTTTATCATACAGTATCACTTATCGTACGTTACGTTGTGAGACGTTATATTACGTTGTGAAACCTTACGTTACATTGTGAGATCTTACGTTACGTTGTCAGATCTTAGGTTACATTGTGAGATCATACGTTTCATTGTGAAACCTTACGTTACATTTTGAGACATTACGTTACGTTGTTAGACCTTACGTTACACTACATTACATTACATTACATTACATTACATTACATTACATTACATTACATTACATTACATTACATTACATTACATTACATTACATTACATTACATTACACAAACCAATCAAAATAGAGCTTTTCGGGCTATAGCCAATCAGGACGACTTCCAAGATCTGGAAGTACTGCACGAACGTTTAACGACGTTTGTGTCAGGCCATAGTTTACAATTGGCCTAGTGATTGCGAGTTACATGTGAACAGGTCCTAAGAGGAGTATTTTCTCTGTTACGTGTACCGTATTTACTCGTTCAAGCGCCGCGGCGCTCTTTAAATTTTTAGTGTTTTGGATGCGGCGCTTATTTGAGGGCGGCGCTCTTTAAAAATTATTTTATTTGTAAACGACAACAAGAAATCTTATCAACAAAATAAACATGTTTCAGATGTTATCTTGTCATTCACATTGAAATATACTCACTTTGAACATATAAACACTGTAATACAGGACAATAAATTTCCGAGGCTGTAGTTGCTTTTTAGTTTGGCTTCTCGAACAATTCTGTCTGACGGTGCTTCGATTAAAGGTGGTCTACAGTCGGTTCTGCGCATGTAGGGAACTAATGTTTACATCTTTATTTACAAAAAAAATATTGATACCTTATTTAAGATTGTAAGCTTTTCTTGCTTCCTCTTCATTACTTGTACCCAAAACAAAACATTTTCAAAAAGAAATAGAAGAAATCCGAAGAGATATCCTCGCCGAATCACTTGGTTTTCTGCCATGTTCTTCCCAACGGTTTACATTGAGCTGAGTACTTCAAGTAATTATCTACGAATGTCATGTTTTGGAGCCCCCACTTGGCACATGCGCAGAACCGACTGTAGACCACCTTTAAGCACCGCATTGTTGTGAATAAGTGCGGCGCTTATTCGTGGGCGGCGCTCTTTAATATTTTTGCTCTCATATGCGGCGCTTAATCGGGGGCGGCGCTTAAACGAGTAAATACGGTATTTCAAGGAAAGAGCTCAAAGCTTAGCAACCCTTTCAAATTTTGTTTACGCTGACGTCAGCTAAAAAGAGGCGTAGTCGGACAAAAATAGTTAAAATAGTATACTCAAACTTCACAAGTAGCTTTCATCTTTGGTTATCCACTCCAAATACGCAGACTATAGAACTAGATAATTCATGTAGGGGTAACCTGTCTTGTGCATTTGCGTCTAGATTGTCAGGTGCTTATTTCGGCTGTAATGGAACATGCTGCTAGTGAGAATGACGAACAACTTATGGATGATCTGAGAATTTTGGAGTCCAGTCTTCGTACGAGACAATTTCAGAATGCGTTGAAGGTGACTGCTTTAAAAAGTACACGTTGTTCGTTTGCCTGTCTGTCCGTCCGTCCGTATGTCCGCCTGTCTCTGTCTGTCTGTCTGTCTGTCTGTCTGTCTGTCTGTCTGTCTGTCTGTCTGTCTGTCTGTCTGTCTGTCTGTCTGTCGGTCGGTCGGTCGGTCGGTCCGTCCGTCCGTCCGTCCGTCCGTCCGTCTGTCTGTCTGTCTGTCTGTCTGTTCTCCTTTTTTTCTTAACCACTCTTTCGATTTCTATTATTCTTCTCTCATATACTATTATTTTTTGTTTATTTTTAAATCTCAGGTCCAGTGTAAGATAATTGAGTTGGAAAACCAAGGAAGAGGTCCTCATTTCGTAAACGCGCATCGTGATGATGCCTCGGCGATTCGTTCCCAGGTAACATCGGCTTTTCGTTTATCTACCGACTGTATTATATGCTAATGATAACGTCTTTAAACTTAGTGTCTTTACCAATGATCGTCACTATTAGTATGGCCAAACTTGTCAATTGAATTGAGTTCAATTTAGCGGTATGGAGTAGAATGACGTGGAATGGAATGGAGGGAAGTGAAGTAGGGTATGGTACTAGAGTGGATTTCTCAGATACCCAGCTATCGGGACATTTCATAGTAGCTGAGTTGAGTTGACAGTCACGATCGGAAATCGCATAGAAAATCGGCCACTTTCATGCGGCAGTTCGCAATCCACGTGCGTGCTGGCTCAAGTGAGTTCTGAGGACATTTGAAACTGATGAATTTGAGAAGGGTAATGGATTCGTACATCGCGAAAATTCCACGAGTTGTCAACAAACCGTATTCTATGGCAAGCCTAACCTTCGTGCTATGCGCTCGTGGAAGAATTATGGTCGAGCGACGATTTTGAGCGGAGATGTTTGACTTTGAGCTCGGGGTGTCCTCGCTCCTGTCGGCCGTGTATTGATGACGTTTACACGCAAGATATTCGTTCTACGCATGCGCAGCTAAAACAGGTCAGCCTGGATTAGGTCCCCGTCGACAGCCGCAATTTCCGATCGTGAAAGTGAAGTAAATAGTACAATATAGTGGAGTGGAAAGTGGAGAGTGGAATGGAGCGCGACGTGGAGTGGGTGGGGTAGAGAGGACTGGGATATAGTTTAGAGTGGGGTAGAGATGAAGGTGGGATTGGGTGGAGTAGAGTGGGGTGAAGTAGCGAGTGTAATAAAGTGGGGTGCTGACTGGAAAGTGACGTACAGCGAAGAGAGGAGTGTAAAGAGGAGAGTGCCAGTGGAGTAGAATGGGGAAAGGGGGAGAGGAGACAATTGGAATGTAGTGGCAAGCGAGATGGAGAGTGGAGTAAAGTAAATAGACAAGTGTAGAGTAAAGTGGCATGGAGGGGGGTGTAGCATGGAGTGGCGAGTGTAATGGTTTGGGTGGAGAGTGGCGTACAGTACTACAGTGAAGAGAGGAGTGTAAAGAGGAGAGTGGAGTAGAATGGGGAACGGGGGAGAGGAGAGAGTTGGAATGTAGTGGCAAGCGAGGTGGAGAGTGGAGTTAAGTAAATAGTCAAGTGTATAGAGTAAAGTGGCATGGAGGGGTGTAGCTAGATTTGTTGGCGAGCGGAAAGGCGGGAGAGTGGAAAAGCGGGAGGAAAGAGGCGGACTTGTTTTGCTTGCAGATTTTTGAATCTAATTAAATATTCTGGTGGGAAATCGCTGAAATGTACATCGCCCTGTTTTGACGTGTTTCGGGTTGTCGTACATGCAATGGAAAGTGGTTCTACCACTACTAAAACATTTTCAAGAGTCTGTTTAACTCCAACTTCCAACGATAGCACTTGCAGAGCAATTTAGTCGGAATATAATTATTTCCCGAATTACGTCACCGGTCGAAAAATTCACCGGTGAATTTTGGCGCGCTGCAGGTGGGAAAAGTCCTTTTCAACGAGGAACCGAAAAGTCAAAAATGTTGAAAGATGTTTGAAATGGACTTTGAGAAAGTCTAGGGTGTAGCATGGAGTGGCGAGTGTAATGGTTTGGGTGGAGAGTGGCGTACAGCACTGCAGTGAATAGAGGACTCAGGAGTTTAAAGAATAGAGTGAAGTGGAGAGTGGAATTCTGTCCAATGGAGTTAAATTCAGTCGTTTACGAATTAACTTAAAAGCGTATTTGTATTTTTAGATTACGAGCTTTATAGGAAACCAAAGAGCGGTTTCAAGAGAAGCGCGGGAACTGGCGCAAATTTTAGACACAATTCATATGAAAGTAAGCTGAGTTTGATTACTTTATATCACGCTAGCTTGAAATACCTCGCAAAATGACACGTTACCTCACCTATGAAACAAAACCGAAAACTTTTTCGCATGTTTTTGCTGTACAAGCTGTCGTAAGTTAAACTCAGAGAAAAACTCTGAGCTCCAGACGGGATTCGAACCACTGATCTCTATATAAACTGGATGGGCCATTGGGCCGGATTTTGCGTGCCAGTTGTATGATGACGTGACCACTACACGCCTAAAAATCTCGCAAGTTGTTACAGCATTGTTGCCTGAACAATGCTGTAACAACTTGTTGACATATGTGAACAACATTGATAAATGAACAACATTGTTCATCATTGTCTCAACAAGTTGTTACAGCTTGATGAAACAACAACCGTTGTTCACCATGTTGTAACAACCGAAGAACGTGTTGATACATCAACCATGTTCACCATTGTTGTAACATTGTTGTTCATCGTTGTTATTTCATCATGCTGTTACAACATGTTGTATCATGTGCGAACAACGTTGTTGGCTATAAAAATGTGCTGTTGGAACAACTTGTTCATGACTGTTGATTTATCCGTGAACAAGTTGTTCGAACCATAAGTGAACAACTTGTTGACAACTTGTTCACGGCGAGCAGCACAACATTGTTCACGCGTGTTGACAAGCGTGAACAAGTTGTGCGTTTTTACGCGTGTACCCAAGATGGCTGCCACTGAAGTTCATAGCTTTCGTCGATTGAAAACAGACAAAAAGTGTTATTTTAAGAAAATTTAAACGAATGTAAGGACACAAGAAGTACTTAATAAGGTTTAAGACGTTAATTTCTTCTATTTGTTTCTGTTACTGAGCTATAAAACCTTTAAATTTCGTTGCTTTTCTTCAGTGCCGACAACGAAGAAACTTCACGATAATATAAACTGAAAAACAGACTATAAAATCTACGACGAATTCAATTTCAAGTCTTTTATAGTAATCTTAATGCCTTAACAATATTTCGTGTTGTGTACTTGCCATCGTTTGACTGTATTTGTTGTTAAACAGTGAAAACTAAACGAACCGGCATCTGTTGTTTGCTTTACGGCTTTTCCGACTCCCCCAGCACAGCACACATAATATACCTACCCCCGGATAATCTGACCGTGCCGACGTCAAGATTGCTTATCGCAGTCAATTTTAGGATTGGGAACTAGTTCTAAGGCCACAATGCGTCATATGTTCCACTACGTAAGATGGCGGCGACTGCCACGGAATGTTTGACTGCTGGCCATAGGGAAGGGCCCATCCAGTTTATTTAGAGATCAGTGATTCGAACCCACAACCTTCCAAATGCCAGGCGGACGCTCTCACCACTGAGCTACTGAAACTCAGATGGTAGACCGAGGTTTTTTTCGATATTTATACGCCTGGGAACTAGTAGAAAAACTTCACCAACTCAAGCTGAAAACACTAATAACGTACAAAAAACATTAACTGAAAATAAACTGACACAATGCGACTTGTAGTCTAACAACCAGGGGCGGACTGGCCAGTCGGGCTTACCGGATAAAAAAGTAAAAAAATAGGCATGTCTAGACATGCATGTATCTACTGCGGTCAATCATGCCTATAACTACTATGGTAAAAACAATGCTGTAATTACTGTATGTATAGTGCTTCTAGTGACCTTGTATTCAGAGCTGAACAAGATTTTTGTCAAGATTGTCAATGCTAGCCATGCTGGGTTTTTTACCTATTTGATGACCTAACCCAAACAAAAACCCTAACCCTAATCAGTAACTGTGTTTACCGCTTATATTATACGCTTACCGACCTAACCTGACACAGTGATGTGATTCGGGTACGGTAAAGTGTAAACTACCCGACTGCTGAATACATGTCAACATGGATCATAAATTGCCTCGTCTGAATATGAAATTGTCCAAAGACTATTTTAAAGAGGCTTTCAAAAACGTATCATCATTCCAACAACGTCTATAGTACATCACATTAAAAATTGACAACGATTCATACTTAAAATACTTACTAAGCTTGTAAAACTTGAAATAAATATCTCGCTCCCTGAATATCTCACTCTCGAGCCTTTAATAACTCCATGCTGCCATAGCATTGACTTACATGAAGTACTTCGTTTACAATTTTGGCTTCGGTGGTTTGTCGTGAGTCAGTCGTTGAATTCTATGTTTTGATTGGCTCTGAAGGCATTCTATTGTTAACTTAACTTAACTTAACTTAACTTAACTTAACTTAACTTAACTTAACTTAACTTAACTTAACTTAACTTAACTTAACTTAACTTAACTTAACTTAACTTAACTTAACTTAACTTAACAGCGCGACAACATTCTATCTACTGCTTCGCAGTAGATACAAAAAGGCTATGTATCAATCAGGCAATACATGCTCGAAAATAATTATCTAGCGTTTATAGTGGAAGCTATAGTTTCTTCCCACAATTCGAGTTCTGGAATTATGAAGAAAGCAATTAAACGTGGTGCACAGAAAAGGCGTAAGAAAAAGGTGGACGACTTGCAAGAAGGCTGAGCTCCTCTGAAAAGAGAACAATGTTTAGGATCCACGGAGTTGGAGGGAAGTGGACCAATCTTCCCCCCTTTTTCCTCCTAATATAGAGTCGTTCTTTACAATTTGTTGAGATTACTCAGAAAGAAACTGTGGATCTAAAAAGTTTGAAACGCTTCAAACATCTGATCTACAATCATATTAAAATATACAGTATGTTGTATAGTCGATAAGTGGTTATCGCATGGGAAAGAATGCGTACGGAAATGCGTCGTCCTTTGTTTTTATTGGTAACCCTCAGGCCTTTACAGGCTTTGACCTTACAGTCCATGCATATTTTTACATTCAGCGTTAATGTATGTTTTCACAAACTAATATACTATATAAAGCCTAATTTGGACAAAATCTTTGTTAAAAATGACGAAATTTGCCATTACAAATTTGCTCGAAACTGATGTCAGAATGCGGGAAATGCCATTTCAGAGACCCAAATTTCAAAAATTTTCCGGGGACCCCCCTTCCCTACACATGCATGCGGACCCACAACAACTTGGTTTGGAAACTGGGCCCCGTTTTACAACAAATCGCCCAGGCCCTTCTGACATAGCCAGTCCGCCCCTGCCAACTAGTACTTGTGACACACGTACGGATAGGCAGTTTAACTACTTCCGGCAGATCACCACCATTTCACTTTGCTCTATCTAAAACACTGCATGCCTTACGCAGCACTCTACTTTTTTAGATCAATTTAAATCCTTTTTATTTTTTTCTCAGGAATTCCTAACGGCTCATGATCGCGCAGCTAAAATAGATCGTCCAAATTTCGCAGAGACCGAAAGTCTGCCTGCATTTGATCGAACCGACAGTTGCCGAGTGTCGAGCGACAGTAGAATATCGAATGGTCAAATATCGTCGGGCGAAGATGATCAAGTGAAGATTGTCAAGATTGACAAGTCTGACGAGCCTCTTGGAGCGACAGTGCGCAATGAAGGGACAGCGGTTGTGATCGGGAGAATTGTGAATGGAGGGGCAGCACAAAAGAGCGGTAAGTAATGCAATGCCATCTAATGTAATGTGATGTAATGTGATGTGATGTGATGTGATGTGATGTGATGTGATGTGATGTGATGTGATGTGATGTGATGTGATGTGATGTGATGTGGTGTATTGTGATGTAATGCAATGCAATGTAATGTAATGAATGTAATGCCATCTAATGTAATGTGATGTAATGTGATGTGGTGCAATGTAGTGTAATGTAGTGTGATGTAATGTGATGTAATGTGATGTAATGTGTTGTAATGTGATGTAATGTAATGTGATGTAATGTGATGTAACGTGATGTGATGTAATGTGATGTAATGTGATGTAATGTAATGAATGTAATGTAATGCCATCTAATGTAATGTATAGTGTAATGGAATGGAATCTAGTGTAAGGGAATGGAATAAAAATGTTAAATATGTGAAAGATTTAAAAATGCAATGTAATGCAATGCAATGTAATGTCATCTAATGTGATGTAATGCAATGCAACGCAATGTAATATAATGTGTAATGTAATGTAATGAAATGGAATTTGATGGAATTTAATGGAAATTAATGTGATGTGATGTGGTGTGGTGTGGTGTGGTGCAATGCAATGTAACGTGATGGAACTTAACGTAACGCAGTGCAGTGCTGTCAGTTTCTTTTAATTTTTCATGATTTGTATCACTTTATTTCATTATAAATAATTATTTTTTCCAGGCCTTCTCCACGAAGGGGATGAAATCATCGAAATCAACGGTGTTAACATGCAAGGAAAGAGTGTGGAAGAAGTGTGTGAATTGCTCGCTGACATGAACGGCACGTTAACGTTCTTGATCAAACCTTCAAATAAGACTGAACATAACTTGTATACGTCAGCTGAACTTCACGTTCGCGCCTTGTTTGACTATGATCCAAACGACGATGAATTTATACCGTGTCGTGAACTGGGATTGTCATTCTCCATACGAGACGTTCTTCATATTGTCAATCAAGACGATCCAAACTGGTGGCAGGTAAGAGTTCTTTGTTCACTTCACTTTAGTTTACTTTAATTTACTTCACTTTACTTTAATTTTCTCCACTTCACTTTATTTCACTTCACTTCACTTCACTTTATTTCACTTCACTTTATTTCACTTCACTTTACTTTACTTCACTTCACTTTACTTTACTTCACTTTACTTTATTTCACTTCACTTTACTTCACTTCACTTCACTTCACTTCACTTCACTTCACTTCACTTCACTTCACTTCACTTCACTTCACTTCACTTCACTTCACTTCACACTTCACACTTCACTTCACTTCACTTCACTTCACTTCACTTCACTTCACTTCACTTCACTTCACTTCACTTCACTTCACACTTCACTTCACTTCACTTCACTTCACTTCACACTTCACTTCACTTCACACTTCACTTCACTTCACTTCACTTCACTTCACTTCACTTCACTTCACTTCACTTCACTTCACTTCACTTCACTTCACTTCACTTCACTTCACCTCACCTCACCTCACCTCACCTCACCTCACTTCACTTCACTTCACTTCACTTCACTTCACCTCAATTCACCTCACTTCACCTCACCTCACGTCACTTCACTTCACTTCACTTCACTTCACTTCACTTCACTTCACTTCACTTCACTTCACACTTCACACTTCACTTCACACTTCACTTCACTTCACTTCACTTCACACTTCACTTCACTTCACACTTCACTTCACTTCACTTCACTTCACTTCACTTCACTTCACTTCACTTCACTTCACTTCACCTCACCTCACCTCACCTCACCTCACCTCACCTCACCTCACCTCACCTCACCTCACCTCACCTCACTTCACCTCACCTCACGTCACTTCACTTCACACTTCACACTTCACACTTCACACTTCACTTCACTTCACACTTCACTTCACTTCACTTCACTTCACTTCACTTCACTTCACTTCACTTCACTTCACTTCACTTCACTTCACTTCACTTCACCTCACCTCACCTCACCTCACCTCACCTCACCTCACCTCACCTCACTTCACTTCACTTCACTTCACTTCACTTCACTTCGCCTCACCTCAATTCACCTCGCCTCACCTCAATTCACCTCACCTCACCTCACTTCACCTCACCTCACGTCACGTCACTTCACTTCACTTCACTTCACTTCACTTCACTTCACTTCACTTCACTTCACTTCACTTCACTCCACTTCACTTCACTCCAGTCTACTCTAATATAATCCACTCTAATCTACTTCACACCAATCCAATCCAACCCACTCTAATCCTCTTCAATCCTCTTCAATGCAGTACACTCCACTCCAATCCTTTCCAATTCACTCCAGTCTACTCTAATCTACTCCGACTTCCTCCAATCCACTCCAGGCTCCAATCCACTTTAATCAAATCTACTCCAATCTACTTCATTTCAATTAACATCAATCTACTCCACTCCCACCTACCCCAGTCTACCGTACGCGAAAACACTGTTAAAGGAAGTTTTTGTTGTTTGTAGGCATGGAGAGAAGGTACCTCTGGGAATGAACTTGCTGGTTTGATACCAGGAAAGAATTTCCAGAAACAGTAAGTTAAAGCTTTTAGATTTATTTGGGTTTCCTACCTCGCTCCTTGTGAATATTTAACTTACGATATTTGATTATTTATTGTAGGAGAGAAGAATTAAAAGGGAAAGGGAAAAATGACAGCAAGCGAAAAAGTACGTTTATATAATCTGGATGACATCTTAGAGATATAATATAAATAAACATCACGTAAAATGTTTATTTGCTAAACTTTCGGCTTTTTGACTCAGGCCTTCATCAGAGCAATAACAACAAGCTTTTGGCTCACGTCATTTATAAACTAAGCAACTGATCAGTTTTTAGTTCCTTGTTTAGAGGGCATTGTCAACAATGGAATTAATGAGGAAATGACGTCACATCAAGTAGTTCCAGTCCCAATATTGACCAAATAGCATTTGCGGCAATTTCCAGCGAATAGGACTTTTTGCCGTTGTTCAAATAGATATATCTCGGAAACAAAACGACCAAATCAAAAAGTGTAAAATAACTTTTCGGCCCTCTAAACAGGGAACTAAAAACTGTGTAGGGTTTTATATGCACTTTAATCACGTAAGAATACAATGGCGTATCGCGTTAATTTTATTAATTAGAAAACAAAATCAGGAATGTTCTCCGAATAGGGCACACCACGTGCTGTTTAATGGCTGTCCCTCCTGAAAAATAGTGTGATGTTTTGCAATCTCAACAGATTCTCTTGTTCTTCGCGTGAAGTATTGCTTGTAGCTGGCTAAGAGTGACGACTTTTCCCACTTAACACGATGGTCATATTTCCAAGCGTGTTTGGTAACAGGAGATTTATCTTGTTGGGCTTTAATGCAACATGTATTGTGCTCCTTCAGGCGAGTTGAGAGATAGCTTCCCGTTTCCCCGATGTAACTCACACGGAATGCGATACACTCCAGGCTTAGATAAGCTATCCACCTCATCTTTATGTGTCAAAAGTACCGTGAACAATTTGTGTTGACTACTGTGAAATAACTTCATACCAGCACGATTAAGAATCCTTAAACGTAAAACTTATTTATATTACATTATTCGCCATGATAACTTTCAAATAATTCATCTTGGAGATAATTACCTCCGCCATTTGTCTGTCTGTCTGTCTGTCTGTCTGTCTGTCTGTCTGTCTGTCTGTCTGTCTGTCTGTCTGTCTGTCTGTCTGTCTGTCTGTCTGTCTGTCTGTCTGTCTGTCTGTCTGTCTGTCTGTCTGTCTGTCTGCCTGCCTGCCTGCCTGCCTGCCTGCCTGCCTGCCTGTTTGTTTGTTTGTTTGTTTGTTTGTTTGTTTGTTTGTTTGTTTGTTTGTTTGTTTGTTTGTTTGTTTGTTTGTTTGTTTGTTTGTTTGTTTGTTTGCCTGTTTGCCTGTTTGCCTGTCGCCAGGATATCTCAAAAAGTATTGCACAGATTTTCATGAAAGTTTGTAGAAGGGTTGGCCATAGACCAACGACCAATCCATTAAATAAAAATCTGACCGCAAGATTCTCCGTGTAGGAGAAATGCTTGATTGCGCTCATTATCCTTATTTTATGCAAACATTCTTGCATAATTTTGGTACAAGTACAATCAAGCATTTTATTCATACATGCATGTGTTGGTCTCGTGAGCTAGTCTGGTTAGCGGGATGGCTCGTTTTCTTTTTAAACATCTCCAATAACCATCTAGTTGTAGTTGTCGTGAAGACTACGTATAAAATCCATTGAGGGAGAGGGCTGATGTGTTAAGAGTTGGTGTGTTAGAGGCTTGGCGCACGTGTCTTTCACCTCTACCAACTCGGTGTATCAGGTTAGCTATATTTGGAAAGTCTCTCTCGTCAACTACTGTAGGTTGCCTCGCTTTTTTTAGCAAGTTCACCATCTATCTTATTGTACTTTATCTTATTTATGTTTTGTTTTTTTAAATTTTTATAGCTACAACTTGCGGGTGTTTTGGAAAAAGCAAAGGAAAGAAATCGTTAAGGAGATTGGAAAGTGAAGGTTGGTTGGAAGTGTGCAGGTTACTGCTTTTGAGAATAATTTGCCAGGGCTCTTTTAAAATATGCATAATAAAAATAAAAAATAATAGTAACAGTGACAGTATTGGTATTGGACCATTGATGTTGCACCATCGGTATTGCTATTGGTGTTGGTATTGGTGTTGGTATTGGTGTTGGTATTGGTATTGGACCATTGATATTGGTATTGGACCATTGGTGTTGGTATTGGTATTGGTATTGGACCATTGGTATTGGTATTGATGTTGGACCATGGTATTGGTATTGGACCATTGGTATTGGTATTGGTATTGAACCAGTGGTGTTGGTACTGGACCATTGGTATTAGTATTGCACCACTGGTATTAAGACCATTGGTATTGGACAATTGGTATTGGTATTGGACCATTGGTATTGATGTTGGACCATGGTATTGATATTGGTATTGGTATTGGGCCATTGGTATTTGTATTTGTATTGGTACTGGTATTGGACCATTGGTATTGGACCAGTGGTATTGGTATTGGACCATTGGTATTGGTATTAGTATTGCACCATTGGTATTAAGACCATTGATATTGGACAATTGGTATTGGTATTAGACCATTGGTATTGGTATTGGTATTGGACGATTGGCCCGTATTAGGCCATTGGTATTGGTATTGGACGATTGGCCCGTATTAGGCCATTGGTATTGGTATTGGACTATTGGTATTGGTATTGGTATTGGTATTGGTATTGGTATTGGTATTGGTATTGGTATTGGACCATTGGTATTGGTATTGGTATTGGACCATTGGTATTGGTATTGGTATTGGTATTGGACCATTGGTATTGATATTGGTATTGGACCATTGGTATTGGTATTGGTATTGGACCATTGGTATTGGTATTGGTATTGGTATTGGTATTGGACCATTGGTATTGATATTGGTGATGGTAGCTGTAGTGGTATTGGTGTTGGTATTGGACCATTGATATTGGTATTGGACCATTGGTGTTGATATTGGTATTGGTATTGGAATTGGACCATTGGTATTGGTATTGGACCATTGGTATTGGTATTGGACCATTGGTGTTGGTATTGGACCATTGGTATTAGTATTGCACCATTGGTATTAAGACCATTGGTATTGGACAATTGGTATTGGTATTGGACCATTGGTATTGATGTTGGACCATGGTATTGATATTGGTATTGGTCCATTGGTATTTGTATTGGTATTGGTATTGGTATTGGACCATTGGTATTGGTATTGGACCATTGGTATTGGTATTGGACCATTGGTATTAGTATTGCACCATTGGTATTAAGACCATTGGTATTGGACAATTGGTATTGGTATTGGACCATTGGTATTGATGTTGGACCATGGTATTGATATTGGTATTGGTCCATTGGTATTTGTATTGGTATTGGTATTGGACCATTGGTATTGGTATTGGACCATTGGTATTGGTATTGGACCATTGGTATTAGTATTGCACCATTGGTATTAAGACCATTGGTATTGGACAATTGGTATTGGTATTGGACCATTGGTATTGATGTTGGTATTGGTGATGGTAGCTGTAGTGGTATTGGTGTTGGTATTGGACCATTGATATTGGTATTGGACCATTGGTGTTGGTATTGGTATTGGTATTGGAATTGGACCATTGGTATTGGTATTGGACCATTGGTATTGGTATTGGACCAGTGGTATTGGTATTGGACCATTGGTATTAGTATTGCACCATTGGTATTAAGACCATTGGTATTGGACAATTGGTATTGGTATTGGACCATTGGTATTGATGTTGGACCATGGTATTGATATTGGTATTGGTCCATTGGTATTTGTATTGGTATTGGTATTGGACCATTGGTATTGGTATTGGACCATCGGTATTGGTATTGGACCAGTGGTATTGGTATTGGACCATTGGTATTAGTATTGCACCATTGGTATTAAGACCATTGGTATTAAGACCATTGGTATTGGACAATTGGTATTGGTATTGGACCATTGGTATTGATGTTGGACCATGGTATTGATATTGGTATTAATCCATTGGTATTTGTATTGGTATTGGACCATTGGTATTGGTATTGGTATGGACCATTGGTATTGGTATTGGACCATTGGTATTGGTATTAGTATTGCACCATTGGTATTAAGACCATTGATATTGGACAATTGGTATTGGTATTGGACCATTGGTATTGGTATTGGACCAGTGGTGTTGGTATTGGACCATTGGTATTAGTATTGCACCATTGGTATTAAGACCATTGGTATTGGACAATTGGTATTGGTATTGGACCATTGGTATTGATGTTGGACCATGGTATTGATATTTGTATTGGTCCATTGGTATTTGTATTGGTATTGGTATTGGACCATTGGTATTGGTATTGGACCATTGGTATTAGTATTGCACCATTGGTATTAAGACCATTGGTATTGGACAATTGGTATTGGTATTGGACCATTGGTATTGATGTTGGACCATGGTATTGATATTGGTATTGGTCCATTGGTATTTGTATTGGTATTGGTATTGGACCATTGGTATTGGTATTGGTATTGGACCATTGGTATTGGTATTGGACCAGTGGTATTGGTATTGGACCATTGGTATTGGTATTGGTATTAGTATTGCACCATTGGTATTAAGACCATTGATATTGGACAATTGGTATTGGTATTAGACCATTGGTATTGGTATTGGTATTGGACGATTGGCCCGTATTAGGCCATTGGTATTGGACTATTGGTATCGGTATTGGTATTGGTATTGGTATTGGACCATTGGTATTGGTATTGGACCAGTGGTGTTGGTATTGGACCATTGGTATTAGTATTGCACCATTGGTATTAAGACCATTGGTATTGGACAATTGGTATTGGTATTGGACCATTGGTATTGATGTTGGACCATGGTATTGATATTGGTATTGGTCCATTGGTATTTGTATTGGTATTGGTATTGGTATTGGACCATTGGTATTGGTATTGGTATTGGTATTGGTATTGGTATTGGACCATTGGTATTGGTATTGGACCAGTGGTATTGGTATTGGACCATTGGTATTGGTATTGGTATTAGTATTGCACCATTGGTATTAAGACCATTGATATTGGACAATTGGTATTGGTATTAGACCATTGGTATTGGTATTGGACGATTGGCCCGTATTAGGCCATTGGTATTGGTATTGGACTATTGGTATTGGTATTGGTATTGGACCATTGGTATTGGTATTGGTATTGGACCATTGGTATTGGTATTGGTATTGGACCATTGGTATTGGTAGTGGTAGTGGTAGTGGTATTGGACCATTGGTATTGATATTGGTATTGGTGATGGTATTGGTAGTGATAATGGTAGTGGCAGTGGTATTGGTATTAGTAATTAATTAAGAAATTGAACGATGACGTCAATGGTTGCAAATGGATAGGAGTACTACTATACTTGATAATATAATAAGAAGAAAATTTTGATTAATTTTCAGATGAAGAAGAAACACTAACTTATGAAGAAGTGGGATTACTTCAGCCGGATAGGAATCGGAAGAGACCTATAGTTCTAATAGGTAAAGTCCCGCGTGTGTACGCTGATTACAAAATGAACTTTTACCCACTAAGACCCAGTTTACACGATGCGGGTACAATTTGAAAACAGAGCAAATCATACCAGTGTGTAAATACATGCCAAAAAGTCCTGCGTTTACACGGTGCCGGTATAATATAATGACGGATTAGCATGTGACTATTCTCTTCCAATGAGAATTGAGAAGACTTTGTGAATACTGCTGATCCGCATACTGTGGTCGTATATATCGTGATTACCGTCATCAAACTGTTACGGCACGGCCGTTTACACGATACCGGTTAGTGTTCAGTTTTCATTTCATGCCGTCAAGGAACCCGTCTTCATTTTGTGTCGTTTTCATGTCATTTTTGTGCCGGTATCGTGTAAACGCAAGGCCTAAACGGCATGATTTGTTCCGTTTTCAAATTGTACCGGTATCGTGTAAACGGGGTCTAATAGAACATGTTTCTCGACAAAGTGAAAAGCTGTTAAACTGCCGAGCTTTCTAGCAACGAAATACTGACGTTTCAAGCGGAGTCCTTTATCAGAGTAAAATATCAAAATGTCTCACATTTTACTGTGATGGTGGATCCGCTGGAAACGTCATGATTTCGTGGGTATTATGGGCCGTTTACATGAATCCGGATTGAGCTTCAATCCGATTGAACTCATTCTCTTCTGATCAAACCCCTTTATCTGTTTACATGAATCCGGATTGAGATTAGCTCATTCCGGATTGAGTTCAATCCGTTTCTCATTCCGGATTGAAATCTCATTCTGGATTGAAATTTCGTTCCGGAATCATGTAAACGCGGTGCGAGTTTCATTCCGGAATGAAAAACGTGACAGAGAGAACTAGAACAAACAATGCATGCGTGTTTTCAAATATTTACAGATTTCAGATTTCAGGCGGATTTCAATCCAGAAACCCAATTCCCATGTAAACACGGATTGACTTCGCATTTCAGTCCGGATTGAAACTCAATCCGGATTCATGTAAACGGACCCTTACTATGTTTCGTGGGTATTACGTCGTACTGCGTATGCGCAAGTTATTTGACTCAACTGTTTGCAATTGTCTTCTAGGACCAACCAAGATTGGTAGAAGAGAACTTCGTCAACGATTGCTACAGGTTGCGCCCGAGAGATTTGGTTCAGCGGTTCCTCGTAAGTAACTTTACTGCTTGGCTTGTTAAAGTGTACCCTGCGAGCCAGAGCCCCTTTCCGACCTACGCAAGCTTCGGGGGAAAGTTGGCTCTGCCAACAAACTCGATTTTCGCCCCAAGTTAGGGGCGAGTCAGTCAGGTTTTAAACTGGTCAAACAAGTTCTAGTTTACGAACACGCGTAAGCAGGAAAATAGGAAGTGACGCGTTAGAGCCTGGGCCCAAAATAGTATCTTGGCAACCGTTCACGCATGCTCAAAAAGAAATATCGAGTTTGTTGGCAGAGCCCACTCTCCCCCGAAGCTTGCGTAGGTCGGAAAGGGGCTCTGACTCGCAGGGTAGTTAAAGTGCCTATAAAGCAAAAATTAAGTTTGTCTTATTTGAAAGAACACTTAAAATGTTAGAGTAGCATCGTTGCTATTATCACTAAGAGAATTCGAGGGAAGCATGTGCGTGTGTTCCGCCCAGAACACTAAACATGAACAGGTGGGAAAATTGTCTGAGCATGCGCGAAAACCGTGATATAAACAAGCTTGCGGGGGACTGGGACGGCAATATGGCGGCTTTTAAGCTGTAAATAATCCGAAGAGTTTTTTGGTAATTCTACTTCTTTTTAGATATTTTATTAAAAACGAAATACTGAATAAGAAACATACTGTGTTCTACCATACAATAAAAAAGAGAAAAACCCATAATAAATAGTGTTTGGTTATAATACACATAATATTAAAGCTCAGGAAAGTACGAGTTGGCAGTTGCTCGTGTTTTATAAACTCAATAATACAATTTATAACTAGTTTGTGTCTGGCCTTTTTGGTGGTTATGTCAAAGGTTCAGTAGAAAATGAAAAGAACAATTCACAGCAAAAATAAGGAGTTATTGTCACATCTTCATATCACTGCCAATTTAAATTACAACAGAGTCTATTACAACACATGAGTAACATTCCAACTTTTTTTAACATTAATAAGCAATAAGACTATATATAAACATTTAAACATAGGTACATGTAGCAGAATATATGTAAATTAAATAAACTTGAATCCTTTCAGTATCTTCACTCAACGTTGTTGGTCAACCTTTGCTTGAACACACTTATTTAAATCTAGCAATTTCAAAATAAGCATGTATATAAATATATACAGCATATTAAACACTTCACTCTTTTAACTTTTTCTTTAGCCATAAATATAGCTAATATAGTATCTAAAAAGAGAAAAAGAACACAAAGATTTGCATGATAACAATGCAATATTATTTTTGGTAGCAGTTATTCTGTTCAATACTCCAAATCCAAAATGGCGGCTTCAAGTGACTCAAATTCAAAGCGTGAAATTCAAGTGTTTACGATTTTTTGAAGCTCAGAAACTGGTACAATGCTAACAACTAGGATCAAAAGCATACTTTAAAAGACAAAAAAATTGGTGGCATAGGCGAAAATTTTAATTTATTGGCTTTCGTCGCTTTTTATAGCTGTCAAAATTGTGTACCGAAAATGAGCAAACTTTGGAGTTCGCGTAGGCTTCGGAAATGCAGTTGATTCTTAAACAGACTGATTTTAGTCATACTGCAAGAACCTGTAAGCAGTTGTAAAGTTTCATTTAGACGATTAACAAACAATATACGGTAATTCAAGCACATTTCCTAAGCCGACTGTTATCGCAATTTCCTATGGACAGGCGAAAGGGCACAAGATTCAGTTCGTTTTCGATTTTTCCGGACGTTGTCATTTATTTCAGTGGATGGAGCAAAGAACTATGAATAGTTTAAGAGAATAAAATTTGGGTGGCAAAGGGCTAAATTTTTAACTATGGCTCGTTCAAAAGCACTGATTTTAACTGTGTTTAGGATATTAAGCAACTAGGCGATAAATTTACACCGTCAAGTGGGCTTCAATATTAACAATTCACACAGTATTTTTAAAGATAAACATATGATCTAGATACTTCAACTCACCTTTTAGTAGTATTTTGCTGTTTAAACAGTTTGTCGACACAAACAAAATGGACATCGAAACGAAAAACCCTGTTTGTTGCATATTCTCCTCGAATAATCCAAGGTTTCCATAACTCCGATCATAGGAATATATAGCTCACATGAAAGTCATCACAACCAGTTTTAAATCGCCAAGGTTTCTCTTCTTCAGCTTACCAAATATTTCAGTTAACAAAACATTCAAACCTGAACGAACCTCATTTCGAACAAAAATAAAGAAACAGAGCAAATGCGCCCGCGATTTTTGGTCAGTTAAGACAATTTTCCCACCTGTTCTAAACATGTAGATTTTCAAGTGATTATATTTGACAATAGCAAAGATATTTTAACGTTTTTCGATAACTCATTATGTACACGCGTAAAAATCTCGCAAGTTGTTACAGCATTGTTGCCTGAACAATGCTGTAGCAACTTGCAACAATGCTGTAACAACTTGTTGACATATGTGAACAACATTGATAAATGAACAACATTGTTTAGCATTGTTTCAACAAGTTGTTACAGCTTGATGAAACAACAACCGTTGTTCACGCATGTTGTAACAACCGAAGAACGTGTTGATACATCAGCCATGTTCACCATTGTTGTAACATTGTTGTTCATCGTTGTTATTTCGTCATGCTGTTACAACATGTTGTATCATGTGCGAACAACGTTGTTGGCTATAAAAATATGCTGTTGGAACAACTTGTTCATGACTGTTGATTTATCCGTGAACAACTTGTTTGAACCATAAGTGAAGAACTTGTTAACGACTTGTTCACGGCGAGCAGCACAACATTGTTCACGGCGAGCAGCACAACATTGTTCACGCCTGTTGACTACCGTGAACAAGTTGTGCGTTTTTACGCGTGTACTTGTGACGTCGCAACATACGACATTTACCTCAAACGAACTAAAATATCTCAAGAACGAAGCAAGGAAACGAAAAACTGCAAAATATCTTACTCCGTAATTTTAGGTGTTCTTTCAAATAAGACAAACTTAATTTTCGTTTTATAGGCACTTTAAACAAAATATTATATATGTATAACTATAAGTTATAATTGTCAGTTGTTTGCTGTACAAGCTGTGTTAGTTAGTAATACTCAGAAAACTCTGAGCTCTAAGCGGGACCCGAACCCACAACCTTCTGAATGCTAGCCAGACGCTCTAACCATTGAGCCACTAGAACTCAGATAGCGGAGCAAGGTTAGTTAAGGTACTTATACCTTAGACTGTGCCCAGTCCTCCAGGAACGAGTCTTAACCGCTCGGTTATAAGTACTTGTTGGTCCGCTATCTGAGTTCTAGTGGCTCAATGGTTAGAGCGTCTGGCTAGCATTCAGAAGGTTGTGGGTTCGAGTCCCGCTTAGAGCTCAGAGTTTTTCTGAGTATTACTAACTAACACAGCTTGTACAGCAAACAACTGACAATTATTACTAACATCAAGCTGCAATTTCTGAAACTAACTAACTTTAAGTTACTATCGCAAGTGAAGTGCTGCCTCAAATGGGACAAAAACCTTTAGCCTACAGGAAAATCTGTGCAGCCAATGTGACACCCCACCCGATTTATAGCTCTGTCAGTTATATCTAACTGTTCTCCCTAGAGGTCCAGTAAGGGCCATCCCTTATTGGTCCAGTGTTACTACAGGAGGAAACCAGAGGAAACCTGTGGTATTTGGTAGAGTCAAACTGGAAGCACTCTTCTCACATACGGCCAAGGTGAAATTTCCAATCAGATAACTGAACTGATCAGGTATCGAACCCAGAGGTGAAAGGCACGTGCGCTAACCACTGTGCCACCAACACCCCATAGGAGATGGCAATGAAAAATCAAAGAAATAGCACTTCTATTTTTTTCTCCTTTCAGATACAAGTCGACGAAAAGAACAGGAAGATATAAATGGCAAGGAATACCACTTTATAACGAAGAGTAATTTCAAAGAATTTGTGTCGAGCGGCAAGTTTGTTGAGCATGGAGAATACGGCGGCCATTTCTATGGCACGTCTTTGGACTCTATCAAAGAAATCATCGACAGCGGCAGGGTTTGTGTGGTGAATCTACATTGCCAGGTAGGGAAATGAAGATAGGTTTTGTTGGACTTATGCAATTGTTGGATTTATGCGATTGGCAAAGCCTTGCAAAAATTTCATGTGATGTCACACGTGCGATGACGTTGAACGTCACGTGTGAAGTCGCGTGATCGATCGCATGTAATCGCTACTGAACTTTATATAATTCGACTCCTATGGGTCCCGTCCAAAAATGACTGAACAAAGTTGGCGCAAATATGGGTCATTTCTCTTATGGTAACGATCGCTGACCTTCTGCACAATACGTTTATTCGAGTGTCGGCGCAGCTGCGCCCGTAGTCTAATCAGTCCATTGTAATCAGTGGATCAGTCCAATTAAATTAATTTATAAATGATAGGTCAGTGGTTAATACTACCGGCGAAAGGACCACTGGTCTCAAGATAACTGGATGGGACACGGGGCGGAATGTTGTATCTCTGCTGCATGATGACATGACCACTATGGACGATGTTTGCCACTGGCACGAAATTTTTTACTGCTGGCCATAGAGAATGCCCTATCCGGTTTATATAGGGATAGTTGATAGCATCAGTGGATACATGCGAGGATTTTGCTAGGGTTTAATAAAATAGTCAGGGTGTAGTTGCTAGACATGGTAATTGTATCAAGGATTATAGCCAATATACAAAGCCTGGTCGAATATACTGGAAAATGGTGTATTGAACCAGGCTATATAAAATCGTGTTTTACAACAAAAAATAAGGGTGTTGCTACTACACGTGTAAAAACGCGCAACTTGTTCACGGTTGTCAACAGGCGTGAACAATGTTGTGCTGCTTGCCGTGGACAATGTTGTGCTGCTCGCCGTGAACAAGTTGTCAACAAGTTGTTCACTTACGGTTCGAACAAGTTGTTCACGGATAAATCAACAGTCATGAACAAGTTGTTCCAACAGCACATTTTTTATAGCCAACAACGTTGTTCGCACATGATACAACATGTTGTAACAGCATGACGAAATAACAACGATGAACAACAATGTTACAACAATTTTGAACATGGTTGATGTATCAACACGTTCTTCGGTTGTTACAACATGCGTGAACAACGGTTGTTGTTTTATCAGGCAGTAACAACTCGTTGAAACAATGATGAACAATGTTGTTCATTTATCAATGTTGTTCACATATGTCAACAAGTTGTTACAGCATTGTTGCAAGTTGTTACAGCATTGTTCAGGCAACAATGTTTTTTTTACGCGTGTAGACATTGTAATTATCAAGAATTATAGCCAATAACAAAGTAGTAAAACATGATTTTATACAGCCCGGCTCATGTAGTCATAGAGTAGTTCTATAGGTCAATGGTAATCGCATGTTCATCCCTGACATTGTACATCCAAACTAAAGTACATTTTTTTATATAACAAATTTATAACGCCATCATTAATCTCTTTCCCAATCCATTTTCTTTATTAGGCGTTAAAGGTTCTGCGAGACTCTTTACTCAAGCCTTTCGTTATATTCATATGTCCTCCCACGGTGGAGAAAATTAAACGATTACGAAGAGGAAACATCGATCCTTTTAATCCAAATGCCAAAATCAGCGGGGTAAGTACCACACATCATACATCACGCATCACGCATCACACACCACTCGTCACGCACCACACTTCAAACATCACGCATCACACACCACTCGACACACACCACACTTCAAACATCACGCATCACACACCACTCGACACACATGACCACACTTCAAACATCACGCACCACACACCACTCGACACACACCACACTTCAAACATACGCATCACACACCACACTTCAAACATCACACATCACACACCACACTTCAAACATCACGCATCACACACCACACTTCAAACATCACGCATCGCACACCACTTGTCCCTCCTCACTCTCACACATCACGCATCAAACATCACACAACACCCACAGGGCCGCAAATCACAGTCGGTCGTCGGACATTGTCCGGCATGATTTACGTTATTTGTCCGGCATGATTTACGTTATTTGTCCATAAGATATTTTCCCATTACTCGTTAGTAAAAAATAGACAAAAAGAAAACATTGTTCATGATGGTGGTTTAGTTCGGTGGCCCATTGAGTGCTTGATTTTCATTTCACACCGAAATCAACGAGCCTGCGCGACAGGTCAGCGACACACCCCTGTACGCTAAACTATATAGTCTAGCGAATTTCCCTTAAGTTATAGACACTAAATACCTTGATCAGTCTAGCGAATTTCCCTGAAGTTATAGAGACTAAATACCTTGATCAGTGTACGATGTAGTTTTCTCCTATGAAGATCAACAAATAAGTAAACAAATTCTGCCTACAAAATAGTGCGATCATAGGTACAGCAGAATTGCATGTCAAACGTCAAGCAGAGTATATTGTGCAGTCCCAAACATGGATCATACATTACATAGTATTGTAGTTTATTGTAGTAGTTTATAATAGTAGTTTATTGTTAATTTTTGAGATAAAGCTGATTCCCAATGCATTTCATCACGATAAATCTCGCATTTCTAACAAACAGGGAAGACTGTAGTCTGTGGTCTGTCCGGCCAGAATTTATATAAGTCCGACCACTTTCTCTCTTGACCTGACATTTGTCCCTCTATATAAAAAAAATATTTACAGGCCTGCCCATTACACGTCACTCATCACACACCACAAATATATCATGGTAAATACTATGCCTAAATAGATTTTATCGAGATTCGCAAAAACCTAACACTAATAGCAGTTAAAATTGTCGCAATGGATGAACCAGGCGGAAATCTAATTCTGGTAAGAAATATTATTGCCCAGCATACTGCTTTAAACAAAACCATAACACAAAATAATTTTGAAAAAATTTTACTAACGTTTCGTTACTACACGTAACATCGTCAGAGTGATAAATATACATACATGAAGGTGACTTAAATAGCGTCAGGTTCTAACCAATTATTATATCGTCAGGTTCTAACCAATTAGATGTTCTTCCTCGAGAAAGCTTGTTAATTTCTAAGTTTAAACCCTCTCTTAACGCTAACATTAGATCATTTCCCTTAGCACTCTTTTTGATTTTTTTTTTTTTTGATTTTTTTTTTCTTTACGCTGTGGTGTCTCTTCACCAGTTTGACAATTCATTTGTCTTACATCACCTTTTCTGTCACCTTGTCTGTCACCTTATCACTTTCTATTTATGTAACTAGTTAAGCTATTTAAGTCACCTTCATGTATGTATATTTATCACTCTGATGATGTTACGTGTAGTAACGAAACGTTAGTAAAATTTTTTCAAAATTATTTTGTGTTATGGTTTTGTTTAAAGCAGTATGCTGGGCAATAATATTTCTTACCAGTAATAGCAGTTAGATTATAGTCGCATCGAACTATATGCTGTTGTCTTGCTTGTGTTATGTTGCATGTATAGATATGAAAAAAGAACGCAATTTTGTTTACGAAAATGAAAACTGTTGTCTCTTTAGGATGAAGAACTGGAAGAGATTATCTTTAGCGCTCAGGAGATGGAAGACAATTATGGACATTTTTTCGACAAAATTATCGTCAACATGGACTTAGAGCGTACTTTTGATGAACTTATAAAAGCAATAAACGGACTAGAGGCCCGAGCGCAATGGGTTCCCAAACGATGGATCAGACAGACGTGAGTTCTGTCAGTTTGTATAGTTGCTTCATTTATATACAAATATACATATATAAATGAAAAATGTGCATAAAATATACATTATGCATATATATATATATATATTTTTACACTAAGCGCATTTAGATGTAAGCGCATATTATAGAATATATGCACTGACATAATATACATATACAAATCCATCTATTTACATTCATATATATTCAGCAAATATATATAATTAATCAAATATGCGGGAAATCCCACGAGAGTATAATCTTCCAATTTGATAAGTGCAGAGTACGCATTTTCTGCCATTGACGTCATTTTCAGTTTTTTTGAATTAGATACAAAAGCTGAGACAATGAATGACGAATCGAAACTACTCTGTCGCCTGAAGACACCCCGCGTGAAACTGACAGTTGCGACACTCAACATTTTGAGCTAAGCCCACTTAAACTATACTATATTCGCTCTACCTTTATGGTATACATCGAGCACTTTCCGACATTCCGTGAACAAAATCACTCGTGCTCGTTTGTGTGTGTGTATATATATATATATGTTTGAATTTGTGTTCTCTGGATTGTGTGTGTGTGTGTGTGTGTATATATATATATATATATATATATATATATATATATATATATATATGTTTGAATTTGTGTTCTCTGGATTTAAGTTTTTTTAAAAATTCAAACAAAATTCAAACACATTATGCCTGGATTACAAATCTTTAAATTATATGTATGTTTGAATTTGTGTTCTCTGGATTTAAGTTTTTTAAAAAATTCAAACAAAATTCAAACACATTATGCCTGGATTACAAATCTTTAAATTATATATATATATATATATATATATATATATATAACAATTATTCGCCGAAGTGGAGGTGAATAGTGCTGGATATTCACCGAGCATCCACACTATTCACCGACACTGAGGTGAATAAGTGTTTTAGCATATACCTCATAAATGAAATAACAAGTTTGACATTCTTATATTTTTCGGTATTTTATACAAGACACGGCCGCTAGCAACTTGGGCACTAACGGCACTTGGCGTACTCGATATTTGTCGACAAAACAGTTTTTACAACTTTTGAGTATATTAATGGCTAGAAAATTGTAAAGAAACATACCTGTGGACACTCTTCTACTTAATTTTGTTGACTTTTCTCGTTATTCTACAACATTAGCCTTGTTTATCAACAAAATCTCCTGCTTCGGTAAACAAAGCAAAACTGTCCGCCATTTTGTTTTGCCCGCAGGTGAATAATAGTGCAGGATATCCCGAGGTAGAGGAACCAATCAGATTGCTTGAAAAGCACTATTCACCTGCGAAGTATATTCTAAATATATATATATATATAAAGTGAGTTTTGGTTCACGAAATGTCAGAGAGTGCTCAATACCGTATAGAAAGAGCAAAATATAAAGCATGAAGTATAGTTCCTATACTTCACTCTTTTTATATAGGTAAGGTAACTATAAACCTAACCCTAACCCTAACCCTAAGGTAACTATACTTCATGCTTTATATATATATATATACATACACACAACCCTAACCCCCATTACTTATGTGTATGTTATGTTCATGCATAAGCACTTATATCTAGCATCGTGCTACTGTCAGTAATACAGCATATTAATAATTGAGACCAATTTCTAAAAAAGTACGTTTTCTCCAAAAATATTTCGGAGAGTTGCTTTATTAACTGTTATAAACAGTGTTTTTTTGAGGAATTTCGTTGCTCAGTTCACCGGATGTGTTAAGTCGGAATGAATTAACCTATTCTGCGGTCCGTTTCTAAGTATATTACACAAGTATATATTGAGATTTAGATATTAGAATAAAGTGAATGAACGAAGCATTGAGATAGTAAATGTCCGCGTCTGACACAAAGAACTGTTAAATTCTTGGTGAGATTTGTATTTACATTTACACCGCTGACACAGTATTTCTCAAGAAGTGGCGTCGCCACTAGGGGGGCTGCGAGGTCCGGGATCCGTGACGTCATTTTAAGACGACTTTTCTAATTCTTTCAAATGCGAAGACGGTCGTGAAGAACGGTAGAACTTTTCTCGAAGATAGGCAGTGAACACGTTTTCCAACAAGTCTTCATGTCTATTGTCTGATCTAAAGTATGACTGGTGGTGACCAAACCTTTTTACCTGCTGCAAAAAAGAGTGACGTCATACTAATTTTTGCGTTGAAGTCACATATTGTGACGTTATCATTTACTCCGACATCACCGTCTAGTGTGCCGTCACAATTTATTAGTATGAGGTTACGTCATTATTTAGTATGACGTTATTTTGTAATATGACGTTATTTTGTAATCATATGACGTCATTATGTAGTATGGCGTCATGTCGTAGACGTCATTATGTAGTATGACGTCATAATTTAGTACGACGTCATCATTTTCACTCCCAGTTCCTCAGGGTCGGCTACGCCACTGCACTCGAGAACTATGAATCTGTGTTCCAAGGAGCAAATTAAATGAAATGTGCGGGAGATCCCACGAGAGTATAGACGTCCATTATCAGACTAATAATTACAGTTTCTCAACTATATTCTCGTAAAAGTATTGTAAATATTCACACATATTATTACGGACGAGAGTTAGTTTGTCGTCATCTGACATTGCTGATGTTGCCATGTCTAAAAATATGGATAACATACCAACGCACTTTGCATAAATATTTTTACTTAGTATTAAATTGGTAATTAGTATACATAATGTTAAGCTTTTCAAAAGGACATAAAAAAAATCTTTCAAAAATTGAAGAACTGTTCAGCGCTCGAAATAACGGGGCGTCAGGGGTCATTGCCTCCCCCCCCCCCCCCCCCCCCCTTCACGATTTGAGCCCCCAAAATCACTTACGGGCGGTCAGCTTGACCGCTCAAGTTTTAACGAAGGTTCATGTCATCACTTTTCCTGGTTACATTTCACAGTGCTAACTAGTTACTACGCATTTAAGGCCGTCATACGGTTCGACTTCCCCCAAATCTCACCAAACAAGCGTTCAAATATTTTTTTGTTTCACTTTCTGTGCAAATCAAGAAATGAACGCTTTTGTGTATAATGTACAAATTAAGAGGGGAAAATGGTTGACCCCCAAATTGTGTATCTGACCCCCCAAATTCACGCCTGAGCGGTCATGCTGACCCCCCAACTTCCCAGCGTTATTTCGAGCGCTGACTGTTATGCAGCTGTTTGCATGTATGCGGAGTCTGGTGTTGGCTAAAAGTTTGCGCCGATATGCTTGTAATGTCGTTTTCCTATTTTAGATAATCGTTGCAGTGCTATTACTAAAACCAGTTAGACCGTTCTGATCTTCGTTTATAACCTCCCTTGGTTGTAACTCCGGGTCCGAAACTTGCGGTTACTGTGATATAAACTTACTCCTTGTTTGTTAAAGCCCGCCGCACATTTTTGTAATTGTTTTCTTTTTATTGCTCGTTCATGGCGAGTTTAAACTAAAGGTGAAGTAATACGAGCAACAAATTGCTGCAACATTGTTGCGTTGCAAGTTGAATAGCGTTGTTGCACGTATTAACACCCACCTTAAATATTGTCACGCAACAATGATTTTGTTGCAAGTTGAATTATCAGCATATTGCAGCAAGTAACTAAACTAAACTAATCTTATTTTTACTGGATATCTCTATCAGTTAAAAGCGAACTGTTCGCCCTAGAGGTCCAGTAAGGGCCATCCCTCATTGGTCCAGTGTTTCTACAGGAGGAAACCGGAGTACCCGGAGGAAACCTGCGATGTTTGGTAGAGTCAAACTGGAAGCACTCTTCTCACATGCGGCCAAGGTGAAATTTTAATCAGATAACTGCTGAGAGCAGGAATTAAACTGGGTGGCAGAGATGAAAGGCATGTGCGCTAACAACAGGAGTCTACTTTTTTCAATATTTTTTTATCAACTTACAACAAAATCATTGTTGCGTGACAATGTTTAAGGTGGGGTGGTAATACGCGCAACTTCGTTGCGTTGCAATTTGAAGAAAAATCTTGCCCGTATTAACTCACCTTAAGATCGCCATTTTGACTTTGCAATAAGTTTTATCATGTGATAGCTATCACGTCTTTCATTGGAGTTTCAAATTTCGTATGTGCTCCAAAGTCGCAGAACTTTGGAACAGGGTATAACTGGGTGTAATTGCCTGTGGTGAAATCACATTGGTGTATTCGGAGCAACTTTTGGTTGCATGCAATAAAAAAATCATGTGTTGTCGCACAACCATGCATGCACGATTTTTATCACATGCAACTAGAATCTCTCATCATCGCAGAGATGTGCGGTGGGCTTTAACATGTTTATAATCCAACATACTACCCAAGACAATAGCGAGCTAATTTTCTAGTCATCTTGTATGCGTCTTTCTGTTCTGTTTACAATAAACACATAAGATTTTTGTAACCTATAATACAACGGTGCTACATTAACATTGTAAGATCCACTGTAACTTTAACTAGAGGTTAAATCTACGTATGAATTTAGAATAAAGTAATTTTTAATGACGCCAAGTGTGTTTTTAAATTTACGTGTTGAAACTGTTTTCTGGGGTCCAAATTCCCGCGCACTACTTACCTACCCTTTCCCTCCGAACCTCCGCGCATGTAACCCCATCATTCCTTCTGAACTGTCGCGCACGTACCCAACCATTCCCTCTGAACTCTCGGACACCCCTACCATTCTCTCTGAACTCTCGGACACCCCTACCATTCTCTCTGAACTCTCGGACACCCCTACCATTCTCTCTGAACTCTCGCGCACCCCGACCATTCTCTCTGAACTCCTGTGCACCCCTACCATTATCTCTGAACTCTCGTGCACCCCTACCATTCTCTCTGAACTCTCGCGCACCCCTACCATTCTCTCTGAACTCCTGTGCACCCATACCATTCTCTCTGAACTCTCGCGCACCCCTATCATTCTCTCTGAACTCCTGTGCACCCCTACCATTCCCTCTGAACTCCTGTGCACCCCTACCATTCTCTCTGAACTCTCGCGCACCCCTACCATTCTCTCTGAACTCCTGTGCACCCCTACCATTCCCTCTGAACTCCTGTGCACCCCTACCATTCTCTCTGAACTCTCGCGCACCCCTACCATTCTCTCTGAACTCCTGTGCACCCCTACCATTCCCTCTGAACTCCTGTGCACCCCTACCATTCTCTCTGAACTCTCGCGCACCCCTACCATTCTCTCTGAACTCCTGTGCACCCCTACCATTATCTCTGAACTCCCGTGCACCCCTACCATTCTCTCTGAACTCTCGCGCACCCCTACCATTATCTCTGAACTCCCGTGCACCCCTACCATTCTCTCTGAACTCTCGCGCACCCCTACCATTCTCTCTGAACTCCTGTGCACCCCTACCATTCTCTCTGAACTCTCGCACACCCCTACCATTCCCTCTGAACTCTTGTGCACACCCCTACCATTCTCTCTGAACTCTCGTACACCCCTACCATTCTCTCTGAACTCTCGCACCCCCCTACCATTCCCTCTGAACTCCTGTGCACCCCTACCATTCTCTCTGAACTCTCGTGCACCCCTACCATTCTCTCTGAACTCCTGTGCACCCCTACCATTCTCTCTGAACTCTCGCGCACCCCTACCATTCTCTCTGAACTCTCGCGCACCCCTACCATTCTCTCTGAACTCTCGCGCACCCCTACCATTCTCTCTGAACTCTCGCACACCCCTACCATTCCCTCTGAACTCTTGTGCACACCCCTACCATTCTCTCTGAACTCTCGTACACCCCTACCATTCTCTCTGAACTCTCGCGCACCCCTACCATTCTCTCTGAACTCTTGCGCACCCCTACCATTCTCTCTGAACTCCTGTGCATCCCTACCATTCTCTCTGAACTCCTGTGCACCCCTACCATTCTCTCTGAACTCCTGTGCACCCCTACCATTCTCTCTGAACTCTCGCGCACCCCTACCATTCTCTCTGAACTCCTGTGCACCCCTACCATTCTCTCTGAACTCTTGTGCACCCCTACCATTCTCTCTGAACTCTTGTGCATCCCTACCATTCTCTCTGAACTCCTGTGCACCCCTACCATTCTCTCTGAACTCTCGCGCACCCCTACCATTCTCTCTGAACTCCTGTGCACCCCTACCATTCTCTCTGAACTCCTGCGCACCCCTACCATTCTCTCTGAACTCCTGTGCACCCCTACCATTCTCTCTGAACTCTTGTGCACCCCTACCATTCTCTCTGAACTCCTGTGCACCCCTACCATTCTCTCTGAACTCTCGTGCACCCCTACCATTCTCTCTGAACTCTCGCGCACCCCTACCATTCTCTCTGAACTCCTGTGCACCCCTACCATTCCCTCTGAACTCCTGTGCACCCCTACCATTCTCTCTGAACTCCTGTGCACCCCTACCATTCCCTCTGAACTCTCGCACACCCCTACCATTCTCTCTGAACTCCTGTGCACCCCTACCATTCCCTCTGAACTCTCGCGCACCCCTACCATTCTCTCTGAACTCCTGTGCACCCATACCATTCTCTCTGAACTCTCGCGCACCCCTATCATTCTCTCTGAACTCCTGTGCACCCCTACCATTCCCTCTGAACTCCTGTGCACCCCTACCATTCTCTCTGAACTCTAGCGCACCCCTACCATTCTCTCTGAACTCCTGTGCACCCCTACCATTCCCTCTGAACTCCTGTGCACCCCTACCATTCTCTCTGAACTCTCGCGCACCCCTACCATTCTCTCTGATCTCCTGTGCACCCCTACCATTCTCTCTGAACTCCTGTGCACCCCTACCATTCTCTCTGAACTCTTGTGCACCCCTACCATTCTCTCTGAACTCCTGTGCACCCCTACCATTCTCTCTGAACTCTCGTGCACCCCTACCATTCTCTCTGAACTCTCGCGCACCCCTACCATTCTCTCTGAACTCCTGTGCACCCCTACCATTCCCTCTGAACTCCTGTGCACCCCTACCATTCTCTCTGAACTCCTGTGCACCCCTACCATTCCCTCTGAACTCTCGCACACCCCTACCATTCTCTCTGAACTCCTGTGCACCCCTACCATTCCCTCTGAACTCTCGCGCACCCCTACCATTCTCTCTGAACTCCTGTGCACCCATACCATTCTCTCTGAACTCTCGCGCACCCCTATCATTCTCTCTGAACTCCTGTGCACCCCTACCATTCCCTCTGAACTCCTGTGCACCCCTACCATTCTCTCTGAACTCTCGCGCACCCCTACCATTCTCTCTGAACTCCTGTGCACCCCTACCATTCCCTCTGAACTCCTGTGCACCCCTACCATTCTCTCTGAACTCTCGCGCACCCCTACCATTCTCTCTGAACTCCTGTGCACCCCTACCATTATCTCTGAACTCCCGTGCACCCCTACCATTCTCTCTGAACTCTCGCGCACCCCTACCATTCTCTCTGAACTCCTGTGCACCCCTACCATTCTCTCTGAACTCTCGCACACCCCTACCATTCCCTCTGAACTCTTGTGCACACCCCTACCATTCTCTTTGAACTCTCGTACACCCCTACCATTCTCTCTGAACTCTCGCACCCCCCTACCATTCCCTCTGAACTCCTGTGCACCCCTACCATTCTCTCTGAACTCTCGTGCACCCCTACCATTCTCTCTGAACTCCTGTGCACCCCTACCATTCTCTCTGAACTCTCGTGCACCCCTACCATTCTCTCTGAACTCTTGTGCACCCCTACCATTCTCTCTGAACTCTTGTGCACACCCCTACCATTCTCTCTGAACTCTCGCACCCCCCTACCATTCCCTCTGAACTCCTGTGCACCCCTACCATTCTCTCTGAACTCTCGTGCACCCCTACCATTCTCTCTGAACTCCTGTGCACCCCTACCATTCTCTCTGAACTCTCGTGCACCCCTACCATTCTCTCTGAACTCCTGTGCACCCCTACCATTCTCTCTGAACTCTCGTGCACCCCTACCATTCTCTCTGAACTCTTGTGCACCCCTACCATTCTCTCTGAACTCTTGTGCACACCCCTACCATTCTCTCTGAACTCTCGCACCCCCCTACCATTCCCTCTGAACTCCTGTGCACCCCTACCATTCTCTCTGAACTCTCGTGCACCCCTACCATTCTCTCTGAACTCCTGTGCACCCCTACCATTCTCTCTGAACTCTCGTGCACCCCTACCATTCTCTCTGAACTCTTGTGCACCCCTACCATTCTCTCTGAACTCTTGTGCACACCTACCATTCTCTCTGAACTATCGCGCACCCCTACCATTCTCTCTGAACTCTCGCACACCCCTACCATTCCCTCTGAACTCTTGTGCACCCCTACCATTCTCTCTGAACTCTTGTGCACACCCCTACCATTCTCTCTGAACTCTCGCACACCCCTACCATTCTCTCTGAACTCTCGCACACCCCTACCATTCCCTCTGAACTCTCGCGCACCCCTACCATTCTCTCTGAACTCTCGCGCACCCCTACCATTCTCTCTGAACTCTCGTGCACCCCTACCATTCCCTCTGAACTCCTGTACACCCCTACCATTCTCTCTGAACTCCTGTGCACCCCTACCATTATCTCTGAACTCTCGTGCACCCCTACCATTCTCTCTGAACTCTCGCGCACCCCTACCATTCTCTCTGAACTCTCGCGCACCCCTACCATTCTCTCTGAACTCCTGTGCACCCCTACCATTCCCTCTGAACTCTCGCACACCCCTACCATTCTCTCTGAACTCCTGTGCACCCCTACCATTCCCTCTGAACTCTCGCGCACCCCTACCATTCTCTCTGAACTCCTGTGCACCCCTACCATTCTCTCTGAACTCTCGCGCACCCCTACCATTCTCTCTGAACTCCTGTGCACCCCTACCATTCCCTCTGAACTCCTGTGCACCCCTACCATTCTCTCTGAACTCTCGCGCACCCCTACCATTCTCTCTGAACTCCTGTGCACCCCTACCATTCCCTCTGAACTCCTGTGCACCCCTACCATTCTCTCTGAACTCTCGCGCACCCCTACCATTCTCTCTGAACTCCTGTGCACCCCTACCATTATCTCTGAACTCCCGTGCACCCCTACCATTCTCTCTGAACTCTCGCGCACCCCTACCATTCTCTCTGAACTCCTGTGCACCCCTACCATTCTCTCTGAACTCTCGCACACCCCTACCATTCCCTCTGAACTCTTGTGCACACCCCTACCATTCTCTCTGAACTCTCGTACACCCCTACCATTCTCTCTGAACTCTCGCACCCCCCTACCATTCCCTCTGAACTCCTGTGCACCCCTACCATTCTCTCTGAACTCTCGCACCCCCCTACCATTCCCTCTGAACTCCTGTGCACCCCTACCATTCTCTCTGAACTCTCGTGCACCCCTACCATTCTCTCTGAACTCTTGTGCACCCCTACCATTCTCTCTGAACTCTTGTGCACACCCCTACCATTCTCTCTGAACTCCTGTGCACCCCTACCATTCTCTCTGAACTCTCGTGCACCCCTACCATTCTCTCTGAACTCTCGCACACCCCTACCATTCTCTCTGAACTCTTGTGCACCCCTACCATTATCTCTGAACTCTCGTGCACCCCTACCATTCTCTCTGAACTCTCGCGCACCCCTACCATTCTCTCTGAACTCCTGTGCACCCCTACCATTCTCTCTGAACTCTCGCACACCCCTACCATTCCCTCTGAACTCTTGTGCACACCCCTACCATTCTCTCTGAACTCTCGTACACCCCTACCATTCTCTCTGAACTCTTGTGCACACCCCTACCATTCTCTCTGAACTCTCGTGCACCCCTATCATTCTCTCTGAACTCTTGTGCACCCCTACCATTCTCTCTGAACTCCTGTGCACCCCTACCATTATCTCTGAACTCTCGTGCACCCCTACCATTCTCTCTGAACTCCTGTGCACCCCTACCATTCTCTCTGAACTCTTGTGCACACCTACCATTCTCTCTGAACTCTCGCGCACCCCTACCATTCTCTCTGAACTCTCGCACACCCCTACCATTCTCTCTGAACTCTCGCACACCCCTGCCATTCTCTCTGAACTCCTGTGCACCCCTACCATTCTCTCTGAACTCTCGCACATCCCTACCATTCCCTCTGAACTCTTGTGCACACCCCTACCATTCTCTCTGAACTCTCGTACACCCCTACCATTCTCTCTGAACTCCTGTGCATCCCTACCATTCTCTCTGAACTCTCGCGCACCCCTACCATTCCCTCTGAACTCTTGTGCACACCCCTACCATTCTCTCTGAACTCTCGTACACCCCTACAGTAGTTGTTGTGTATAACCCATTTTTTTTAATGTGTTGGGGCCTGGCACTAGTTTTTAACCAATCAGATTGCAGTATTTTTTCCGTCGACCAATCAGCGTCGAGCAGATATAAAATTAGCATAATATTGGACGGGGGGAGATCGAGAGTGGGTGTTGGCTCTCTTCATTATCATATGTATTTTTTTTAGGGGGTGTGGGGGTGTTTTTTTTGGGTGGGTGGGGTGTGCGTGGGAGATGTGTTTTTTGGGGGTCGGGGCGACTAATGTGTTGTATGTGGTTTATTGTTCTGGAGTGTTGTGTGTCTTGTTTTCTATATATTCTGTATGACGTCAGAATATATGTGAGAAGAGTGTTCGTCGTCGGGCATGTGGGAGAGGTTCGTTGACGGTCGCGTCCGACGATCGTCGCCGCTTCGCTTTTTCTTTCTATTCTTTCCTTCGACACACCCAGCGATTTTTTTAAAATTTTTCTCTATTAGCATCATGAAAAGAAAAAAAAGAGAAACGAACGAACGAACGACACACGAGCTGAGTTGGTGAATCGCCGTACACTCGTGAGAATCAAGCTTGAAGTGATCGTGGAGTTTTATTACAAATGATTTTGTAAGATTTTTTGATTTTTTAATTAGATAAAAAAAAACCAGAATTGTATGGAATGTTTTTTTATTTATTTTAGTAAAAAATACACAATTTTTTGGGTTTTTTTTATCACCAGTCAAAATGCCACCATGGCGATCCACTACCTTTCTGACGCATTTTTGTTCCAGAATAATATTTTAATTTATTTATTTTCTTTTTTCTTCTACATTTTTCTTTTTTTCTTCGTTTTCTTACCAATCGAACCATGTTTGAACAAAAACGGGGAATAGTACGGTGGCCCAGACGCGACAGCACAAAACCGTTTTTGTGTTTTTTGATTTTTTGATTTTTCGATTTTTTGATTTTTTGATTTTTCGATTTTTCGATTTTTTGATTTTTTGATTTTTTGATTTCTTGATTTTTTGATTTTTTGATTTTTTGATTTTTTGATTTTTGGATTTTTGGATTTTTTGATTTTTCGATTTTTCGATTTTTTGATTTTTTGATTTTTCGATTTTTCGATTTTTTGATTTTTTGATTTTTTGATTTTTTGATTTTTTGATTTTTTGATTTTTTGATTTTTTGATTTCTTGATTTTTTGATTTTTTGATTTTTTGATTTCTTGATTTTTTGATTTTTTGATTTTTTGATTTTTTGATTTTTTGATTTTTTGATTTTTTGATTTTTTGATTTTTTGATTTTTTGATTTTTTGATTTTTATAATATTATTTTTGTCAGTATAGGTATATATTATTATACTGTAGCATTTGAATGCGCGCGGGCAAGGTTACTGACAATGGGTATAACAGCTCTAATCGAAACTAGGCAAATGCCGCTACTAAAATCATATCATAGTGTGAATACATGTATAGACTTGCTACCAGTCGACTCGCATCGTAACGCATTGTAAGGAGTATAACGAGTGAAAACGAGTGAGCGCATAAAACTTAATGGGCGTGCGAGAGCGAGCCGACTTGTCGCTTCCAGAAAATTGCAACTCCTTAGCTTGGCGCGAAAATTTTCATGACAGTACTAATTCAGAACTCAAAAATATTTAAAATTTCCTCACGATGTTTCCTCACAACTGTTTCGATTGCGCATACGGCATAAATAAACAAAGAAGCCATCGATCATAATGCATGGCCAATTCTTAAACCGACTTCGTCGCTTTTTGTGTGGGATGAGGGGCTGGGAAAAAGCGCGGATCCGGAATTGCAGAAACGGAATTTGGGATAAAACGCGGAATTGGAATAAAACACGGAATTTAAAATAAACGCGGAAATAGGTTCTTTTGGGGGCGATATCAAAGAGGTTTACGCTTATAAGGTAAATAACTGCCATATTCTGAGTGTTTAGAGTGCGCAGTGTTGAAAATGCGCAGTGTTGAAAATGCTGAGTGTTCAAAGAAAAATGTATTTAAAATTACTTAGTGATTCAGTTATGGTTAGGATTCCAACAAATGTATTTAGAATTCTAAAGTTGTATTCAAATATCGTATTGTTAAATATTTATAATGTATTTGTAATGATCATATGAGTCAAGAATTACAATTTTTTTTATTTTTTGCGGAAGTTATGATTCGTTCTCAGGCCTAATCTCAGCCCTCGCTCAAAATTAGTATTTTGGAGTTTTCTACTTTTTACACAAGGAGGTTAATTAATGTTACAATGTCGGACCACGGGACTTTATAATATGCCGATTCGATTGTGCATATCTACTATCTACTTGGCTAATCATGCTCCAGGATATTATTCAGAAATTGGACAGTGGCGACGCAAAGGTAAATACTTATAGAAAACCTACGTATCGTTGGAAGACAATGCAGACTGATATCTTGCGACTGTGGTGACTAATAAATACCCAATATTACTTCAAAAAATCCTCCAAAGTTTATTACATGTAAATAATTCCAGACAGGGTTTATAGTTTCCCGAGTTTGATGTCTGTTGCCATTGAGTCTTGCATATAATTTAAACAGCATAACTTCACAGTCTCGCTATATTTTTAAATTCTATTTTGGTAGTTTATGTATATTCTTGTATCTTGTCTACTAATTATATCCTTGTTAACTATCATAGTTAATGTTCTTGGGCTTGTTGTAATTTGCCTAATTATGCTGTCGTTTATATACCCTGTCTTGGCTCAGTACTAATGTCCACAAATATTTTTTAAAAATGTACTATAGTCAGAAAAGTGTAACTTATAAATAAACTTTATATACATTTACAAATCAAGAATCTAGTTGAATCATGAATGTTTATAAATATCAAATTATGTTGGAATTACAATATATTTGACTAAATTGAGACTTATAGTTATAGCCAGGCACACAGTTACTATTTATAGGCTGAAATTAAAATTAAATCTCAAGGGATTCCTAAGAAAAACCTTTTTTGGTTGGAAGTACAAGAATAAATTATAAACCCACTAAACAAAAATGAATTCGATATTAGTTTTGTGAACTGTCAATACTGATTAGAAATTTTGATTGGCCATAATCATGTTTATTAGACATCATGGTGTAAAATAAGAATTTTATTAGTAGTTTTGTGCACAGTAATATGAAGCAATTTTTCTGTCTATTCAAATACAATTGGACATTTTTCACTGCTATTTCAAGGCTGTGAGGTTTTTCTATAACTAATTCTATTTATATAATATGCAGTCAAACACCTTCTTAAGTGGACACCCCTTTTAAATGGAAACAGACAGCTTATCTTTGGTTCCAGTGAGCAAATTAATCTCTCTTAATTAAGTGAACAAATCCATATCAAAATTAAAGTTTTCTTAACCCTTTATGACCCAGGAGGTCTCCAATTGATGAGTAAAATAACAATATCATTCCCATCGGTGCCATTAGAAAAGAAAAAGTGAAATTTAGAAAAAACAAAATTTTGTCTTTGTTAATTTCTATGGAATGCCGTTTGTGTCAATAATAATTGTCTGACATATATACAACTTGTTGGCAAATAATGTAGTTGTTGGCAAATATATAAAACTTGTTCAAATATATTCAACTTAATAGCAAATATATACAACTTGTTGGCAAATATATACAATAATTGTTGCATAAAATAAATACAACCTGTTCACAAATATATAAAACTAGCTTGTTGCATAATATATAAAACTTGTTGCAAAATATACAACATGTTTTCTAATATAGAACTTGTTGCATAATATATAAAATAAAACTTGTTGTGTAATATATAAAACTTCTTGCAAAATACAACTTGGTAAAAAAAACTATTTTCAATACCGGTGGTGGTGAAGTGTAAAAAGTTATGGGTGAGTGCTGGAAACGTAAGAATCTACGAGGGTTGGGGCATGCTCTCCCTTAATTATTAAAATCTAGAGTCGTTGAAATACCATTTCCTGCGTTTTGGGGGCAGAGTTCTGAAGATTATAAGACGTCATATAAAATATACAGAAGATAACACATTTCAGTGTGTTGAATATATATTGAAAACTTGCCAGGTATTAAATCTGTGGTGTAGCATGACCATTCTGAGTGGGGGGTGGGGGGAGGGGGGTTACCTCTATTGCCTCTGCTCCTCACATTACCGACCTTTCCGAAAAGTAGGGAGGGGTGACAACAATGTGAGTGAAAGGGTTAAAATCCGTTGTCCACATCCTGATTTAGACAATAAATCGTCTAGTAATCATACGTCTTCTTCCTTATTCCAATTTACTGGAAGCAGCCTGGGAACAAGCTACGTCAACCCACATCTATTAAGCAGCGGACTATTAGAAAAGTAATAGGGGGGGGGGGGGCAAAAAATCGTGCAGGAATTTGAATGGAAATAAATTTGTGCACAAAAAATAATAATCCTTTAATTGCACACTAACTAAGTAATACGAGCAACAAATTGCTGCAACATTGTTGCGTTGCAAGTCTAACAGCATTGTTGCACGTCTTACCACCCAGCTCAAACATTGTCATGCAACAAAATTTTGTTGTTGCAAGTTGAAACAGCATGTTGCAGCAAGTAGAACTAGCATCTACTTTTTTCAACAATTTTTTTCAATTTGCAACAACAAAATTTTGTTGTGTGACAATTTTTAAGGTGTGTGGTAATACGTTCAACAATTTTTTTCAATTTGCAACAACAAAATTTTGTTGTGTGACAATTTTTAAGGTGTGTGGTAATACGTGCAACAATGCTTTTCAATTTGCAATGCAACAAAGTTGCATTGAAAGTTGAAGAAAAATGTTGCCTGTATTACATAGCCCTTTAAAGCTTGGAGCTTTCCCGTTGACGAGTAAAATCGTCTGGTGTTAGGCAGAGTAAAATAGTAGTCGTTTTCAGGTCTCAACTGGGCTAGCCTTAAAAATCCTAGAAAAAATCTCGCACGAGCAATCCCCTTCACTTTGCTAATGGTCTGCCCAGTCCAGGGTGCCTGGCCAGTGTCCGACCCACCCACAGTGCCGCCTTACAGAGCCTTCACCGTGCATACAAACTCTGAGATAATCACCGGAAACAGGAAAGCCTGTTGGCGCTTCAAAAGAAGCCGCCTTTATCTAGCCAATCAAAACGCTTCCTGGTTATGCATTATATATCTCAGAACCTTGTGGATACGATATTAAGCAGATAAGGGCCTAGGTGCAAGTTTGACTGAGGGGGCTGGCAAGAAAGAGGGAGGTCTTCAAATAATTTTCACAGATGTTGATTAATGCCATAATACCCCCTTCAATATAATTAACATTTGTACATGTTAAGATAATTACCACATACAGCTGAAAAAGTCCACCTTCATGCGTAATTTAGTGAGCTAATTACAACAATTACTAAAAAAGCCCAAAAATTTTACTAAGAGTTTATATTAATTATTAAAATTGTTTATCTTAGTTGTTAATATTTTATATTAAAAGTGTTTAAATTGTTTATAATTGTTTAAAAAATTGTTTTATTGGTTTGAAAGCATGATTTATTGAAATTCTAACAATCATGTAACATTGTTGTTAAATACCCGTATATCTGCAGGAGGGTCAGGAAGGGCTACAGCCCCATCCCCTGTCTGGAAACCTTTCCCCTCCCCACTCCGCCAGGGAAAAATTAAATATTTGTTGGAAAACAAAGTCGAAGAAAAAATTGGCTTGAAGTGAACTGGTGAAAGGTGTTGTTTTTCTACACGCAACAATAAATGCATTGCACGACAACTAGTATCTTATTTAAGAGTGAGGATACAGGAAATCGATAAACCAATGCCATAGTAATTTGGCGCAAAACTTATAGCTAGCCATATTAGGGTCGTTTATATGAGCTGATAAGACGCGTCTTACACAAGACGCGAACTGACCAACTTATACGGCGTTTGAGGCGCGGCTTGTGTAACATATCTTTTATACGAGTGTTTTGCGTCTTATATAAACCGCGACTTATAAATAATTATCTGTATCCAAATTATAAATCGCTATACAAAACTTTAATTCATTGATGAGTATAATAACTATTTGTTATAATAACTATGCTTTCTGTATTGTTGCAATTATTTTCATCTCAAAACCCTTGGCACTTAAGACCATATTCCAGAGGGGCGTGGCCAAAGACCTTCAAGATTAGCAAAATACTCCCTTGGCATTTTATACAAATTGTACCATCTTAATCAAGTCTTGCAGTCCTGTGCGTGACATTTAAGTAGAAACATTCGATCATTTCCATTTTCTAGTATTTTTTTCTAATTTGTCAAAAATTTAAATTTCTCGGCTCCCCCCCCCCCCCCCCCCCAAGTAATAGATAGTTGTTCTTTTATGTCTATAACTCAACATAATGTCTTAAACGAAATTGGCTTCAAAATCCACATATAATCAGTGATAACTGCCCATATATAGTGGCACGAAACTGGGAGACCACTGACCATGTCTATTTGATAAATATAACAAGGTGCTGAGATCTAACCAAATTTTGGCTTTCGACAGTCTTGATTTTTGTGCATCGGACATATCCGAAAAATGTCAGGACAATGATACAGCATCCATGAATTTGGATCCTTCAATACACTACATGTTTGTTCAATTTCAGGCATTACGTATATTACACAACAAGTTCTATATTAGCGAACATGGTGTATATTTTGCAACAAGTTTTATATATTATGCAACAAGTTCTATATTAGAAAACGTTGTGTATATTTTGCAACAAGTTTTATATATTGCACAACAAGTTTTAAATTAGAAAACATGTTGTATATTTTGCAACAATTAAGTTTTAGATATTACACAACAAGGTCTATATTAGAAAACATGGTGTATATTTTTCAACAAGTTTCATATATTACGCAACAAGTTTTATATTAGAAAACGTGGTGTATATTTCACAAGTTTTATATATTACACAACAAGTTTTATATGTTTGTGAACAAGTTGTATTTTATGCAACAAGTTGTATATATTTGCTAACAAGTTGTATATATTTCCTATTAAGTTGGATATATTCGAACAAGTTTTATATTATTATTTGCCAACAATTACTATATATTTGCCAACAAGTTGTATATATGTCAGCCAAGTATTATTGCTATAAATGGCATTCCATAATTTTCACTCGAATTTTCAAGTTGTCTTTTTCGATTTCAACAAATGAAATCACAAAACGCCGTTTGTTTTTTGCGATTCCAACAAATGAAATCACAAAATGACGTTTGTCTTTTGCAATTTCGACAAATGAAATCACAAAACGACGTTTGTCTTTTGCTATTTCGACAAATGAAATCACAAAACTCCGTTTGTCTTTTGCGATTTCGACAAATGAAATCACAAAACTCTGTTTGTCTTTTGCGATTTCAACAAATGAAATCATAAAACGACGTTTGTCTTTTGCAATTTCGACAAATGAAATCACAAAACGACGTTTGTCTTTTGCGATTTCGACAAATGAAATCACAAAACTGCGTTTGTCTTTTGCGATTTCAACAAATGAAATCACAAAACGTCGTTTGTCTTTTGCAATTTCAAAACTCCGTTTGTCTTTTGCGATTTTGACAAATGAAATCACAAAACTCTGTTTGTCTTTTGCGATTTCAACAAATGAAATCACAAAACGACGTTTGTCTTTTGCTATTTCAAAATATTGTTTATCTTTTGCTTTTTCGACAAATGAAACACTAAAACGGCACTTTTTTTTGCAATTTGGACAAACAAAATCTCTAAACAGCATTCTTCTTTTGCAAAACGCTCTTTTGCTTTTGTTATTTGAGCCTCCTCGGCTTCCATACTTGTTTGATCTGTTGGGTCTGTTGGGTTTGTTAAAATTCGTTGGGTCTGTTGGGTCCGTTGGGTTTGTTAAATTCGTTGGCTCTGTTGCGTTTGTCGGCTTGTTTGATCTGTTGGGTCCGTTGGGTCTGTTGGGTTTGTTAAAATTCGTTGGGTCTGTTGCGTCCGTTGGGTTTGTTAAATTCGTTGGCTCTGTTGCGTTTGTCGGCTTGTTTGATCTGTTGGGTCCGTTGGGTCTGTTGGGTTTGTTAAAATTCGTTGGGTCTGTTGCGTCCGTTGGGTTTGTTAAATTCGTTGGCTCTGTTGCGTTTGTCGGCTTGTTTGATCTGTTGGGTCCGTTGGGTCTGTTGGGTTTCTTAAAATTCGTTGTGTCTGTTGGGTCTGTTGCGTCCGTTGGGTTTGTTGGGTTTCTTAAAATTCGTTGTATCTGTTGGGTCCGTTGGGTTTCTTAAAATTCGCTGTGTCTGTTGGGTCTGTTGCGTCCGTTGGGTTTGTTGGGTTTGTTAAAATTCGTTGGGTCTGTTGGGTCCGTTGGGTTTGTTAAATTCGTTGGCTCTGTTGCGTTTGTCGGCTTGTTTGATCTGTTGGGTCCGTTGGGTCTGTTGGGTTTCTTAAAATTCGTTGTGTCTGTTGGGTCTGTTGCGTCCGTTGGGTTTGTTGGGTTTCTTAAAATTCGTTGTATCTGTTGGGTCCGTTGGGTTTCTTAAAATTCGCTGTGTCTGTTGGGTCTGTTGCGTCCGTTGGGTTTGTTGGGTTTCTTAAAATTCGTTGGGTCTGTTGCGTCCGTTGGGTCCGTTGGGTTTGTTAAATTCGTTGGCTCTGTTGCGTTTGTCGGCTTGTTTGATCTGTTGGGTCCGTTGGGTCTGTTGGGTTTCTTAAAATTCGTTGTGTCTGTTGGGTCTGTTGCGTCCGTTGGGTTTCTTAAAATTCGTTGGGTCTGTTGCGTCCGTTGGGTCCGTTGGGTTTGTTGGGTTTCTTAAAATTCGTTGGGTCTGTTGCGTCCGTTGGGTCCGTTGGGTTCGTTAAATTCGTTGGCTCTGTTGCGTTTGTCGGCTTGTTTGATCTGTTGGGTCCGTTGGGTCTGTTGGGTTTCTTAAAACTTGTTGTGTCTGTTGGGTCTGTTGCGTCCGTTGGGTTTGTTGGGTTTCTTAAAATTCGTTGTATCTGTTGGGTCCGTTGGGTTTCTTAAAATTCGCTGTGTCTGTTGGGTCTGTTGCGTCCGTTGGGTTTGTTGGGTTTCTTAAAATTCGTTGGGTCTGTTGGTCCGTTGCGTCCGTTGGGTTTGTTAAATTCGTTGGCTCTGTTGCGTTTGTCGGCTTGTTTGATCTGTTGGGTCCGTTGGGTCTGTTGGGTCTGTTAAAATTCGTTGGGTCCGTTGGGTTTCTTAAAATTCGTTGGGTCTGTTGGGTCCGTTGGGTCTGTTGGGTTTCTTAGAATTCGTTGTGTCTGTTGGGTCTGTTTCGTCCGTTGGGTCTGTTGGGTTTCTTAAAATTCGTTGTGTCTGTTGCGTCCGTTGGGTCTGTTGGGTTTCTTAAAATTCGTTGTGTCTATTGGGTCCGTTGGGTCTGTTGGGTTTCTTAAAATTCGTTGTGTCTGTTGGGTCTATTGGGTTTCTTAAAATTCGTTGGCTCTGTTGGGTCCGTTGTGTCTGTTGGGTCCGTTGTGTCTGTTGGGTCCGTTGGGTCTGTTGGGTTTCTTAAAATTCGTTGGCTCTGTTGGGTCTGTTGGGTCCGTTGGGTCTGTTGGGTTTCTTAAAATTCGTTGGCTCTGTTGGGTCCGTTGTGTCCGTTGGGTCTGTTAAATTCGTTGGCTCTGTTGGGCCGTTTAATCTGTTGGGTCTGTTGAATTCATTGGGTGTGTTGAATTTGTTGGGTCCGTTGGTTTCGTTAAATGACTAAGTTCGTTAAATTCGTTGAATCTTTTGGGTTTGTTGAATTCGTTGGGTCTATTGCGTTTGTTGGGTTTGTGGAGGCCGTGTTGTTGAAGGTTATAGAGCGGAGGTCAGTGCCTAGCCCTAGACCTAGTGTGGTAGAAAACAAAGAAACAGCTTGGAGTAGCGCTGCTGAGTATTTCGTAGTTCTTTCATTTTGCCATTTGCCAAATACGGTCTCTTTTGAACAGATTAGAATGAAGAAAAATAACAGCTGCGTTCTTTCAGTTTGGATGGTGTTTACCGATGCATGTGTCAAATCTGATCAGTTACCATGGTGATCCAAAACTTTTATACATTGCAAGCTCTAAAAATTCAGAGTTAACTCTCTTCTAAAAAAAACAAGCGGAGTTCAGATGTTTACTGAACTTTTGAAATCTCGTTGGGTCTGTTGGACCCAACGAGAAACCCAACAGAATTTGCTGTTCCTAAATCGCGCCCGGTATAGTAATGATATGTGCAGTCAAAGATTTAACCAATGAATGACAAAACAAGTAAAACTTAGTCTTGGCACAACGTAAATCAATTGATTTCTTATTCTAATCATTCACAAACAGACATACGTCTATCTATATAGAGGCATTTAACGCTGAATATACGAGTTCATGCGTTATGTTGACAACGCAGTCTAGTATATATGGCCTACGGGTTTGCTAAGCTAATCCTTATTATTGTAAACACACATTATTGTAGCTTGAATATATCTTTAAAATTTTGAGTGTTTTATAAGTGTGACAGTGCATACTGCTATAAAGAGCATACGAATCTATACAAGACAATCGGATTTTTAAGCATTCCTATAAGTAGATTTTGCGCAAATTGTTCTCGAATATAAAGGTTTTAACTTGCATTATAGTGTTTCTCCAACAAGCTGTAATTATCTTTAAAATTTTGGATAGTCAAATTTTTATGCATCGTATGACTGGCTTTTGCGTCAAATGTTTCTGCGGAATATGGAACGCCAAGTGAAGTAATTTGAATATAACACGGGTTTTTGGGCTTCTGTCAAATTCAAGTTTTGTGATTGCTTCGAAATTCGAATATGTTGCAGCAGTTGCACAGGTTTTCGCTCTTTTCACAAGGTTTTTCCGTAATATTGTAACTTCTGTGTATATATTCAAATATATTCAAGCAACAGTACAATTATTCGTGCGCCGCTAGCACAGAGTTTAGCGCCTGAGGATACATAACACCGCTTTCTATAGTTAATAGAGTTCTATACTTGTAATTGTAGTAAAACGTAGCTATATATACAATTGCTTAGAAATTCGAGTATGCTGTTCAGATTTTGACGCACTCTCTCCGGCACTCTGAAAATTTATGTAAAGCTGACTAAACCTGCAGTTTTAAAAATAAAAGTTTGAAAATAAAAGTTTGAAAATAAAAGTTTGAAAATAAAAGTTTGAAAATAAAAGTTTGGAAATTAAAGTTTGAAAATAAAAGTTTGGAAATAAAAGTTTGGAAATAAAAGTTTGAAAATAAAGTTTGAAAATAAAAGTTTGGAAATTAAAGTTTGAAAATAAAAGTTTGGAAATAAAAGTGTGGAAATAAAAGTTTGAAAATAAAAGTTTGAAAATAAAAGTTTGAAAATAAAAGTTTGGAAATAAAAGTTTGAAAATAAAAGTTTGGAAATAAAAGTTTGGAAATAAAAGTCTGAAAATAAAAGTTTGAAAATAAAAGTTTGAAAATAAAAGTTTGAAAATAAAAGTTTGGAAATAAAAGTTTGAAAATAAAAGTTTGGAAATAAAAGTTTGAAAATAAAAGTTTGAAAATAAAAGTTTGGAAATAAAAGTTTGGAAATGTAAAGAAGTTGCACAAGGAGTTACAACATGGCGTTAGAGGTAGATCGATGTAAGTATAAGCACGTTTGTTTTCGTTTTATTCGCGTTTTAGTGGTATTTATCTTCCACATTATCTTAAAATAAGGGATTTGTACACATTTTAGGTATTCTAGATACAATTAAGAGACTATTGGCGAAGTTGAAACCGAATGCTATCATTTTGAAATATATTTACCAACATCATGGCATGTCATTCAGGTATATTATTATATAGTGTTGTAATTAAATACGTATAATACATTGAAGTTTAGCAATATAAGAGCTTTCACATGTAGTAACTCATGCCAAATCGGTCCCTCTGGAGTCTCGGACTGCTCGAGTCACTTCCTTCCTAATATGGTTGATTGATTGCACAAAATGCATCATTATATATATATATATATATATATATATATATATATATATATATATATATAGTCATACATACAGTCTATCTATAATCTATATTTGTATATACACGCCTGTGCAAAGCTGAAAAATACTTCTATAAGTGGTATATGGTTTTTTAAATTGGTTTTTATTTATTTTTTTAGTGTTCGCACGCTACAAAGAATAATGAAAACGTATGGACTGAAGCGATATGACAACACCGTGTCTCCGCAGCAAATTGCTTACGCATTGCAGGTAGAGCATATGTACATTAAGAACATTTTTTGCCTTTTATTACGCTAGTAAAAGCACTGATCTAAAATAATAGACTCATTATACTGGATAGAGCATCCGGTGCTCCCTGTGAAGTCGGAATAAATTAGTTTCGGTCATTTCAAGTGGGACCCACTTGGTTTTCATACAGCCACTTTTAAGTTCTCCCATAACGACAGATACATGTTACAAAAATTTAGCTGGTTTTCGTTAAAAACCCGATCATTTAAAGCGAAAACCAGAGGCGAAAACTATGATTCAGCAATATTGTGGGTCCCACCGGATATGGTGGTCGCGAGATTTTTAGCCTCACTTCCGACTTCAATTTTTGCCAGGCGCGAAACAATAGATGCTCTATCCAGTATAATGAGTCTATTATTTGAGATCAGTGTAGTAAAAGCGATGCCGACAAAGGAAAAAGTCCACTTCGCGCAAAAAATATAGCCAACTGGAAAACGAGATTAGTACATAGTGATTTAATTTAAACATGCGACCTACATTTTCTTTGTAGGAAGAAGTAAATGGTTGCCGTGGGGAAAGTGGTTATAGCAAAATGACGCTCCGTATTCGTCTGAAATATGGACTTCTTGTGACAAGGTAAATGTGTTTCACTAAAAAAGATCTGATTTATGGAATAGGTCTATAAATGTACTTGCTATGTTACTTACTTCTCTATATGTTCTAGAAAACAAGTGTATGATGTAATGAGGCTCGTTGGTATGTGTAATCGGCAACGGCTAATTGCAGGACTTGGAAAACCAAGACAATATTATTCCAAGGTAACTTAACCAACCAATGACCTTATTTATAGCATATACAGACTATTTGTCAACCCTAACAATGTGAGGTGACAAAGTTTATTGCATATATGTCTAGGGTCCTAACTGGGTGTGGCACGTGGATCAATACGATAAATTGAGACACTATGGTTTTTGCATCCACGGTGCGATTGACGGGTTTTCAAGGAGAGTAATGTGGCTTGAAGTATTCTCAACTAACAGAGACCCCTGGATTGTTGCTCGATACTATTTTAAAGTAATAAGTATGGCGAAAGGTAAGCTTTCAAAAAGAGCGTTGCAAGGATAAACAATTGTAGACCTGTCGTTATATTACAATATGACACAAGCAAAAGCAGCTTAACTTATTTCTCGCATCGCTGTCTTGGTATAGTGTTGCAAACTGTTTATGGAAAATTATATATGTTAGGTTTATGGTACTGAGCTAACAGAAATACCAACACCAGATCAAATGGACGATTATAGTATACAGAAATTGAACAAATATCTTATTTTAATTTCAGTTATACCCGCAAGTTTAAGACTTGATCGTGGAACTGAAAATACTCTTGTAGCAGAATGTCAAGTTTTTTTGAGACAAAACCATAATGATGAACGTTCTGGTATTCGAAGCATCACATATGGAAAGTCTAAACTTAATCAGGTAAAACTGATTGAACAATTTAGAAAACAAATAATCACCGTTTTTTTGGCTCCTTTGTCATTTCAGGTTAGTGTTTGTGGTTGGTTCCAATCCGGCTACGGAAGAAATAGTTTTAGCATTTATAGACCCCCCCCCCCCCCTCCCATTCGGGAGATTCCGCGAAATATTACCTGAAGTAAGGTTATTACCACGGCAATGCCCCGAGGTGAATATAATCACTGATGGTAATATTTCTCCGAATCCCCCGAGCGAAGGGTCTATAAATGATATATTATACCGAAATTTTAACCTCTAAGTTGAGATTAAACTTGCTACATACCCTATATATGAATAAAGTGCATTATTTTTTCATTAACGCCTTTTTGTCGATTTTCTTTGAAATTACTTGAGTGTGTTAACTTTTAGATTTCATTATTGAAATTTTCAATAAAAACGAGCTTTCGATTCTTTTCACATTTAGAAACGCTTAAATCCTTCACTCTTTAGTCTTTATTTTGTCAGCAACTTGTATGCGTAAATATAATACTATTACCTCTATTCGCAGAGAATTGAATGCTGGTGGAGTCAATTGAGACGTCATTGCACTAGTTTTTGGATAGATTTTTTTCAGGTATAACCCCATCGGTTTAATTAATAAACAATAAAATGTTCACATTAAATATACATTATAAATGATTTATGACAAATTATTGCATGGCTTGTAGCAATTTGCGACAGCATTCAGTTACAAAACCATATGTATAATCTGCATGTATTTCGCATCATGCAAGGTTTGATTTTTTTGTAACTTGCAGGAGCTTGAGTCCACAGGGAACTGAGAAAAAGACAACATTACACACAGGTTCGATATTTAATTTTTAATGATAAGTACATGATTAATTAGTTACATAATCATAAAATATGTAACTATACAACGTCACTGCTGCATGTCGATTAATATTATAAAAATAACTATAACATAACATAATATGAAAGCATATTAAATATTACAACAATTATCAATCAATGTGCGTAACCCATATTGAATAGAGAGAGATATTGGGAAAGTAATCACCTTAATCACATGCTAGAAACTCATCGATATCTTTTACCTAAATGTCAATTTGAATTAATTTAAAGGTCCTGACCAACTGACAGTTTTACTGGCTGTTTGCATATATTTGTGAATGCCGCAAAATACACAGACTTTTCGCTGCTTATTAATTAAAGATGTTAGCTGCTTTTTTCTCATTATATTTTAAGAGGATGCCTTTACTACGTATTCATGCCAATTTTAAAAAAAGAACTTACAGAGTTTATGCAAGAATATAATGCCTATAATATCCGCAAGCAGAAAGATCGGCTGTGTCCACCTGGAATTCCAGAAGACAATTTCCGTTTTCCTGAACACTTAGGTCAGTATATACGCATGCAGGGATTGTTTACTGGTTTTCAAACACAGTCAATGTTTATATGGCATGGTACGACTGTACTTTACTTTCTTTAAATGTCACGATGTAACAAAAAATGTGGTTAATACACGCTAAAAACACCCTGCAGGTTAAAAATGTCCTGGTTTATATAAATTAACACTATTTACGGACTTACGGTAACTTAATGTTCCTGATTAAATAAACTTAACCACAGTCCTAGTTAATTTGATCAAAGTGTTGGCTAATTTAACCAGGATTCCTGGTTACGCTAACCAGGCTAAATGGTCGAATTAACCAGTTTATGTTAGGTAGAATATTAACCAAGAATTACTGGTTAATAATCCACCTAACATAATCTGGTTAATTCAACCATATAGCCTGGTTAACCTAACAAGGAATTCTGGTTAAATTAGCCACGATAGTTATTAAATTAACCAGGACTGTGGTTAAATTAACAAGGAAATTTAACCAGGAGTATTAAGTTACCCTAAACAGTGTTAATTATAGATTAACCAGGAAATTTTTGACCTGCAGGGTGTGTTTAGAGTGTATCATAAAATATTGAATGGTCGGTGCCACTGTGGGTATAGACGATAAAGGACAGCTGCGGTGTGAAGGATATAAAACTACCTGAAAATATAAACAGACTCGACGACGTTTCGAGCGAAAGCCCTTCGTCGGAAAGTTAGTAGCCAAAAAAGGACCTTCGCTTGAAACGTCAAGTTATATTTAGATTTTTCAGGTATATATAGTTGTATATCCTTCACACCGCAGCTGTCAGTTGATATCACAGAATATAGTTAATATAAGAACAATAATTCTTATAGTTCTTATTATTACATTATTACATAGGGTTCTTACAGCAAGGTTTTCAGTTGACAGACGAAGATCTACTCCCCTTAGCAGAAAGGCATGGCCTAGAGCGTACAATCCCAGACTATATATCACCTGAGTTTCGCCGAATTCTGGATGACGAAGTGCAGAGATGTACGGTTTCACTTCACTCGTTAAGTGTTGCAGAAAGCAAGGATATGTATATTCACTTGATAAATTTCTGCAGGCAATCAGGTAATGTTTGCAGACAATCAAGACAATCTGTTAATATTAACCTATTCAAAAAAGTACCGTAACATTGTTATTTGTTTAGGTTACACCTTCAGCAATTGATGGTATCACCGTTTGAAGATCAGCATACAAAACAAACTAAAACTTTTCTCTATCAACCAGTTTATCCAGACGTGTGACGAGTTCAACCATGCATAAGCGTTCTTTTGGTTCCAGAAAGCAGCCATCGACAAGTTCTTTCACCACTGGGTTTCCCTTGAGATCATCAGTGTATGGATACTCGTTTGAAATTATTTTAGCCACGAGCTGCCCAGGATTAGTTATATCGTTCCAGACACGCCTAAACGTATACAACTCTAGAATTATGCAACCCATTGCATAGACATCCATGTAAGGATCTGCCCTCTTACCCAAAAGAGATTCTTTGTGTTGGTACATCACTGTGCCTGCATTAGCGGTATTTCTTGTTATTGCTGTAGCGGTAAATGAGCTTACACCAAAATCGCAAATAACGGTGTGATATGTCCTCTTTTCGACCTCAAAGTAGAACATCAATGCATTATAGGATTAATTAAAATACTATAAATAAGTCTTGTGGAAACACCACGTAAAATATTTCTTTGCTAAGCTTTTGGCCTGTTGACTCAGGCCTTCATCAGGCCTTTTTCCGAGTCAACAGGCCGAAAGCTTAGCAAAGAAATGTTTTACGTGGTGTTTCCACAAAACTTATTTATATTACTTTATCACCATGAAAACGTTCAAAGAATTAATTAAAATACATCTGAAATCAGCGTAACAAATTGCAGCGGGTAAAATTTTTTTACTTACTAGAATATTTGCTGGCTTCAAGTCTTGGTGAATTATGTTCTCTTCGTGAAGATAGTGACAACCGCTCGCCACTTGATGCATGATATATGGTTTAACATCAACTGAAATCTGAAATTGACCTTTTGTAAATATATGATTGTATATATAGATTTTTGTAGATCTCAGATAGATTATACCATATTTTATCAATTATTCAAAGTATAGTTTTCGTACTTTCCCATTATTTTTCCTTGCTTTGAATCTATCGCGTAATTTTTGAATCTATCATGTAATCTCTTATATAATGTAATCGTGCTATTATTACCTGAAAGGGGGGAGGTGTGGCAAATATAAGTTTCTCCAAATTTGTGCCTTTGATGTAAGGTGACAACAGCCAAAGATCTTCGTCCTTCCTGCAGTATCCCATAAGAAGTAACAAATTGGGGTGGCGTATTTTCCTATTGACGATAGAAACAAAGTATCCATGTGAGAGTAAGCGAGATAACAGTAAAAAGCGTAAGATCAACAGCAAGTTATTTTTTAACCAGACATAGTACTACAGTGAGGCGCCCTGGAGCATGCGCAAAACACGTGCACCACAAGCGCGAAGACATTCTATTTTTGAACAAGACGCCTGGTCAGGCGTTCACTCGGGCTACTGCAAAATCACAGTGCTATGCAGTGCTAAGGTCTAAAGTCTATTAAACACATTGGTCACAGACAAAAGTCAAAACACAATCCAATTCTCCGATAGAAAACACAATTTGCAATAACAAAACACGATTGCCTGTATTTATTAACGCATTTCCACACATGTACACAGCGTTCATATGTCGAGTCTCTTCAGGTATTAAATATCAACACAACTATCAACGGCGTGTGCGTTTGTAAGTGTATATAATATCAAGATACTTGCCAGCGACATTACTGACCAATAACTATGTCTGTGAACACACAGAACACATCCGAGACGAGTGATCAGACATCAGGAAAGCAAAGAAAGAAACAGCGGTCAATATGTCAAGTCTCTTCGCCTTTAATTACACAGCTTCATGTTTATGAACGGCGTGTGCGATTGTAAGTGTATATAATAATATCAAGATACTTGCCAGCGACATCACTGCCCAATAACTATGTCTGTAAACAAACAAAACACATCCGAGGCGAGAAAGCTCACTCACTAACTCAGTCGAAAAGAAAGAAGGCACTGGTCAACATGCATATGGTCAGTTGGTCACATGGCTCAGTTTCGCAAAGCTTATTGGTCAATATCGCCAGCGGCCGCGCGGAGGACTATAAACCGCGACCCCAAAAAAACAACACGACCGAAACCTAGACTCGGCTACCACAGGTCGCCCGAGTAACAAGACGCGTGCTCAGGCGTTCACACTGGTCTCGGTTGGCAAAATACACAAAATGTGGCGATTGGGCTATTGGTGATATTAATAAGTAACATGCAGGTGTTATGGCTCAATCGCTGTTCCCTGAGCCTGCGATACCTTGATGGAATGTCGCGTTTGTAATACCCCCCAGAAAACGACGAAGACAGAACGGCCCCAATTTATATCACCTGGACCTGTCGGCCAGTTTAATAAATATCAACGATTATGATTCCGAACAAACTAACAGACGAAGAAGCTCACGCAGCAAATATAAAGCGATGCCACAAAATTGTCTATGACTATTGGACAACTGTAGTTAATTGAGTCACACTCTAGTTCACCCAAATTAGTTGGTTCAACTATGTGCATATTAATACTTTAATGTAAATTAATAGATCATACTAACAGTACATTCGTTGTAAAAATACATTATATGCAAATACTAGTAATTCACACCTGCAAATTTGCAGCTCTTTAATATCTTCCGACGAATTATTTTGTTTTTCCGGTGGGAGGGTTATCGTCTTTATTGCAATTTCTGTTCCCCTCCACTCCCCTTTGTATACCGTACCAAATTGTCCCTGGCCAACTACTTCCCCTTTCTTAATCGTGGATGGGTCGACCGAGTAAACTGTTAAAACAAGTAAAAAGTAAACAAATTAATACAAATTAAAATATTAATAAATAAAGAGGCAGCAGAAGTATAATAATAACAAGAAGTTGGTTTGTTAAAAATAACAAACGGAAGGGCAAGGTGCTGGACCCGCAATTCCTTTTTCTCAGTAACATTTTCCAAGTAAACATGCAGAAAGTTTCTTCAAGTGTTATTATAACAAATGAAAAAGGCCGGTACACAATGTCAATGAACAATTAATTTCATATTATTCTGACACTGCAGAGTACAACGAAAAATTCGTTGTCTCGAGCGGTATTTGAACTCGCATCTTTGGGTTACTAGACCGCCGCTCTATCCATTGAGCTATCTAGTCAACAGGGATTAGTAGCGAGTCTTATCTAATTTAAGTACACGAAATATTTTCTCGACTTGTCCTTCAAGATAAGCGTTAAATCGTCGCGAAATTATTTCGTACACTTAATTCGAATAAGGCTCGCTACCAATCCAGTTGACTCGATAGATCAATGGGTAGAACGGCGGTCTAGAAACCAGAAGATGCGAGTTCGAATCCCGCTCGCGACAACGAATTTTTCGTTGTACTCTGGAGTGTCAGAATTTAGGAAATTAATTGTTCATATCTCCAAGGACGGTACTGAAATACAATGAACAATCATACTCATCATTGATCATCATAATGCTAACGAATTGCTAATGTCGCCATTCCCACATATATACAAATACCATATGTTATGTATTCAGTAATACCGTCTTTTTCTTGATTGTCTGTATCCGACTTGTCAATGGGTTTGTACTCTTCTTCTGCACCCGCCACATAATTACTTCTTTCTTCAAGAACGTCAACTACTTGCGATTTGGCAACCTGATCGTTCACAGTTACAACACATTGGTATTTACCAGGCTGACTTACGTACACCAGGTTCGCTTTCCTTCCATTTTTCAATACTGTCCCATTCAAAAACCATGAATACTCGACCTCCATTGTACAATGATAATAGGAAATGCAACCAAGAAGAAGACAGTTGTCCCCATCGATACTAACAGTTTCACTCGGTCCATATGCAATTAAACCATTTTCTGTAGGAAATTAAATAAATTTTTTAGACAAAACAATTGCTCGTTTAATTCACATTTATTACTTGTTTTTCAGATTTTATAAAACTCGCATAATTCCAGATAATTCTTAGGCGCCATATTGTTTTATCCATAGCAGCAGGATATGAGTTCTTGGCAGTGGACTAAGTGGACAAAAAATTTACTCGCTCTCTGGTAGTGAGATTTGGTGTGATACAATATTCTGTTTACGCATCAATTTGAAAAGTAGCAAGTAGCGGTTGTTCCTTGAAAAGTAATCAACTACTTTCCTACTGAAAAAATGTAGTTCGTTACAGCTACAGCTACAGCTACAGCTACAGCTACAGCTACAACTACAACTACTGTTTTAAAAAAGTAGTCAAAAAGTACTCGCTACTTGAAAATTGTAATTTACTACAGTAGCTAATTACGACTACTTCGCTACTATCACCCTTAAAGAATATCGACAGAGTGGGGATCAAAACATATTGAGTAAAATATACATTTGACGGAAAAAATCTAAAGCAATGACAAATGACGAAACGTATAAGGCAAAAAAAATATTTCAAAGTAATTTTGTGTTCCGTGCGTTTCCATTGTGCCTTCCGCGCTTATAGAGTAGTGCAAGGTTTAAGGTTAAGAAGGGCAAACTTTTTTGAATTAGATGTATTATAAACTATTTATTATACCATCCGCGCTCTATGATCGTATATATGTCTGATATAAATATATAATTGTATAACAATACATGACATATTCTAAAACTCACCATTCATTTCAGGTGTTGCTCTGCACACTTTAATATCAAATGCGTTTTCATGCGAATCTCTGTCTCGCTCAAGGAATGGCTTTTCGTCGTCGCCTTTCACTAATAAAGGCGGCAAATGCGCATTATTAGAATCTTTTTAAAAATGTTTTCTCCCTCTATTCCGATTTATGTTGGAATTGAGATGTCACTATAAACACATATACCTGTACTGAAACCAGTAAGTTCCCATCCCCATTCCACAGGATCATACTCTGGAGGAAGAACTGAATAATTGTCCACACCAAATTCTTTATCAAGCTCATCCAGTCGTTCATTTCCAAAGCAACTTGATCTAGAGTCGCATGACAATGTGCTCTTCTCCACAGAATATTTGGACTCTGCACAACGTTCAAACAGAAGTCTTGCTAAACCTTAATAAGAAAGCAATAAAAAACACGCATGAATAGGAGTGGCCGAAAATGGTTATTTCCTGAAAAAAATTTAGCTAGTATATTTCCTGCAATTTTTCTATGGCTGTAATGTAGCAATAGGCATGCACCGCGGCTTGCGCTTTTTTTAGCGACAGATCAGGAAAACCTCTATAACTTAAGAGACCAATATTAGCTCGTTTCCGTTTTTTCGTTTCCATCAAGTTTTAAGTTACGTCTAAGTTTTACATTTACATTTAGTATACATCATTGCAAAAATAACTAAACTGAAAATACCTAAGTTATTTCGTTTGATGCCTTCGATTGTAAGAGCGAATCTGGGCCTTGAAAAATAATTAAAATAGCATGTAGTTAAATAAATTACAAACATTTAAACCAACGGTATAAACAGGTTTTTTTGCATGGTCATGAAGTCGTAGTTCAATTACTTTTTACCTCCTAATTATATCTTTCTCGTAATTGTATTGAAAAAAGGGAAAAAACAAACTTAATTATTTACCATCTAGATGGATTAGAGTATATATATACCCCAACACTTGACAACCGCTTTTACTATTCTAAACCGTTTAACGCCGGGAGATTTTTTCGTTAATATAAATCCATCGTCATTTTATTGTTGAACCCGTTTTTATATAGTAATTATACGCAAATTTGGCGGTTTTAACAGTTGATATAAGGTATATAATAATAAAACTAAGAAAATAATGAATAGATCTATGTGAATGATATGCCTAAGCCCTGAACATAATTAGGTTTTCAAACGGTTTTAACAATTCTAATTTTATCTAAATTACCAGAAATATTGATTGAATAGTATAGTAATAAATATATAAGTAGCAATAGAAAGTAATAAAGTAATAGAAAAATATATTAGTATTATTACAAACTAAACTCTTCATCATTTTCATTTTGGAAATAGAATAATTGGTTTTTAGCTACCCCAAAAAAATATTGAATTCCGTTTTCGCGTTATGATATAATGAATTTACTTTTCTGTTTCCCCAACTACATCACATTCTTGAGAATTAATTTCGTGTTCTTCACTTTTCTAACAAAAGAAAATAAACAACAATTCCAATCTTATATCTTATATCGGTTATAGACATAAATCCGACTGACCGACTCCATCGTACTGATACTTACATGCGACTCGCTTGTTTGAGTTATAGAACTTTCAGCAGATTCTACCCTATCAATTCCTTTCTATAATGTAAAATGGTATATATATATATATATATATATATATATATATATATATATATATATATATATGAAGTACAGAGAGCTCAATACATTGGGGAGCATATATACAATGTCTATATTCAGTGAAAATCCATAAAAAATTAAAAAGATAAAAACTACAATGTCAGCAGTAACTCAGAGTTTCACGCTCAAAGGCGATCATCAGACTTTCAAATTGTATACCTTCTTCCAGTAAAACCCAAACGTTCGACGTCTCTGGGGAATTTCATCATCACATGTTATTTGAGATTTTCCATCTATGATGGAAATATCATAATCCTGCATAACATCTTTCATGTCTCCCACACTTGGTAGAAATGATTTGCGGCATTCTTCTTGTAGATCTTGAAGTGTGATAGGATTACGTACAACAACCTGAAACACAACCATCATTTGTTATTTGGCACATATATATGTTGTACAATATACACTAAACTACTTGCAGTACGAACTGCAGTTCAGTACACTTTTATAATAGATTAAATTTATTTGAGTTTCACTTAAGTTATATAGATAAGAATACAAAATATATTTTATAGGGGCCTGAAAAAGCTAAAATTAATGGTTTATATAAATCAGGCTCCTATACGCATATTCTTCTTTTTCATTGTTATCCATTTTGTAATTAAATGTAATTGGCCAAACATAAATAAATCAAAGACAAGAAAATAAATAATAAAGTAATGCATCAATCATTTGCGAGTATGATGTAATTTAAAATCTTTCATTTAAGTATTTGGTGCATATACTCGTCAGTAAAACATTTTAACTTACTATTTTCTACAACTTAGAAGAATGTATGGATTTAAAATTCATAAAGCATTTTAAGCAGGTTCTTTAATATAATATAATATAATATATATAATATATATATATATATATATATATATATATATATATATATTTGTGAAATTCATTACTAATTAATCATGAGTTTTGCAGCCAATCCAATTTCAGAAATTACATCACATGTTACCCCTGTACACCCCATACAAACTAAAACCAATGATGCTAATTAGTTACAACCACTAGTGGATGTATACTCTTCTGATACAACCACTAGTGCTTGTAACTAATTAGCATCTCAATATCCCAAAGGGATTTTTGAAAACACTCGCATCTTTGTTTTTGGAAAACACTCGCGTCTTTGTTGTATTGAATATACAATCACTCGCCTTCGGCTCGTGATTGTATATTCAATACAACACGGCCACTCGTGTTGTAAACATTACATATATATATATATATATATATATATATATATATATATATATATAGGTTGTTACAAACCTTTCTATAAGCACCTATTGCTCTGTATGTTATCCTTCCACTGCTTCGAAAATTCTTCTTTTCCATCTTTATTACATCGACTATTCTTTGTCGAGGCTTTTTACGTCCCTAACAACAATGCAATTATCCATTAGTAATCATTCAATGGACAAATCTCAAAAGAAGGAATCAATAAATAAGTCTTAAACTTCCACAAGCAGTATATATATGTACATTTGATTTGTAAATCTGATTTCAAACGACATGGTCATGCATGTATTCTGTGCCATGTTAATTAATAATAATCTTTAATCCACAACAAATACCATTATTGGTACATACTAGGATACATATATACATACATTTACAAGATATAAACAAAAAAAACAACTAAAATTATTATAAGTCATCAAAAACTGCTAGTATCTCATAGCAGTATTTTGATACCAGTTTCATAATAGTTATAAGTCTTGCATAGCAAGAACATACATAAAAAGATCTTGGAAACTGAATGAACATATAATTGTGAATATATAGTCAATGACAATGTTGACTATTGCACAGAGACAAAGGACGAATGTTTGTTATTTAATTGTCTTGTTGTGAACCCCTAAACATTTACTAATTGGAGAAAATGAGAAATAAAATTTGCAAATGAATCCAGTGTCTTTCGTAAGAAATTAATACATGCAACCATTGTCATTGAACTTCCGCTTGCATTAAAAACAGTTCAAAACACTATGCAGTTGGCTTGGTTCCAAGTTTGCTATTAGTTATATGTAGTTTTGAACATGGGCTTAGCCAGAGGCCCGTCCGCCCGTCTTTTGGATGGGAATTTTTGAAAGTGGACGGGCAAAAATTTAATAAAACAAAACTCCAGTATTTCGTCTTTAGTTCTTTAATATAACCGTACAAGCTTTAGTTTTTCTATGACATTCAACGGTCATTGAACATACCTTGACCACAAGATACAAGTTCCTATGTTTTGCGAAATATTTAATATTTTAGGACTAAATTTGGCGATTATTTTAATCTGCAGAGGGTGGACCAACCTCGTACCCAGGCTCTTGCCAAGCAAAGAGGCTGGGTACGAGGTTGAGGGTGGACGTCAACCGTATCCCTATCAACATGACAACATCACGTATTAGCATAATTGCATTATACAACCGCTGACACAAATGCACGTGTTTTCTGAAATTATACGAAAACAATTGGCCACTTCAGTCTCGGACCGGTGATTATCGTTATATTTAGCTCTGGATCAGCAAATACTCACCGATAATTACCTCGACTTTGGTCATCGGTGACTAATTGTTAAATATAGACAAAGAAACCGATAGATTTTGCTGCTGTTTGGTCTCCAATTTAGAGTACTTTTGTTTTCCAGAAAGCTCAGAATCACTTTTTCAGAAGACCTGATTTCAAAATTTTTCTGGGGAGGCAATTGCCCCCAGACCCCCCCCCGAGTTAAGGGCGGGCTAAGGCACTGGTTTTGAAGATAAATATTTTTCATGGTTTTATGTTGTCTGACACTCAGATGATATAAAAGATCCTGGTGATTTTTCAAGATGAAGAACTTAATTGATATAGAACGCAATCACTTCAACCTCGTAATAAGCAAAACAACGAAAGTCATATTTTCACCACTAGTCATCGTTTTAACACAAAACCAAGAGTTCCAAGATATTTTGGCATCATCAGATGTCAGTTACCCCACCTGTCAGTATATAAAGCTAGGACTTTATAGTGTAGAAACATATGCTGATATTATATAGCAATTAAATTGCACTTATTTGTTATTTAAACCGTGTTATAGTTCGAATAATCGACATTGTATATTATTGACATTTTTCATATTGATGAAGCTAGAATTTGGCGAAGTATTTATTATAGAAAAAGATTTTCTTGCATGAAGTTTGCATCCAAAGTGTATTCCTATTGTAACTATACTTCGATATCTAGCATCATGTATCCAACTTATAATTTATTTTAGCTACATCATTGTTTGTCAACTAAAATTATACATACAACATGTTGTCTTTCTGAACTGTCTGTCCCCTTGCGTTTCATTTGCACATCGCTCTTTATATCCTCCCATCCATATCCTACAAATTTTTTAAAAGCATATATATAATTATTCAGGTATTTTGAACTTTATTATTTATAGTAACATTTAAATTTTGATATACAGAAAAATAATATAGATTGTAGATTGAGTGGGCGAATTAACAATTCAGAAGAATGTATATAGACCGATATATACCCGTTATTGGTAAATTAAGTTTGGTTTAATTGGGCTTTCGAATCGAGCAACACCTAGAAAAACTGCACAGTGCATGGACATGAAAAAGGAAGCTACTGAAACCAAAAAACGAAAATATGATTTTGTTTTTAAACCAAACCAGTTAACACAGTCGTAACGTTGCCGTTGGCATTTCTACAAAATACGGTGAAGCACTGTTTTATTTTCAATATTTGTTACTGTCGTGGCAATAGAAGCGTTCCTAAAATAACTGTGCAATTCATTTGTTCAAATTGATCAATTCATTTGATGAACTTCCTTTTTATTATTGCTAAACTTCCTGTTTTGAATTTGATTGGTTCCTGGTTATTGAATAACCAATAAGAAAAAGGATTATTTGCCAAACACCAATCAAATTCAAAACAGAATTCAAAACAGGAAGTTTAGCAATATTTCCATCAAATGAATTGTTCAACGTGAGGAATACAACTGCACAATTATTTTAGGAACGCTTCTATTGCCACGACAGTAAATTGCTTGAGTAGATTTACATTCGCATATACGACAATGGACGATTTGATTTTTTTATATAAATTACGCATAAATTTACCTGCAACAGACACATTTTTTCTTGTAACGCTTTGATGCAACGTCGTTGATGATGATCGTGACTGATTATGTTTTTCACTTCCATGCCCACAGTGAAAGCATTCATCCAACTCGGACACCATTTGGTATCCAATGCATTGGCAACCACTGAGAATGCAATTTGGTAACAACTCCTATAGGATAACTTAAATGAGTTTTTTGTGTGCTATGTAATACGCTCTGAGAATTAATGCATAGACCACTCGGTTTTGATACTAGGTTTTGAATACATTCAAAATTATTCATTTTCGATACGTCTTAATCGGAGGTGTACGAGACAGAAAAAAATGGAACACCCCCCCCTCACTCCCCCCCCCCCCCCCCCCCCCCCCCAAAAAAAGAAGGAAAACCATCGAAATTTGGGCAAATTAAATGCTAGGAAAAATGAAGAAAATTCGGGCAGATTTATTAGAAAATATGTTAAATTCAGGTTATTTCATTACAATCCTCCATGAAAATTCAGGCAAACTTTTAACTGCTCCCGGTAAGAATCCGCCCCGTACGCCTATGACTTTAAAAGTATGTTTAGTGATTTATCTTCAAAATAATGTTAAAGAAAATTGTGTATGTCAGTTGAAGTTCAGTAGGTTTTGTTTGCTCTAAATATACCGTCATGCAATATTATAGTCATAGCAATTAAGTGTTCCCAAAATATTGTAGCGATTTATGTGCATCACATATTTTGACGATTTTGTTATAATTTGCAAAGTATAAACAGCCGTAAACTAAAAGGGACCGTGGTTTTCTGAACTTCATCGGCCTGGCTTATTAATGCAGTTTTTATTCTCGCTTGCGGAGATGAACTTAGTACGTACATAAATTACCGGTGAATTTAAAAGGCGAAATGCTGGTGCGGAATGGCATGAGGACTGAGCTCGGAATCGGGCATTCATGTGAACAGAAAATTCGAGACGTTTTTTAATCCTAACCCAAACCATTCCGCATGCCATTTCGCACTGCCATTACACTTTTTAAATTCACAGGTTCATATCCTCGTCCTGAGGTGATTTGAATTATTAGATCATATATATAATCACCAATCTCGTGCCCAGAGCCCTACTTATGCACGAGGAGCAACGAGGGGCTCTGGCGAAAAGCATATCATTGAGGCATCTGATTGGCCACAACGAATCTGTCAAAATATGTCAAAACAACATGCATTTACTTGTCCCTCCTCGTGGGTAAGAGAAGTGCTCTGGGTACGAGAATGTGGTTGCAAACCCCCAATCTCGCCAAGGTAACCAAAGCTGTTGTAAATTTGTTTGTCAAATCTTTTTACCATTAATAATATGGAGGCCGTCAGAAGTGAGAAGGCCCTCTAGCCACACCCCCCCCCCCCCCCCCCCACTGTATTTCTTTCTTGCACATGTAATCACAATTAACTTATCTGTTACATCGATATATATCAATAGGAACAAACCAATTCATTCATGTTTGTGATTGCACACAGAGCGAACACTGACACTGTTTTAAAACCGGGGAATGAGGTTATAAAAAGTTACTGATAAAGTGCATTACAAAATCTTGAATTTGTAAATGCAAGAACTTCACTTCGATTCAATTAATTTCTGTTAGTATTAAAACTCAAGAAACACTGACAATAAATGCTCTTCTGGGGTTTGCGAAACGCTAAATTTCTAGGGTAGCACATCCCCGTACACCCCTTGGTTAAGTCCCCTTTCCCCCCAAAAAAATTGCTTCTGACGGCAGTGCTATTTGCGTTCAACTTTGAAGCTTGACGATTTTACTTCGTTTGTTCACTTTTTGCTGTTTATAACAAAACATGCAACCTTAAGCCGTTGAGCTACGCTTAAAAAATTTTAGATTTTTCGATTTTTTAGCGAAGTATGAATTTTTTCACCTTGCGTATATCTGTGATTCTATCTTGCAAAATAACTTGGGTTTTATAACCGTAACATTCAAACATATAGAATATTATACCTCAACTGTAAATTGTCCAAAAAAAGCAACGAAGAACGCATCTAGAAGCCTTGAGACGACAGTTAAAGTTAAGCTAACTTTTTAAGAATGTTTTAAATTTTGCTGGAAAGATTATGTTTCTGTATAATATATCATTTATAGACCCTTCGCTCGGGCTATTCCACAAAAATTACCCTCGGGATGAAATATTTCATCCCTCGCGGTAATTTTTTGTGGAATACCCCTCGCTCCAGGTCTATAATTAATAAAAATAGGTACACAATGCGTACATGTGACTACCGCTATTAATTACAGAACGAGATGTAGACTTGAAATGCATGAAAATGTGTGAAAAGCACAGACACACACACAAAAAAAAAGGTGGATAAATCCTAGCTAGAGAACCACTCTACTGGTCCTTTGAACAACCCAATTTAACTTTTATCCACTGAACAGCACTATCAGATACATAACAAATCAGTTGATAAAATTTTATATTAGGTTGTTCAAAGCATGATTAGTGCTGTTCTTTATCTAGAACTTATCAACTAGATAAGCTATCTTGGCTTTGTACAACTCCCCCCAGATCATATACATGTAGATTATTTTTGTGGAAACTCCGTAAAATATTTATTTGGTAAGCTTTCAGCCTGTTGACTCAAACTGTTAGCAAATAAATAATTTTCATCGTGTTTCCACAAAAATAATCTATATACATTATCGCCTTGAAAACTTTCAAAGAATTAATCACTCCAGATAATCAACATTGTGTTCCAAAACAACATTTTACCTGCCATAAATATGCTGTCAGTGGCATCAAGTGTAATGCACATCACTAATATTTTGTGATTCTGCTAGTATTTTAAATAAGACAGTACAACAATACTCAGTATTGTAGTTTCAACAGATATATTTCTTCATTTCAAGGTTTTCAACATATTCAAGGCTTTAAGTTTCCCAACACTTGACAATAGCTTTACAACAATTTATCAAAATATACAATTGGTGGCACATAGATTATAGAATGTTTCAGTACTTTCACAAGAGTTAGACTTCTGGTGTACCTACTAGCTATTCTGTGGACAGATCACTGTAGCAGCTCTGGTGTCCACAAACATTGGTTTCTTAATTTCATTATACAAGATATTGAACAACACCTAAAACAAGTAAACAAAGCACCAAGTCAAGGTTTTGTAATGTCTATGTAACAGCCAACACATTTTGTTTAAACTAAATTAAACAAACCTTATTTATACTGGATAACTCTATCAGTTATATCCAAACAGTTATCCTCAGAGGTCCAGTACAGGCCCACCCTCATTGGTCCAGTGTTACTACAGGAGGAAACCTGAGTACCCGGAGGAAACCTGTGGTGTTTGGTAGAGTCAAACTGGAAGCACTCTTCTCGAATGTGGCCAAGGTGAATTATTTTAATCAGATAACTGCACCGTGCAGATATTGAACCCAGCTCGCAGAGGTGAAAGGCACGTGCACTAACCACTATGCCACCAACACCACCTAGTATAAATTTCTTATATATAGTGTAAATACAGGGCACTGTGATATATACTTCTTGAACTCATTAATAATTCACAAACCAAACAGATAGGAAAATCATAAGTGAGACAAAGGTTTGATACGTGATCAAACAATTCATTTCCTGATTTGTTTGATCACGAAACAATGAAAGTTGTGTTTGATCTAATATCAAAACACCTAGCTCGAAGTTGGTTAAAACACACTTCTCACAGTCTCTTAGTGTATGCACTGGTGTATGATATATATATGTACTGTAAATGCAGTATAAACATGAGTCACTGACCAGTGAGCACAACACAATTCAACCAAAATTAAACTTATAAAGCGATTTTATCATTATAAATAATTTAGGTATATATCAGTTTCTTCGATAAAAGAAGGTTGAAGGCCCAACTTCTAGCAAACTTTTTAAGCTGAATATTTCTAGTACTCTTTCCGATCAAGTACTTATAGATTTTGTATATAGTATATAAGATAAACAACGTCACAATTTTGAAACTATTTCTTACCTTGTATAAACTGATCAATGTGGACAGAAACCGTTCCAAGTAGAAAAGATTTGCAAAGTAATAATTAACACTTTCAAAAATCAAAACTGTCATCGAGAAAGCAACCAAAATGCAAAGACGAGATTCACTTTAGTTTATTCCCGCGAGGCCACGAAAACAACTCGAGTACTTCCCGAATACTTGGCGATCAATGGCGATCTTCTCGACTATATAGCGATCGAGTCGAATATCTGGCGATGGCTGCACGAGTATGACGTAAGTGCGGTCCAAAACAATCGCGCGCGCAAGCAACACGCGACATTATGGCTACCGCTGACAGGTCAGCGGTAGTCACAAGAATAGCTCAGTGAAAGCTCGCGTGCACGTGAACAAAACCTCCAGGATTTTTACACAAACGTGCCAATTTGTTGTAAACACTAAACAGCGTCGCACCATTCAAACGTGTATAAACTTTGGAACATATTAAACATGTACCGTTTGAAAGTTGAAAACCCCATTCAGTGCAATGTGGCATACAGCCCGTCCAAATTATACAAAGTCAAGAAAAGTACGAAACCACAACAAGTCGTAAAATTATATTAATTAGGATACCTGCAAAATTAGTTATATTCTCATGGTTAATGATAATAAATTTTAGAGCACAGTATCAGAGGAATAAAACACCAACTCTTCCTATAAACATGAAATTTTATACAATACATGCGCGAATTTCGAATACGATTGATTGCATAGTTAAGTTCACAGATTATTAGCAGCCAGCATAATCACATCAAAGATATCTCAAACACATTAATTATCGATTTAGTATTAAAAGTTAATATAAAGTGAATAAAAACCAAAGGAGGTCAGCAGCCTCGTGTGTGATTATATAAAAACAAAATAAATGCACGATGCCTGGAAAGCCCGTGCCTATTTACAAGTATGGAATGACTCGAAAACGTCAAATAATTGCTGAATAATTGCTAGAATATTGTTCTAAATTGAGACATACAATTCATTTAACTCTACTACAAGGCAGTACTTAAATTATCTTAATGCGTTAGTTAGTTGGTGTTTTACTGCACCCTGATATAGTCAATCTATAAATATTGCTAAATTTATTAAATTTAAATGAATGCAACTTACGTGCTCGAAAGCAGGGCAACCACAAAGACAATTATGAGAATCTGCCTTACTTCGAATGTACTCGGCACACTTTGTGCCGTGTTTACGGCATTTGCCTCGCAAATTGCCTGCCAGGTCCATCCGAAACTGTCTGCGTTGCGAAGGCTACATCCACACTGTGATAGCCTATTTCAGCCAGGAAGCAGACACTCCCATTATACATTTAAAAATCAAAAAATCAAAAAATCAAAAAATCAAAAAATCAAAAAATCAAAAAATCAAAAAATCAAAAAATCAAAAAATCAAAAAATCAAAAAATCAAAAAATCAAAAAATCAAAAAATCAAAAAATCAAAAAATCAAAAAATCAAAAAATCAAAAAATCAAAAAATCAAGAAATCAAAAAATCAAAAAATCAAGAAATCAAAAAATCAAAAAATCAAAAAATCAAAAAATCAAAAAATCAAAAAATGCAAAAACGGTTTTTGCGCTGTCGCGTCTGGGCCACCGTACTCTAATCACTGACCTCTATAATATTATAGAGGTCAGTGACTCTAATATACATTTCAAATTATTAAACACGGGTATATGCGATTCCCTATCTTCAAAAACACGTTGTCCTTCTTTACATTGTAATATTTCTAGCTGTTCACATAACATTTTGTGTTGTTTAAAAGATTTTACCTTACATGATAAATTATCTCTCAATATAGCGTGTAAAGCTTTTCCTACACGACCATTACCATCGCCAAACGGATGTAATATATTCAAATATATAATATATTCGAGTGGGTAGCAAATTCAATTCGTCACTCACACCCTTAATTCTACGGTAATGTTCGTCTAATAACTCCATGTAAATTTCGACATAATCAGGAGAAGGTGGTTTGTGCTCGCCACAATATCTGTAATTTATTGAATATTCACCACCATTGTAATTTTTCATACAACGTGTGTGTAAATAAACGCATATTTCACTTATTTGCATTTGTTCTCGATATGATTTTTTTAACCGGTAAAAATCACTTACAGTAAACCACGAGCATATTTTGCACAAATATTAAAAAAATATTCACTCTCCTCATTCTCTTCCATGACCACAACATAGTACGAAAATATTTTGATTTTTAAATGATGTTCAAAATCCATTTTCTCTCTTCTTCACACCCCAATATCCGATGTCAAAATCCACACCATTAACGCGCTGCTTAAGATGTAGAAGGGTTAATCTTGTAAAATTTCTAATCAAAAATTCTTCTTCTTCCCCCACGTCTTTAAAAAACACGATAAGTAACGAATAAAATGCAATAATATCCCCGATACTATAACGTTGAATTTTTTCGTAAATCTCGGGAAATTGCGTCTTCAAAATATTAGCCTGTGTCCAGCCGCTCTCCCGTGAGAAGAAAATTTTGGGAGAGAGCGTCTGTGAGTTCGAGGCGATAATCGTGTTCCAGGTCACGTGGATATTCCACGGATTCGTGGAACCATATCTGATTGGCCCTTACACAGTCTTATTGTATTACACAAGTTTTAATTGGCTGCTGATAGCATAAATTATAATTTGGTTGAACGAAGATAACGAACATACGAGCGAAGTAAACAACTGCCGTATCTCGTTCGATTCTTCAAATTATCTTCTGATTACACGTAATTTATGGCAGCCGCTGATACTGAAACCAAGCAACTTCAAATATTACAGATCAGATTGATTGTATAACTGAAATAGTATTTCCAACGGACAATCTATCGTCGGTAAGACTACGATTTAAAAATACCTAATTTTCGACATTTATAGGAGTTGGTTGTTATTATTAATCATGGCACATCTGAATTGACAATTGTGATACTGGAATTAAAACATACAACGACATTTATGAATATGATACAGTCAGTCAATCGGACAGTGTGGACAAAACGCTATGTTTTTGAAGCCACACACATGAAATTGTACTTGACCGTGGTCGTAAAGTCTGACCTTTGGAAAAACTTATCTTGAATATTTATAGTAAATACACTGTTCAAAGACTCTCGTTCTCGCACACACGTCTTTTTGATCAAATACAGTTTTTAATTTGTTAGTTTCTTCACGACATATAATAAAGAAACTTTGAAAGTATTATGAAGTTATTCAATAATTATTATAATTTACTTAAAATCCACGTGACCTGGAACACGATTATCGCCTCGAACTCACAGACGCTCTCTCCCCAAAATTTTCTTCTCACGGGAGAGCGGCTGTACACAGGCTACAAAATATTAGCTTTTATATTTTCTAAAAGATTTCTTTGTCGAACAACACACTCTTCAATTTTTTTCTTAAATACATCTCCAATCGTTACGAGATCGGTTTTATTCACCTCCTCTATTATAAATTCCATTCTTAAATAATCCAAATCGTTATCGTTTTTATTCACCTTCACCCACCTCTATTATAAATTCCATTCTTAAATACATAGCCAAATCGTTATCGCTTTTATTCATCCACCCTATTATAAATTCCATTACAAAAAAACACCAAGATTTTTTAAACTATCAATCGCTTTTATTCACCTACCCCTATTATATATTCCATTACAAAGACACCAAGATTTTTTTTAACTAGCACTTATTTACAATTTTTTTTAGCTACCTTCTCCGACGCTACATAACCTTGCCGCCTTCATTTCTAATGTAGCGAGCTGGTCTTTCACTTTGACTAATTTCTTAATTTTTTTTTGTTTTTGATTATATATATATTTGAGTTCTTTAAATTTATTTTTGGCTGTAACTACTACATCCCTATCATATCTATTTAATATCCCCCACGTGTCAATAAGTATGTCTTTTTTCTTAAAGCATAATGTTCTTCTATAATTTTTACCATCTTTATGTTCTTCTAAACCGTTAAAATCTACTTGAGTATACACACGTTTTAAATCATCAATGTTTTTCCCCATACTCTGGCGAGGTGGATGGGTCTGTGGGTTCGAAGGTTCGGGTGTCGAGATAAAGGATGGGTTTGGAAAGGGGAAATTAACATCGCCATCATCATCTCCTTCACCAATCACTTCGGTAACGGGGGTGTTGGGTGGTTCCGTATATATATGTGGTGGCATTTCATCATCAGAAAGAGGTGAGAGAGTTGGCATTCTGTTGGTGGTGTTATTCAATTCGGTGAAGAATTCCGACACTATTCGAGTTGTATCTTCTTCTTCTAGCCGTCGTCGCTCTTGTACGATTGCTTTCTCCCGTTCTTCCTCCAACAACGCTACGCGTTCTCTCTCGAGTCTAAGAACAGACTCTTTCCGTCTCCCCTCTGATGTTCGGTTCTCCTCTTGAAGCTTCGCAACAACGGTTGCAGCAGCAGCAGCAGCGCGTTTCTCCCCCTCCTCTAACTTTTTTTTTGCCAAGCGTTCGTTGTTAATTCTTATCACTTCTTTCATGTCGATCTGATTTTCCTCAATATATTTGTAAAAAACACTGTGATCATCCATATCTCTCTCTTAAACAAAGAGTGTGAAATTCATCTTTTTACAACCTTATATAATTGCATTTTTTAAAACAAATTAAGTTCTTTCACCCAATAAGATCGTTTGCTTTTAAAACTGAAAAAATGTTCGGAATTCATCTATTTAGATTTACTGATTAAAATCGCATTTTTGGTGATTTTTTAGGGAAAAACCCCGCAGTGTTTAACTATGTCAACAAACAGTGGTGAACACTGAAATTTGAATATGTCGGTGCGACGTGTTGACTTAGAAAAGTATTGGTTTCCGATGTTGATTTTAATTTGAATATGTGTCATGAGGAACCGCACGATGTGTGAAAGGATTAAGAGTTAGGTGATGGGTTTCCATAGATGCTGCATGTGTGACCTCAACAGAGAATTGCTGAACGCCAATGGTGAAGTATTCAAGCAGATAAAGTATGTTGTAGATAAAATATGTAATGAGCGCGGTTTTGTGGGAAATATGAAATTAATTTATAGCTACGATCAATGTATTCAGTATAGAGAGACTATAGGCATTGGGAAGATATAAGCTTGTGATATTATTTAGAATACTTTCAATGGACGAAAGCTCTTGTGCCAGAATGTATAGTCATCTTTCGCCGGCAGACCAAATGCGCGCCTACCGCGCTACTCTGGAATACTGTTAAAGGAAAATATAAGTGCGCTGTGATATTAAGAAGCTAGCTCTTGTGTCGGAAAGATGTAGGCAAATTATGAAGATTTTCTTCTTTTCTAGATTTCTTAATAGTTGAGGATGAACGAAAGCTAAATAATCGGTCATTTTATTTTCTTTATCTTAAGCCGCTGCTGTATAGAGTATACTATAAATTTACTTCGGTTTATAGGCTGATTATTTAGCCTGATTTCAGTGGAAGCTCTTGTGTCAGAAAGATGCGTCATCTTTTGCTGGCAGATTTTGAAGATGTTGTCATCTTTTCTTAATCAGTTGAAGCTGAACGAAAGCTAAATAATCGATCATTTATTCATTTTATTTTCTTTATCTTAAACTGCTATATAGAATATACTATAAATTTACTTCAGTTTATAGGCTGATTATTTAGCCTGATTTTAGTGGAAGCTCTTGTGTCAGAAAGATGCGTCATCTTTTGCTGGCAGATTTTGAAGATGTGTCATCTTTTCTTAATCAGTTGAAGCTAAACGGAAGCTAAATAATCGATAATTTTACTTTCTTTATTTTAAGCTGCTATATAGAGTATACTATAAATTTACTTCAGTTCATATAGGCTGATTATTTAGACTGATTTTAGTGGAAGCTCTTGTGTCAGAAAGATGCGTCATCTTTTGCTGGCAGATTTTGAAGATGTTGTCATCTTTTCTTAATCAGTTAAAGCTAAAAGAAAGCTAAATAATCGGTCATTTATATATATTCATATATATATATATACCTTTATATACCCCGTGTATATTACAACTGAAGTAAACTCAAGCTTTATTTTCGGAACTTTATTCAATAAATCAAGCTGAACTATGTGAACAAGCTGACTAATGTATACATATATTTTGGCGGAACTCTTGCGTCAGAAAGATGTTTATATATATTTTCTGGTGGAAAGCTTTGAAGATGCCAGTGCCATCTTTCGACTTTCCATGTGTGACCATATATTGTTATTATTCAAGACGGGATTTTTACGAGACAGACAGACAGGTTTGTTTCAAGACGCGTTTTTCCGGTTTGTGTTTAAAAGCAGTAAAAGCCGCATCTATAATCCAAGTTCTGTTGCTTGAGAAAAGAAATTAGCTCGCGCACTGTATGAGACCCCGTTCACACGAGTCCGGAGCGAGTTGAAAACGGCGCTAAAAAGTCACAAAACGCCGTTGCGTTCACACGGCACCGGATCGAAATTGTGTGAAAACGGCGCTCTAACCGGAGCGTTTTGAAAACGATTTCTAGACGGATCGAAATGAAACGGAACCCTTGGCGGTGTCGTGTGAACACAAGATCCGGCACTTTTTCGCTCCGCTTTAGTACCCAGTTCCTAAATTTTCGGCTCCTAACCAAACGGCTGGCGTATTTTTCAGCGATGGAAAACTTTATTTGTCTTCTCGACTTCGGAAAGCTTCTGCTAAGGACTTGTGCTGCTGTTTGAACAATTATAACATTATTACAACAATGACTAGGCAGTGTAAATAGGAGAAGATGAAGTGAATAAGGCGAGCTCCAAACGGAAAGACTAAAATTGTAAACCTAGAATGTACTATACACCTTGGGGGATAATATTCTTTGAATTGCTTCCCGTTTCCATTTACTTTTGACGAGATATGGCTATTTAAACAGTGCACAGCATTGAAATACTGGATATACACCAGAAGGTTCCGGTGTCGTGTGAACGCCTTCAAAGCGTCGTTAAATTATGACGGATTCGTGTGAACGTAACCACATTTTACCGTTTATCTTCTACACCGGACTCGTGTGAACGCAGTCTGAAATTTAAATATGTTAATATGGTGTTTAACTATATCGCCCGATGTTGACTTAGATGTAGAGGTAAGAAGTCAATAACGAGAAAAAACAGTGAATTTGGTGAAAAGAAATCTTTTACACGTGTGAAAAAAATGAGCGATAAGAAAGAGGAAAAAACTGAAGAAGAAAGTACGATGTTATTCCTAAAAGAACTGTTAACGCAAAAAGGATGGAAGATTGAAAGTAACGAGGATATCTTACGCTGTATTTAAGCTGCTACTATGAGGTTGTGGTGTATAGGAACATTAAAAACTGAGGTTCCGAAAAGATGCTGTGTAAAGAAATGTTTGAAAGACCCGATGTTTGCGGCGTGAGCGTAGATGGATGCAAAGTTGGTGTGTGCTGTATATTCCCATGCTGTCTACAACACGCACTGTCATACGAACCGATTCATTTACATGAAGATACTTTAATACTGCCATTTGCAAGCCACCGTTAGGCGAGCGATTTTTTTCATGTTTGTTTACGTTTGAAAGTTGCACGTTACACACAGTGTTGCCAAGTCAAGTTTCGTAAAAATCCCAGTAAAGGTCTGCAAATATCCCAAGATTCCCTATTTTTTACCAAAAAATCCCAAGGTTCAACAGTTTCATCATTCTCGTACCCAGACCCACGCGCTGATGCGTGAAGTGGCTCTGGGAATCTCTGGAAATATGAGCGTTCTGATTGGCTTTACGAAACAATGAAAAGAATTCAAACAAATTCAACAAAATAAGAATTTCACAATCTACACTCTGTTTGCCATAAACGTACGTTTGATATAATTTGACAAATCAAATAACAGCAATACACCACATTTAAGTTCGAAAATATAATACTATAAACTAACTAATATTTATCATGTTGCGATCGTCTCTCAAAACAACAGTCTTCAATCCCATATTCTTTCGTTTCGCCAGTTGGTCCTCGATGAGTACGTTTAAAACTGAGTTGACCAAAACACTTTCTTCCCAGAGTGGGCTGATGTCCCTCGTTTTAGATTCTAGACTAGTCAAACACCAGCGGAAGAAACTGATAAATACTGAATTTGCCAAATCCGCTTGGTAATACAGCTGTGATGTCTTCGACTCCACGAACGTCGAACGATGGCTGTTATGGCATCTTTCTGTTCTCTCTTTAACACTAAACTAGATTATCCCGTTCTTTCCAAACGCATAGCTTCGTTTACCTCGCGATTCATGATGGATACGATACGATTTACACGAGATTTATACACGAGATTTGTTGAAAGGAGGGGAAATGACAAGCCGTTTAATACCACGAGTCTGCCAATCTCGAGCCCATAGTCACCCCCTTTTTGGTCAGCGGGAGAGCGCGGGGGAGACTCTGGGGAAACTGGGTTGATTCTCCGTTTTGATTGGTTCATTTAAATTTATTGAATTCATCGATTCAGAACATAACAGATTGTGAAATAATGAAAGTCATATATTGCTTTATTCAATATTTAACATATATATCTTCAAATTTAGACGCCTCATTTACATCTCTTCTTCTTCTCTACTCTCAAGATCTCAATGACACAAACAATTGAAACAAACTTCATATAAAACAAAGTAAAGACGAATTTCGAATGGCGAATAATCGCAATACACGAAACAAACCTTGCTGTCATTTGTCGCTATACTTGATGTATAAATAAAACAATTTAAACAACGAAAAAGCATATATTTAAGACAATTAAAGAAGGAATCAGCCTTCGCAACTCGTAAAGGACTAAAGGCTTTTGATCGAGTCGAAGGCATGCATATTAAAGGTACTCCGAGGACGATATTGGCGTCGTGAATTGATATTTTACCTTGGATTATTTATGTCGAGCGCCACAACCAGCAGTGTCAGTCTCTTTCCGATAATTCTAACGTGCATTCTATCTGCATGGAGGGTTCTCACTTCTCAGAAATATAGTATTTTCAAACAAAAATTGAAACGAACTCATGATCTGAACACACGGCACATTCTGCACAGCAGCTCAGGCTGCGAACATGCGCATAACCGCCGGAACCCCTCATTTCAGGGGTAATTAAATCCAATTTCCCCAGAGTCTCCCCCGCGCTCTCCCGCTGACCAAAAAGGGGGTGACTATGGGCTCGAGATTGCGAGTCTGCACGAGAGTTTGGAATGTTTGGAATGCGCCGACGTCACTGCGTCGGGATTCCGACGCAGGGATCCAGAGTTTCCCAGAGCCTTCGCCAGCGGGGAGCGCGAGGGTCTGGGTACGAGAATGCAGTTTCATTTACTGACTATTTCCCAGGTCTCTATCGCCGTTTGATATGCATGTTCCAAATTTTTTTCGTTGGCATCGACATCATGTTTCACATGTGTTTCACACATATAGCAATCTGAGCCCACTGTGTCAGTGATACTTCATTTGAATAGAGTACTTCATCTTGTCTAAATCAAACGAATACATAAAGAACGCAGGGGCTGGCTAAGGCTAGTGGAGTATGATCACTGAGTATGATCTAATGATCAAGTAAATTTTAAAAAAATACGATTAACATTGAAATCAGCTTTTTAAAACCGAAACTGTTTGCTCTGGAAAAATCCCAAGAAAAATCCCAAGGTTGAATCCCTGAGAAAAAAATCCCAAAAAAATCCCAACTCCTTCAAAAAATCCCAAGATCTTGGGATAAAATCCCAAGGTTGGCAACACTGGTTACACACGAAAACGTTGAACGTTTAAAAACAAATAAATCAAGTTTCGGCGTCAGTTCAAAGAAACCTGTCAAAATGACGCCGCGAGTTGATTGATTTGTTTTTAAACGTTCAATGTTTTCGTGTGAAACGTGCAACTTTCAAACGTAAACAAACATGAAAAAAATCGCTCGCCTAACGGTGGCTTGCAAATGGCAGTAACACGTGTGCCTAAACATTTTCTAGTTCGAGATGTAAGCAGTCTACCGTCAATAGAATACGCATGTCTATCCTCACTTCAACAAAAATTTAAAAGATTAACGTTTGACAATATTAGTAAACTGTGTTCGAAAGTTCATTAATTATTGATCATAGTTTCAATAAAAAAATAGTTTTGATCAGTTCAATTTCTTTCTTTCTTCTTCTTGTTCTTGTTTCTTCTTCTCCTCTTCTTTATAAACAACAACATGTTTGTCGCCACCCTTCAAATGGTATACGCGTTTCTCGGGGTAGTCGCAATAACAACAATCTTCTTCTTGAACACCATCCCCGCCATCAGCTAATGATGAAAATATAAGAAAGAACAATAAAAAATTCATCTTCAAAGACTTGTGTGTGTGCGTGTGCTTCCAAATCCCAACATTTACACATGTTTCTTTTATTTAATTATTCTGAAAAATAGTTAAAAAAATAGTATAAATAAAAAATAACATGAAATCAGTAGAAAAAAAGAGTGGAATATTCCACACATTTGCACACATTTTCACATATACGTGGGTAAAAGCATATTTTTGCTTAAAAACTCACAAGCAATATCCCCAGGGGTTTTTTTTCTTCTCGTAAGCATCCATTCGTTTGTGACTAATCTATGCATAATTCGAGCTGTACGTTCAGCTCTCATTTCATCTTTTATTCTCATTAATTCCCTTGAGATTGAATGTTCATTTTCCCAATTCTGACTATGGGTGGTGATGTTCTTCTGCTTATTTGTTTTCTGTGTCAACAACGGAACACCGTTGATTGACACTCCTAAGCACCTACCTTTTTCCCACTCAACACCGAAACACCACGTTTGACATTCCTAAGAATTTCCCTTTCCCTTGGGAAAAATCTAGAAACTTTTTTTTCTACAAATATTTGTTTTTGTTTGACATTCCTAAGAATTTTCCCTTTTCCCTTGGGAAATCTCATGAGAAACTTTTTTTTTTCTACAAATATTTGTTTTCTATGTCAACACCGGAACACACTCCAAAGAAGTTCCGTTTTTTCCATGGTTTTTGCGAATAAACCAGAAAAAATCCAAAAAAATTCACCCTTTCTACAAAATTAACGATTCATCAATTTTTAAAAAAAAAAAATCTTATAAGAAATAAAACCACGTGAAATTTACAATCACTAAGAGATCTTCCTTGTTTTGAACATCGTTTTTAGGTGTATAGGTATGAATGTTCTTGGAACCAATAAGCGAAATAGCTTCAATAATGATTGTTTTATCACAAGGTAAATCGTTACGATGCAAAAGCTCAACATTTAACCGTGATTTGTCTGCTAAATTAGTTTGCTTGTTTGGCGATATGTGTTCCATAGGTTGCTGTGACACTACGTCACTACGTCATCATCGTGAGATATGGGCGGCCGTTACCACCAAAAATAGTACGGCAGTGAAATGGAACAGCTTATTGTGAAATGACTCAACAAAAACACAAATGATCCATCGTAATATGAAGTGATTCAACTTTCCGGTGAGGAATCATTGATACTAAACAGAAATGATGCAACATAAATTGAAATGGCTGAACAGTGCGCTGTGAAATGACTGAACAAGTTGTGAAATGATTCAACTAAATATGAATTGATTCAACGTATCGTGCAATGATTCGATAGATTGTGTGATGGTTCAACTATTGGTTGTGAAATGATTGAACTTGTTATGAAATCATTCAACTAGTTGTGCGATGATTCAACTTAAGTCAGTGAAATGGCCTAACTTGAAATGGCCTAAACTTGAAATGGCCTGATGTGAAATGGCCTAACTTGAAATGGTCTAATGTGAAATGGCCTAATGTGAAACAGCGTAATGTGAAACGGCCTAACTTGAAATGGCCTAATGTGAAATGGCCTAACTTGAAATGGCCTAATGTGAAATGGCCTAACTAGAAATAGCCTACTGTGAAACAGCGTAATGTGAAACGGCCTAACTTGAAATGGCCTAATGTGAAATGGCCTAACTTGAAATGGCCTAATGTGAAATGGCCTAACTTGAAATGGCCTAACTTGAAATGGCCTAATGTGAAATGGCCTAACTTGAAATGGCCTAATGTGAAATGGCCTAACTAGAAATAGCCTACTGTGAAACAGCGTAATGTGAAACGGCCTAACTTGAAATGGCCTAATGTGAAATGGCCAAACTAGAAATAACCTACTGTGAAACAACGTAATGTGAAACGGCCTAACTTGAAATGGCCTAATGTGAAATGGCCTAATGTGAAATGGCCTAACTTGAAATGGCCTAATGTGAAATGGCCTAATGTGAAATGGCCTAATGTGAAATGGCCTAATATGAAATGGCCTAACATGAAATGGTCTAATGCGAAATAGCCTAACTTAAACAGCCTAACTTGAAATAGCATAATGTGAAATGGCCTAATATGAAATAGCGTAATGTGAAACCAAATAACTTGAAATAATATTAAACGGAAATATGTCTCTAGCATTGCATCCCACGGCGTTCGCTCGCAATTTTTTCCAAAATGTCGATTATAGAATTTTATAAAATTAAACTTGAATGTTAATTGAGTAATCTTGATTATTCGTATAATAGCAACGAATATCTATGAAAAGAACACTAAAGATTGTGGGTATTCGGCAAACTGTCAAGGTTTCACGGCTTCATTGAAATTGCATAAAGTTTAGCACAAATGGTAACTGAGTAATCCTCTTTTTATCAATGTCAATGGATGTCGTATAACTGCGGTCGACGTCTATAACTGCGAATGTTTGCTGAAATCTTACTGAAAGCAATGCGTCTCACAACGTTCGCACTCGAATTCAAAAACTTCCAAAGATATATTCAAAACTATCGCATCCAAGTTTATAAAACGTAAATGATATCTTCTCAGTTTTGTTTTTAATTAAGCAAAGTCAGAAATCTTCTCAGCTCATGTGCAGCCATTTCAGGCAGCTCGAAATCGGTTATTAATTCTAACCTTTTTGATTGACAGATTATGCGCTAGCGAATCGCGTTTATAAATGGAAATGGCCCGCTAATTCAGCGCGTGTGATAAATGATACGTCTTGTTTGCTGTCAACAACTTTCAAATCTTTATCGGCGCGTGTGTGGAGAAAGATCGAGAAATAGACCAGGCGCGTTTTAGTAGCTGATTGTGAACCGACTATTCGAACGAATTCTCTCCTCTTTATTTTGTCTTTTGTGGTCTTTCATTATCAAGAAGGTAAGTTAAGTATATACAATAATCTTTTCATGTTTATATTAAAGGTGAACTATACTATAGATATATTTAAAACATGTCATGTATAGTATTTCAACTGTTAACTGAATAGTTGATTGTAGACTCAGCACTGGCTTTATAAATAACACGACGCATGTAACCTTTTATAGTTTGAGATATAATGTAGAAATATCTTATTTAGGCTAGCTTTAGGCCCGTTTCAAACGTCGAATTTTTTTGTGGTGTTGAAGCTAATACTGATGCTAACACTGATGCATTACGAAGGAAGATCAAGGAAATCTGTCGTCCGTTTCAAACTTCGAATTTATCGTGTCTGTGTCAGCAAGACTGCGCTTGATTAAAATTTCTATGCACGCTTCTGGTGTTTTTGGCTCTGCCTTGATACGTTGCTTTTATGGACAATTGCGCAGAATTAATACTTGTTGAGGAATAAATGTAATGCTTTCCTTGTAAAAAACATTTTGGCGTCGCTAGGGAGCCCTAGTTTGAAACGGACGACAGATTTCCTTGATCTTCCTTCGTAATGCATCAGTGTTAGCATCAGTATTAGCTTCAACACCACAAAAAAATTCGACGTTTGAAACGGGCCTAAAGCTAGCCTAAATAAGATATTTCTACATTATATCTCAAACTATAAAAGGTTACATGGGTCGTGTTATTTATAAAGCCAGTGCTGAGTCTACAATCAACTATTCAGTTAACAGTTGAAATACTATACATGACATGTTTTAAATATATCTATAGTATAGTTCACCTTTAATATAAACATGAAAAGATTATTGTATATACTTAACTTACCTTCTTGATAATGAAAGACCACAAAAGACAAAATAAAGAGGAGAGAATTCGTTCGAATAGTCGGTTCACAATCAGCTACTAAAACGCGCCTGGTCTATTTCTCGATCTTTCTCCACACACGCGCCGATAAAGATTTGAAAGTTGTTGACAGCAAACAAGACGTATCATTTATCACACGCGCTGAATTAGCGGGCCATTTCCATTTATAAACGCGATTCGCTAGCGCATAATCTGTCAATCAAAAAGGTTAGAATTAATAACCGATTTCGAGCTGCCTGAAATGGCTGCACATGAGCTGAGAAGATTTCTGACTTTGCTTAATTAAAAACAAAACTGAGAAGATATCATTTACGTTTTATAAACTTGGATGCGATAGTTTTGAATATATCTTTGGAAGTTTTTGAATTCGAGTGCGAACGTTGTGAGACGCATTGCTTTCAGTAAGATTTCAGCAAACATTCGCAGTTATAGACGTCGACCGCAGTTATACGACATCCATTGACATTGATAAAAAGAGGATTACTCAGTTACCATTTGTGCTAAACTTTATGCAATTTCAATGAAGCCGTGAAACCTTGACAGTTTGCCGAATACCCACAATCTTTAGTGTTCTTTTCATAGATATTCGTTGCTATTATACGAATAATCAAGATTACTCAATTAACATTCAAGTTTAATTTTATAAAATTCTATAATCGACATTTTGGAAAAAATTGCGAGCGAACGCCGTGGGATGCAATGCTAGAGACATATTTCCGTTTAATATTATTTCAAGTTATTTGGTTTCACATTACGCTATTTCATATTAGGCCATTTCACATTATGCTATTTCAAGTTAGGCTGTTTAAGTTAGGCTATTTCGCATTAGACCATTTCATGTTAGGCCATTTCATATTAGGCCATTTCACATTAGGCCATTTCACATTAGGCCATTTCACATTAGGCCATTTCAAGTTAGGCCATTTCACATTAGGCCATTTCACATTAGGCCATTTCAAGTTAGGCCGTTTCACATTACGCTGTTTCACAGTAGGCTATTTCTAGTTTGGCCATTTCACATTAGGCCATTTCAAGTTAGGCCATTTCACATTAGGCCATTTCAAGTTAGGCCATTTCAAGTTAGGCCATTTCACATTAGGCCATTTCAAGTTAGGCCATTTCACATTAGGCCATTTCAAGTTAGGCCGTTTCACATTACGCTGTTTCACAGTAGGCTATTTCTAGTTAGGCCATTTCACATTAGGCCATTTCAAGTTAGGCCATTTCACATTAGGCCATTTCAAGTTAGGCCGTTTCACATTACGCTGTTTCACATTAGGCCATTTCACGTTAGGCCATTTCACTGACTTAAGTTGAATCATCGCACAACTAGTTGAATGATTTCATAACAAGTTCAATCATTTCACAACCAATAGTTGAACCATCACACAATCTATCGAATCATTGCACGATACGTTGAATCAATTCATATTTAGTTGAATCATTTCACAACTTGTTCAGTCATTTCACAGCGCACTGTTCAGCCATTTCAATTTATGTTGCATCATTTCTGTTTAGTATCAATGATTCCTCACCGGAAAGTTGAATCACTTCATATTACGATGGATCATTTGTGTTTTTGTTGACCTGTGGAACACATCCCGCCGCTTGTGTCTCGTGTTTCAGCCTTTATTATTTTCTCTGACCCGCCCCCGAAATCACGGCTGGGCTCGTGAGCGTGTCATTGTCAATTTCCACCAATCACAAACGCGCCTGCCCATTTTCAGCAGGCATATATTATTGAACATTTGTATAAATTATCGTGACAGCCCAGGCGTACGACCGAATTTTCGACACTTTTGAAGATTATTTTTTAAAAGATTTGCAACGTGACCATTAGTGGCCAAGATGTGTTTGCCATTTGTACTAGGTCAGGAAAATCACTGATATTTCAGTCAGTGTCAATAGTTTGTTGATATTAACTCGAAATCAATCACAACTGCGACTTCGCCTTTGAGTTCTTTCATGGAAGATGATCAGATACGGTTTCTCAAGTCGGTTTGAATCACGGCAGAGTTCGGCGACGATTTATAGAACGACGAAGATGCTAAAAAGCTAATTGAACCTGGTGAATGTCAGACTGTTTATTTACATTAATACCGTTTCAGACCGTTTGTGTCTTCGTGAAATGGCGGGCCTATAAATTGTTGATTAAAGATGTCCATAAGAAAAGATTGCACCTTGCTTCAGTTCACGAAGCTCACTGAATTATAAGTCGTGTCTTTGCTGCATTTCTGCCATTTCAAACATCTGCGATTTATCGTTCACTGACTCTGTTTATAGTGTTGGTTGGATGAATGACAAAAACATCTTTGCCGTGGGTAAATTATGCATTACGTCACAGACATCACAAGCCGCTCACGCGTCCAGCCGTTCGTAGGGGGCGGGTAAAGTCCCGCGAGTCGAGATAAGGCTGGAAATCGAGCCTATATTTTCTCTCTCTCTCGATGACGGTTACATGCGCCCGCACTTTATACGGACAGCGTACAGCTCAAAATTCGTTGGTACGTCGTGTACATTCAAATTGAAAGAATAAACTGTCATGGGGTGGGCTCCCTGTGGAAGAGTTCGTCGTCGCCGCCACGTGATATGAATTGCTGCTACAGATGTTATCATCAACTTCAAAATGTAAATCACATGTGTTACTATACATGTCGCGAATGTGAAGTTTATGAAGTATTTTATGATTTTTGTCGAAGAAATTATCCTAAAGATATCATATGTAAAATCTACCACAGATGCGATTGTAAAAATAGACAAGAACGTTGGTGTAAAAGATATTTAAATTGAACAATAAAAATTATTCAAATTCAATCACATGTTCCAATATAGAAAACAAGACACACAACACTCGCACGCAGAACAATAAACCACATACAACACATTAGTCGCCCCGACCCCAAAAAAACCCATCTCCCACGCACACCCCACCCACCCAAAAAAAACACCCCCACACCCCCTAAAAAAAATACATATGATAATGAAGAGAGCCAACACCCACTCTCGATCTCCCCCCGTCCAATATTATGCTAATTTTATATCTGCTCGACGCTGATTGGTCGACGGAAAAAATACTGCAATCTGATTGGTTAAAAACTAGTGCCAGACCCCAACACATTAAAAAAATGGGTTATACACAACAACTACTCCTACCATTCTCTCTGAACTCTCGCACACCCCTACCATTCCCTCTGAACTCCTGTGCACCCCTACCATTCTCTCTGAACTCTCGCGCACCCCTACCATTCTCTCTGAACTCTTGTGCACACCCCTACCATTCTCTCTGAACTCTCGCGCACCCCTACCATTCTCTCTGAACTCTCGTGCACCCCTACCATTATCTCTGAACTCTCGTGCACCCCTACCATTCTCTCTGAACTCCTGTGCACCCCTACCATTATCTCTGAACTCTTGTGCACCCCTACCATTCTCTCTGAACTCTTGTGCACCCCTACCATTCCCTCTGAACTCCTGTGCACCCCTACCATTCTCTCTGAACTCTCGTACACCCCTACCATTCTCTCTGAACTCCTGTGCACCCCTACCATTCTCTCTGAACTCTTGTGCACCCCTACCATTCTCTCTGAACTCCTGTGCACCCCTACCATTCTCTCTGAACTCTCGTACACCCCTACCATTCTCTCTGAACTCTTGTGCACCCCTACCATTCTCTCTGAACTCTTGTGCACCCCTACCATTCTCTCTGAACTCCTGTGCACCCCTACCATTCTCTCTGAACTCTCGTACACCCCTACCATTCTCTCTGAACTCTCGCGCACCCCTACCATTCTCTCTGAACTCTCGCGCACCCCTACCATTCTCTCTGAACTCTCGCGCACCCCTACCATTCTCTCTGAACTCCTGTGCACCCCTACCATTCTCTCTGAACTCTCGCACACCCCTACCATTCTCTCTGAACTCTCGCACACCCCTACCATTCTCTCTGAACTCCTGTGCACCCCTACCATTCTCTCTGAACTCCTGTGCACCCCTACCATTCTCTCTGAACTCTTGTGCACCCCTACCATTCTCTCTGAACTCTCGCACACCCCTACCATTATCTCTGAACTCTTGTGTACACCTACCATTCTCTCTGAACTCTCGCACACCCCTACCATTATCTCTGAACTCTTGTACACCCCTACCATTCTCTCTGAACTCTTGTGCACCCCTACCATTCTCTCTGAACTCTTGTGCACCCCTACCATTCTCTCTGAACTCTTGTGCACCCCTACCATTCTCTCTGAACTCTTGTGCACCCCTACCATTCCCTCTGAACTCTCGCGCACCGCTACGTGCGCGAGAGTTCAGAGAGAATGGTACCCAACCATTCCCTCTGAACTCTCGCACACCCTTACCATGATCTCTGAACTCTTGCGCACGTACCCTTCCATTCCCTGGTAGAAGGAATGGTAGAGGGAATGGTAGAGGGAATGGTATATTGTACCTGTACGTTTTATTCCCAGAAGACTGTTTGCCTAAAGTGCAACACATCACGAAGTCTCACTCACCGCTTAACTCGCTGTTATTAGTTATGAGTATTAATTTCTTTTGTTTTAATTTTTATTTTTCGTGCACTCCTACCACACATCCCTACTATTTCCTCTACTCGATGCAAAACACTCTTTGTTTCAAATAATTGTACTAGATCAATAAAATTACTATGATGAGTACAGTCATAGTCAATATAAAAAGTTTTAGTTTACGTCATGCGCGGTGACGTTTTTTAATAGCTCGCTTTGGAAGTTGAGAATTTTCAACTTTCTAAGCAGATCACTCGAGCAGGCAAAGCAGACGCAATGGAAAGTGGCATTCAGACCTCATTTACATGATGCCGGCACAAAAATAACATGAAATGTTATATGTTGTATTTACACACCGGCATGATTTTGTCCCGTTTTCAAACTGTATCAGCATCGTGTAAACGGGGTCTCAGATCAGTGCGCGCAGGAGTGCACGTAGCCTACCCGCATGGACCTTTTCACCAATATAGCGGCGCCATCTTGAATTCGCAATGCATTGTGGTCTATCCAGGGTAATAAACTCAATTAAAAGGGTTTAGATATTGTTGCCACGATAGTATTTATAAAGAAAAATTACCGCATTGTGTCTCAACACTACGCAATCGCCCTTTTAATGGAGTTTGTTACCCTGGATAGACCATATTGGTGAAAAGGTCCATGGGGGGTGTTGCAGACTAAGGGGTTAGCCTTTACTTTTAGACCGATTTTGGCCATTTCTTCAACTTTCGAAATACGGTCAAAAAGGGATAATTTAGCTCAAATAAAGTCTTTTTTAGCTTCTGTAGCAACAAGGTTTTATTTGTGCTAAATCTTCATATTTTAGCTCAAGGATTTTGCTTTGAGACCTGCGTGAAAACTGCGTGAGCGCTTCATTTCGTTCAGGAGTCTGGGGTCTAATGTTTACTGAACCAACAAATTTATCCAGAACAGCGTGGGATGTCGAAGGCGTATTTTATTTTCGTTGAAGAAGAACCTTTTTAGAAGTTCTGCGTAGCAATAATCAACTGTGGTGAACAATGGCAAAGCTTTTAGTCCTTACTTGGTTTCTCCTGCTTCTTACTCTGTCGAAAACGGCCCCGATATTGGACGAAGAAGGTATGTAAGTATGTATGAAATGTTGACTTGAATGACTTCCGACCCTTTGACATTTGTCAGATTCCTGAGCGTTTGTGTTTATCAAATTCGTGCATTTCAACTTCTTGTTTGTCTAGTCATTAGTCATTTAATAAGACAATCAACTCCGAAAATATGAATCTTGTAATCTTAAGATTTGAGTTGAGTGATATCAGAGTAATATGAAAGACTCAAACCCGTCTTCTATATTGCGAAGTCATTGACAACTGGACTTTACAAGGTTGTCTCTGTTCGCAGTTTGTTGGGGGGTTTATTTTGTATGTAGTGCTTGTTTAGAATGTTAAAAGCTGACTGGTTAAGCACGTTTCTTAGGTAAAAATGTTAGAACTAGGGATTTTTTATGAAGTAAAATATTCTTTTTTATAAAGACCAGTTGCTAAAATGCAACACCAACGCCTTCTGGCTGGAATCAGCTGGAATCAAGCGTACACAAATTCTGAAAATTTTTACACTTGGCGCCAATGCCGAGCTGCCAAGTGTCCAAAATTTTCAGTATTTTTGTACCACTGCTGAGTGTACAGAAGTTCTGAAAATTTTGGATAACTGGCACCACTGCCGAGCTTACAAAAATTCTGAAAATTTTTGGATGTTCAGCACCACTGCCAAGTATACAAAAATTTTGTACACTCGGCACCACTGCCAAGTGTACAAAAATTCTGAAAATTTTGTACACTTAGCACCACTGCCGAGTGTACAAAAATTCTGAAAATTTTGTATGTTTGGCACCACTGCCGAGTTTTTCATTTGGCACCACTGCCGAGTGTACAAAAATTCTGAAAATTTTGTACGCTTAGCACCACTGCCAAGTGTACAAAAATTCTGAAAATTTTGTACACTCAGCACCACTGCTGAGCATACAAAAATTCTGAAAAATTTGTACAGTGTACACTCTGCACCAATGCTGAGCATACAAAAATTCTGAAAATTTTGTACATTCCGCACCACTGCTGAGCATACTAAAATTCTGAAAATTTTGTATGTTTGGCACCACTGCTGAGTGTACAAAAATTCTGAAAATTTTTGGACATTCAGCACCACTGCCGAGTGTACACAAATTCTGAAAATTTTGTACATTCGGCACCACTGCTGAGCATACAAAAATTCTGAAAATTTTGTACGCTCAGCAGCACTGCCGAGCGTACAAAAATTCTGAAAATTTTGTATGTTTGGCACCACTGCCAAGTGTACAAAAATTCTGAAAATTTTGTACACTCAGTAGAACTGCCAAGCGTACAAAAATTCTGAAAATTTTGTATGTTTGGCACCACTGCCGAGTTTTTCATTTGGCACCACTGCCGAGTGTATAAAAATTCTGAAAATTTTGTACAGTGTACACTCTGCACCAATGCTGAGCATACAATAATTCTGAAAATATTGTACACTCTGGACCACTGCCCCGTGTACAAAAATTCTGAAAATTTTATAGGCAGAGGCTCAGCACCATTTGTACTCTGATTCATCTTTAACGATAATTAATGATTGCATAATTTTTTTGTTTGTTGAAATAGTTGACAATAATGTTGAAGATCTGGACGATAGCCCAGCAGATGAGGATGATGCTGATGAAGATCAGGGTTTTGAAGGTAGGGTATGATTACAGTTTACACTATAATAGGTGATATTCTTGAGTCTTTGTATAAAACATGAGAGATAATGAAAATCACGAGGCTGCAGGTTGAGTGATTTTTATTGTTTTCAAATGTCATTAATTGTCCCTCGATCTTGAAACAAAGGATTTCGACTTGAGGTGACCATGTAACTGCTTCTGCTGCAAGCCAAGCTTAGGCCACACCAATTTTATTTTGTGTTTTGCGGGCAGAAATCCTCTTTTTTCAGGATCGAAGGAGGGGAAAAAATAAAATTATATTGATGATTCAGGAATGTTCAAATTTGTCACAAGAAATCTATATAAAGTATATATCACAAGAAAGGATTCATAAAGCAACATAGTACAATGTATATATATATATATATATATATATATATATATATATATATATATATATAAAAGAGTGAGCTGCAGCTTGAAAGCACACGTGAGAGTGTCTTGCGGATTGGCCATGTTTATGCTTCTACTTTCTATATGCACTATGCGCATACCTATAATTCCATGTGAGAGGACTGGAGCCTAAAGTTGCCTAAAGTCTGCCAGGTTCCTGTTCATGAATATTGCTCGAAACATGATCCAAACAATATTATTAAAACCAAAAGTGCAAAACCTCAGCAATTCAGCGTATTTTGACAAGTCAGTTCAGCCCTAAAAAGTGAGCTTTGGCAAGAACAAAACTATTGATTTTTATTATTTCAGTTTCTTGACTTATTTATTCTAAAAATAAAAGGATAAATTTTCAATTTTATTTTTATTCTGTTTTCCAGATTTTTAGCGTCAGCGGGCCCGTAACACATAAAATAAAATTGGTGTGGCCTTAGCCTGCATGCAGACTCATCTTACATGATAACGATATTGTCCCCTCCGTGGCTCAGTGGTCAGAGTATTGCGCTAGAATTGCAAGGTCGTGGGTTCAATTCCTGCTGGAAGGCGTGTGTAGTTGCATTTTTCGCAACTGGTCCTGGTTTGGTCTTAAAATGTATATATTCTACACTCGAATTCTCCTTCACCCAAAATCCCTAGAACATGCTATGTAATCAAGTGAAATGCCCAATATTACTTATAATATACCCAATTCTCTCCTGGCATTAACACCTTATTATAATACAGAACTCGCGATCAAGCTCTCAGCAATGCCGTCCGTGGCTCAGTGGTCAGAACATTGCACTAGAATCGCAAGGTCGTGGGTTCAATTCCTGCTGAAGGCCTATGTAGTTGCTTTTTTGCAACTGGTCCCGGTTTGGTCTTAAAATGTATATACATGTATTCTACACCCGAATTTTCCTTCACCAAAAAACCCTAGAACTAGCCAAGCTCTGCTTGCTAAGTTGTTCAATTTAACTTTTAGGTAAAGTGGTCGTTGAAGATGACAAAGAGGAGGAAACAAATTCAAAACCAGTGAATGAAGATGAAGTCAATGAAAAAGAAAATAATGAGGAGAAAGAAGATGATGATGATGATGATGATGATGAGGAAAAGGATGAAAAGGAAGATAAAGTAGAAAATGATAAGGATGAAGAGGAGATTGAAAAAAAGGAGGATAATAAAAGTGAGGATGAAATGATAGATAAAATGGCTGAGAAAAAAATAAAAAGAACTGGTGTTGTTGAAGACTCGCATGGCGATGTTGCTATGGAACCGAGGAAGGATGATTTAAAGAAAAGTGAAGAAGACATTGAGAAGGAGGAAGACGAGGATGAAGGTGAAGATGAGGGTGATAGTGAAAACTTGAACAAAATGGGAAAAGAAATTTTGAAACTGAAAACTATTTTCAATGATGAAATGCCCAAGGTACAGTATTGAGTTAGTTTTGATAATTTTTTATAGTACATTGCACCAATGTTGGTATGACAACATTAAAGTGCCTATTAAAGCAAAATTAAGTTTATCTTATTTCAAAGAACACTTAAGGTGGCTCCATACAGTTTCTTGAAAAATGGAAAATACAAGTTTGAGAGTCTAAAACGCATGCATAAACAATTCTGAAAAAGAGTAAAACTAAATGTTGTGCATAGTTAAACAGTCTGACAATCAAAAACTGTTACCAAATAAATAGCAACAGTTGTTTCTATGGCAACAATGATGTTCCAAAATTGCTGGCAATTACCCTTCAAACTAATTTAATTCGAAAAAAACGTTGATGACCCCCAATTTTTTTTCATTAAAACTTTCTTTGAAGTATGAGTAATCAATAGGCCGATTTTCAAAAAATGCTGTAGAACGAATAATTTTTTCCCTGGAAAAATCATGTTTGTTAATTTTTAAAAAATTTCGTTCTACAGAATTTTTTTAAAATCGGCCTATTGATTACTCATACTACAAGAAAAGTTTTAATGAAAAAAAAATTGGGGGTCACCAAAGTTTTTTTCAAATTAAACTAGTTTGAAGGGTAATTGGCAGCCATTTTGAAGCATCATTGTTGCCATAGCAACAACTGTTGCTATTTATTTGGTAACAGTTTTTGATTGTCAGAGTGTTTAACTATGCATAACATTTAGTTTTATTCTTTTTCCGAATTGTTTAATCATATGTTTTAAAATGATAGAGCAACATTTTTGCAGTTTTTGTCTCCTTCTTCGTTATTGAGATATTTCAGTTTGTTTGATTTGTAAATTAAATAGTTTAACATTACTAACTTCTTATTAACCGAGAGCGCAGTCTTTAATGAAAAATATCAGACCGAGGTCTTGACAGTACGGACCGAGCTCGTAGGGTGAGGTCTGTACATAAAGCCCGAGGTCTGATATTTTTCCGTAGTGACCAAGCAGACGAGGTTAATAAGAAGTTTATTATATGGCATTTTGAAACAACATACCTGCATTACCTTACATGATACGTACTTAATGTGACCTCGAGCGTGTGACATAAACTCATCGTTTTCAATGTTGTTGCTCTTGTTGTTATCGCTTTCGGAATCCTAAAACTCATGTCCAGGTTGTTCATCGTCCGACTCGTACATGATTTAGTCCTTAGGTTGTTGAATTCACAAAATTTTGTGGTTTGATTTATAGCCAATGAGAGCACATGATTTCAACGGAAGTAACTTGTGCCATATAATAAATGTACATAATGACTTATTGGGAAAGGTTATATATCTTTCCTATTATCAGAAATAATCACTTGAAAATTCGATATGTTTAGTATTGTGAGAGAAACACGCTCATGCACTTCCTTCGAGTTAATTTGCTTCGATAATAGTAACGATATATATTATATTATTATACAATACTGATACAATCTCGATTGTGATTGGCTAACAACCTACAGACAATTCTTGATATCTTGCCACCTACAAAATATCAAAAATTATCTGTAGCTTTGACGCGCTGGCCAGCGGTTTGAACAAAACAAACATGGCGGCCGTCCTTAGGAGTGAAGATCAGAAGTGAATTAATCCGGCGGATTTGGCACGTTTTGTTGACGCTAAAACCACCAAGAAAAAACAAGCGAGCTACACATACAGCTGTTAGAGTTTAAAGCAGTGTTTGAATGAGAAAATTGTTATTTGAAAGCAAAAAAAGTTAGCGAACCTCGAACTGAAGACGGTATGAATATTTACTATTTTTACCTAACTTTGTAAAAAAATCTCTAAAGGCTTCTACATTTATAATTGTATATTATTACAAACCTCGGCCTTGATAATTCTTGATATCATGCTCAACCTCATCCAATAATTGTATATTATAATCTTCTACGATAAGTCATTATACGTGACGTCAAAATGTTTAATCTGCATTTCAAACAACGTGAAATTATTTCTTCAAAAACTCATTAATACTTCACGAGGAAAACACAAAGGAAATCAGTACCATGTCCGTGGTTTTATCTGATAAAGAATCCTCCTAGTTTACATAAACTTTAGCTTTGATTTTCTCGACTTAGACAACATTATTTTTCAAAATTACTACGCCAATGAACTTACCAAATTGGTCGCTTTTGAAGCTATTCAAAACATTCGCAGTACCTTAAAAACGAAGCAAGGAAACGAAAAACTGCAAAAGGTGTTACTTTGGCATTTCACGTATTCTTTCAAATAAGACAAACTTAGTTTTTTACCACTGATCTCTATTTAACAAATAGATTCCATTTTGCCGTTGTCTGTTCAGTTATAGATGTACAGATGACGTCACAACGTGGTGAGAACAAAAAAGTGGCCCACGAGACGCAGTCGAGGGGGTCACTGATGTTCTTACCACGTTGTGATGTCTTTTGTGCATCTATAACTGAACAGACAACAAAAAAATGGAATCTATTTGTTTTATACAATATAAAAATTACACAATACTTCTTGCCGGATTTTGGGGCATGAAGAAAGAAAAAAGCGATCAGCTGACGTGATCTGACGTGATTTGACGTGATCCATGTGTCTGTCCTCTAATAGATCTTGGGCAACAACCAATGAAAACACGCATAGCAACCAGGGTATTGTATAAATACAACTGAATGGGCCATTCACATTGGGCCGGATTTTGCGTGCCAGTTGTATGATGACGTGACCACTACCCAAGATGGCTGCCACTGACGTTCATAGCTTTCGTAGATTGAAAACAGACAAAAAGAGTTATTTTAAGAAAATTTAAACGAATGTAAGGACACAAGAAATACTTAATAAGTTTTAAGACGTTAATTTCTTGCATTTGTTTCTGTTACTGAGCTATAAAACCTTTAAATTTCGTTGTTTTCCTTCAGTACCGACAACGAAGAAACTTCACGATAAAATAAACTGAAAAACAGACTATAAAATCTACGAAGAATTCAATTTCAAGTCTTTTATAGTAATCTTAATGCGTTAACAATATTTCGTGTTGTGTACAGTAGTTGCCATCGTTTGACTGTATTTGTTGTTAAACAGTGAAAACGAAACGAACCGGCATCTGTAGAGAAAAATGGCTGGGATTTGAACCTGCGACCTTCGTTTACTAGTCCAACACTCTACGGATTGAGCTACATGTTAAGTAAGAGAAAAACTCTACTCTTGGCCATGGTCAGGATTCCAACTCACCACCTTTAATTTAGTACTATTCCAACGCTCTACTGACTGAACAACATGGATTTGGAGCAGGTCGTGGAATGATGGTTCTTATATTTGATATTTCAAAACTGAAATCTATTTCTTCAATATCAAGAGACTTATAACTCTTCATCTAACATGTTGTTTGAATAATGAACTCAGGTGGAGAATAATGATATTTAACAATTATTCGCCAAGTGGAGGTGAATAATTGTTTTAACATATACCTCATAAATGAAATAACAAGTTTAACATTCTTATATTTTTGGTATTTTATACAAGACACGGCCGCTAGCAACTTGGGCACTAACGGCACGTGGCGTACTCGATATTTGTCGACAAAACAGTTTTTACAACTTTTGAATATATTAATGGTTAGAAAATTGTAAAGAAACATACCTGTGGACACTCTTCTACTTAATTTTGTTATTCTACAACATCAGCCTTGTTTATCAACAAAATCTCCTGCTTCGGTAAACAAAATAAAGCTGTCCGCCATTTTGTTTTGCTCGCAGGTGAATAGTACAGGATATCCCGAGCTAGAGGAACCAATCAGATTGCTTGAAATGCACTATTCACCTGCGAGGTATATGCTAATAGGTGCTATTGTACTTGATCATGTAGCTCGGTATCGTTTGTTACTTGGAGTAATACCTATGGTAATAGATTAGTATAATTAGATTTATTTAATTTAATTTATTTAGGAAATAGAAAAACTGAAGAGTGAGAGCAAAGCATTGAGAGAAAACTTGGATGAGCTGAATAAAAAGCTCGATGACTTTCTGGAGAATAATAAAGGAGCAAAACAGGTACAATACGTGTTATTGTCATTGTTATTGTCATTGTCATTGTCAGTGTCATTGTTATTGTCATTGTCATTGTTATTGTTATTGGGGCAATTCCATGGTGACTCGTGTTACATTTTGAAGAAAAACAACGGATCAATTCCGAACTAGTTTAGTGATTAATTTATTTTAACACTTCAGCTATTGTCTGTAAACACCAAAGGTCCTGAGGTATTGAATAATGATGAGGATGGAATATTTAATTGTACAGTTCCACTAATTAGGACAATAGAGTGGTGTGTGACTCATGTTACGCCAAAGTGACATCACCCAAAATTAACTTAACTTTTTCTGAATTTTCTTCGGAAATTATAAGTGGGAGAAAATAGAATCTATCTTGAATTTAGAGATTTTATGGTAGACAAATGATTTGCATAAAAATTAGTTTAATTTTAAATGACAATAGGTAGAACAGTTACATAATGTCTGTGACTCATGTAATGTTACGTGACTCGTCCATAAATGTGTCCAACTGCCTCTCAGACATAAAAATCAATGTCTGTAGCGATTACAATTTAAGATTACAATTTTCTTTATTAAAGGGTTTGACTTGGGCAGATATTTCACACCACCTTGTAAAAATAATTGAATGAACATATAGGAGAAAATAGTAGGTGATTATTTCTCTCTGGAGGATTAAAATATTGGCAACTGAGATAACAAATGATTGAATAGAGCACTGAAGCAATCAACGGCTATATTCGATCCAAATTGACTTTCCTATTGGCCCTGAATATGTATGCTATCAATTGAAAATAACTTGTTATTTTAAAGTTCCTGACAACTTTATTTTTTTTATGAATATCATTAGTATGGAATTGCCCATTGTAAGAATTCTAAACAATTTTTAAGAGGGTGTTTATATGGAAAGGGTTAGCCCAAGTAAGACTGTAAGAGGACTGGATTTTATCATGCATTTACATGGAATTTTCCAGCCCTTCCAGGAGGGCTAGCTCTATATGCTCAAGCGTACATTACAATAACTCTTTTTAGGGCCTGTTTACAAGGAGGTAGGGTTACCCTAGCATGTTAGCTCGGGTTTACAAGCAAAATTTCACAGGTTGGTCACCCTGCTGCCTGGTTACCCAGCACTAATAACAAGAAGCCTGGAACTAGTAAAAAGTTGTCCCTGGTATGCAAGTTATCCCTACCGAACACGTTTACAAGGACAAAACATAACCCGACTGCACACGTAAAAATCTTACAGCTTGTCAACAGGATGTGGTCGCAACAGGCTTGTAGCAAGGCTGGGAACAAGTTGTAACAATGCTGTTCATTCAAGAAGCTGCTACAACCTTGTTAGCATCAATCTGTTAACAACTTGTTGAATGCAGAGCGGTAACAGGTAGTTGGAACAACTTGTCATCAGTCTGTTGGAGTCATCAGCCTTGTTACAAGTTGTCAACAACCTGTTACAGACATGTTAACAGATTGGGACAGCCGGTGCGAACACATGACGGTGACAGCCTGTTGAACAGCCTTGTAACAACTTGCTTGCATGTCTGTAACAGCTTGTGCGTTTTACGTGTGTACTAGGGTAACCCTAGTGGGCGATAGGGTTACCCTAGCGCCCTTTAAACACAACAAACAAAAAAAACCAAGAAATGTACGAGAGTTAGGGTAAACCTGGTGCTGGGTAGAGAACATAGGAGTTATGCCACTAAATAAAGTGGCAGGTTTGGGCTAGTATGGGCGTCAGAGCACTCAGAGGGTTGAGGGAGGTTCAAGACTCCGCTTATCCCTGTTTTATTATTTCAATCATTTGTTGGTATTCTCAACATTTGTGGATCCGTTTTAGGATGAAGCGATTTTACAGAATAGTAAAGAAAACGACGATAATGCCCAAGAAACCAATGATGAACGATCAAGTCGTGTTGAAAGTCGAAAGGTAAGTGCAACGTACATTTTTTAAATGTGCTTGTTACAACTGCTTCTTCAGTGGCATAAGAGGTATGTTGATGTTAAGGCCCAGTCAAACGAGGATGAGAGTCGATGACAGTTGCAACTCTCGGTCGCGTTTGACCACCAACTCTCATCGACTCTCATGCACTCTTATCAACTCTCATCAACTTTGAGCTGGTTCAAATTTTAATGAGAGTTGATGAGAGTTTTTGCTCGTTTGACCGGTCATGAGAATTGGCATATGAGAGTTGATGAGAGTTTAGTACTTTGTTTACCTCGAAATTTGTTCCTAGTCTCCCTGCTACGCGCGGTAAATCCTACAACTCTCATCAACTCTCATCCTCGTTTGGCCGGGGCATGAGAGTTAAGAAAACTCTCAGACAAACTCTCGCTTGCCAACTCTCATCCTCGTTAGACCGGGGCATGAGAGTTGAGAAAACTCTCAGACAAACTCTCGCTTGCCAACTCTCATCCTCGTTTGACCGGGGCATGAGAGTTGAGAAAACTCTCAGACAAACTCTCGCTTGCCAACTCTCATCCTCGTTTGACCGGGGCATGAGAGTTGAGAAAACTCTCAGACAAACTCGCGCTTGCCAACTCTCATCATCGTTTGACCGGGGCTTTAGGAGCATGGCCTGAAATAACGGTCGGACAAAGGACATTTTCCGACCAAATTTCAATTTTGTCCGACCAAATGTCCGAATGGTCGGACAATTTGTCCGAGCAAAAATCAGAAGCATTGTTAAAAATAATCCCATCAACATTCACGTTTGTCAATATTACTGTGTACTTAACTTCGGCTTGTATAGTCAGCAAAAGTAGATTATCTGCTCATTGTCCGCTTCCTCAGTACACAACTCACGAGGAGATTGTAGCTTGTGTACGCGCAGAACTAGAAAATAACTAAAAACTCTGCGATCAGTTACTTCAAAAGGCCTGGGTCTGAGTATACAAAAGGAATGCGGGCTCAAAAACTAGATGACAGCGTGGTTTTCTGAGTATCAATTCGCTTTTTAAATCACTACAAGTAGATTGATGTTTGTCCACGAAATGTTTTAGTGGAAAATACTTCTTGACATATTTTAGAACAAAATTTTGTAGATTAAGGCCCCGCCGCGGGCAGCAGATCAAATTTGAAAATGGCATATCAAATTTGATTTTGTGCGGACATTACCACAAGTAGCCCGAGTAATAATGGCACTTTCTGTTGTGGAAATGGTACTTTACGATAGAGATAGTCGGCAGGCTTATAGCCAGGTCTTTGAGAGAGGGCGTCCAATTTCCATGGTGCATGATAATCCCCCGAACTCCCTCCCCCCAAAAATGTCTAGAAATTTAAAAGTCCTAAGGCCACCGCGAGACGACGACCTCACAAACTTTAATACAGCGCTATTAATAAGAAAGTTAACTTCATGTCAGTGTCTGTGTGGCGCACTAAAGTATGTCAGATTCATTCACATTTTTTCACTTTTTCGAACATTCTCGACTTCGCGAGTTTGTGTCCTTGTGCATTAAATTGCGATGACTCCTTGATTTAGCGATATTGATAAGCTACCTTTCGTAAAAAATTATATTTTAGGCAAATCATTGAGAATAGTTTCCTTTATCTTTTAAATTTTGGCGTCCAAAGCCGTTTACTTTTCATTCTAGGGCGTCCCAGGACGCCCAGACGCCCTTCTGGCTAATGATGGTTGGCATAAATCACTCCTCGCCTACCAAACCTTGGCTCTTTAAGTGTGGCTCTAACGGCCCGCTTACAAAGGTGATGCTTGCTGTGACTTTTCTCACCCTGACGCATGCGGTTGAATGGATGACTCACGAAAGTGTCAATCCTTTCGATTGTATGTGTCAGAAGCACAGCGAGCCCATTTGGCAGCGCGTGGGCACTGTGGCGGACTCGAAAGACGCGCGGGGGACTGTGGCAGGGGACTTAAAAAAAACGAAAAACGGTTACCGGAAGCGGGGAAAAAGGCGGAAAAAAGGGAAAAAACGGGGGGGCGAGAGGGAAAAATTTATGGGATGAAACACTAAACGTTCAACGTGGAATGTCTTCCGCAAGTAGCCAGGACATCTCGTATTGTTGGGAGCAACCGTTGGAATACTGAAACCTGCTGAAACTCAGAGTCAGATGAATGTGCAATAAATCAATAATCCTGAGACTTCCCGCTTTATCCGAAAAGCTTATCGTAGGATTTCGTAGCTATCCGAAGTGTCAACGATGATGTAGTGTCCTAGCTACTTGCGGAACACATCTCCCGAAAATACGATATGTAATTTAGCTGCAAAATCACGGCTAAAAGTTGAGATTTTGCATCATTTTGATTTATATTTTGATAAATGAATCATCACAACTACTTCGCTCAATTGTCTTACAATTTTAATACCTATAGGCGCTTAAAACGATGTTCAAAACAAAGAAGAATTCGTGTTTCATCCCTTTATTATTTTCCTAAACACACCACGATCGAGTGTGCCACAGGTGCCCACGCTCTGCCAAGATGGGCTCCCTGTGTCAGAAGGAGATAAATCGCGGCAAATATCGCCTGTGTAAACGAGCTTTAAAGCACATTGGCAATAATAAATTAAGTTCGTCTAATTTGAAGTGGTTCTCTGATGAATATATTGTCGGTAATGTTTCTGCGTAATCCTAAAAATATTATGGTACTTGGTAATTATGCAAAGTTTCATTTCGAAATTCCCAAAAACAAAGTTGTATTTTATGTGCGAAGTTTTTTATTTTGGAGCGCCGCCATTAAATTGGCCATGTTAGAGAAGAATGAGTAGAGAACTTATGACGTCATAGACGCAATAAAAACAAAAGATCATTGTTGTCAACAAAAGGCCATTGTTGTTATCCAGTCTGTGACGTCATAAGCTTCCTCGACTCATTCTTCTCAAGCTCGGTCACTTTAATGGCGGCGCTCCAAAATACAAACTTCACACGTAGAATATCACCTTTTCTTCAACGAACTTCGAAATGAAACTTTACACGATTACCTAGACTTGCTCCAAGTCCGCCTCTTAGCGCTAATTTTTGCGGGCGAGCGGAAGGCGGAAGAGCGGAAAAGCGGGAGGAAAGAGGCGGACTTGTTTCGCTTGCAGGTTTTTGAATCTAATTAAATACTCTGGCGGGAAATCGCTGAAATGTACATCGCCCTGTTTTGACGTGTTTCGACTTCTCGTACATGCAATGGAAAGTGGTTCTACCCCTACTAAAACGTTTTAAGAGTCTGTTTAACTCCAACTTTGAAAGATAGCACTTGCATAGCAATTTAGCCTGAATATAATTACTTCCCGAATTACGTCACTGGTCGAAAAATTCACCGGTGAATTTGGCACGCTGCAGGTACCGAAAGGTCAAAAATGCCGAAAGGTAAAAAATGTCGGAAGGTCAAAAATGTTTGAAAAGGACTTTGAGAAAGTCTAACGATTACCAACTATCATATAACATCTTAAGGATTATGCAAAAACATTGCCAACAATATTTTCATCAGAGAACCATGCACTTTAATTTACACTGCCAATTCCCTAAAATCCTCTTTCTTCAATTATTTGTTGCAGACTGCATCAGAATTGACTGATAGTGACCAGCAAACAGCCGATACTGCAAACAATGATGAATTGCAGACAGCCGAAATGCAGCGTTTGTTAGCCGAGAGTGAAACGAACTAGGCCATAAACAGATAATGGTTTTGTTTTGTGGACTTTATTTCGCGTTGTACTGGGATCAACCATCTTTGCTGTCCTAGTCGTTGTTTTCTTTTAAAGAAATCTAGTTAGAAATGAAGATTTTAGGGCCTGTTTATACGATCCCGGTATACCGAGATGTCCCGGTTGCCCAGGATAAATTTCATTCCGGGTTTATGTGGAGTAAACGGTTGACCAGGGTGAATTTCATCCCGGATCAAAAAGCGCGGGAATTTAAAATATCTATGAAATGAAAAATTCGTTGGCATTTTTGTTGTCTTATTATACAGAGGAGCATGACAGGAGCACTCACTGAAAATTTCAAGAGAATCTGATGCGTAGTTTTCGCGCTATCAACTCTCAAAATTTGCCGTGGATAGTTTGTTTTGGGGAAATTTGGGCTTCTTGGTAACAATGCCTTATGACGTACGCAAATGATCATTAATAGTGAAATCTATTGTTCTTATGCATAGTTGTCCATCTGCGTACGTCGTAAGCATTGTCACCGAAAGCCCAATGTTTCTCCAAGAACGAACTAGCCATGGCAAACTTTGAGAGTTTATAGCGCGAAAACTACGCATCAGATTCTCTTAAAATTTTCAGTCAGTGCTCCTGTTATGCTCCTCTGTACAATAAAACAACAAAAATGCCAACGAATTTTTCATTTCGTAGACACTTTAAGGAAATGGACAAAAAAGCAAAAACTCACCCTAATTCTACTATGTTGGAAGTTATTTCACTTTTATTCAGTGTATTGTCTCTAGACCTGACCGTTTGGACGAAATCCTGATCGTCATATTCAAAGTTACAAGCATTGTAGTTAAGTAAACTTCATCCTGGTCTACCGGGATATTGCGTTTATACGGATAAACAATTTGTCTCGCCTGACCGGGAATCCCGGTTGCTTCAACCGAGACCCCGGTCTCCATATAAACGTAACTAGGAAAATAATTATAACTAATAACATGACTTTTCGGGAAATTAGCAATTAAATTTCCCGCAGTCGAGGGAAGATTCCCGGGGCAAAGGGGAAATTTAATCGCTAATTTCCCGAAAAGTCATGTTATTAGTTTGTAAAATTATGATCGCCGAGGAAAACTTTGAGAATCTTATACCGACAGGAAATTTACACGGTTGATCAGAGAAGTTGCATCTAATTTTCCCGTGCATGTTGATGAGGGAAAATATATGCAAGCGGGAAATTTAGAAGAAGACAAAAGATTTCTTTGTCTTCTAATTTTCCCTCATCAACATGCAGGGGGAAATTAGAAGACAAAGGATAAATTCCCCTCTTGCATGAGCGATGAGGGAAATACGAGGTTTACAATTCCCTCGGAGAACAAAAGAATCCGAGGCGATCATGGTATTACAGTGAATTGTCTACAAGCCGAGATCCTACACCTGCACATCCCGGCATATCGGGATTATATAAACAAGTCCTTAGTCTTCTCATAATGCTCTGGGGGTACATATAACTTTACATTTGTGGCCATAGATTTTAGGAAATCATCATGTAATAAAACACCATGTATTTATCTCTGGGGGCATAATTTTCAAATTATTATAGTATAAACGTATTTTAGGCATGCATAGGTATACCAAGCACATGTCTGGTATTTTATCCTTTATCAGGACAGAGAAAGTGGTTTATGTATAAAATCCGTGCAAGGGGCCTGGGTACAACAGGGTTACCTTGACAACAAAATTGGTGATATCAACTGTGTTTCATCTTGCACTATATGTGTGCAAAGATTCATTTGATTCTGACACATAGTAACTGAGCTATAGTTCATTTAAACATTCACCAAATTAACATGCAAACCACATGACGTTACAATTTGTGCTGAATCAGCAATTTGTTTGTGCCATATTTTTTCTTCATTTTGACATCTTTAAATCTTTATAACTCTGGAACTATAAAAGATATCAAGGAACGGTAAACTGCATAGTGCCCTACTTTTGGATGCTCTTTCAAATGAAGCAATAAAAAATTTCAATTCATAAGCACTTTAAAGTAAAAAATCTAAAGAAAGAACAGTGCGAATGTATAGAAAAAGTCCTGTTTGGATGTGCTATTAGTGGAGGGGGGTGGTTTGGAAGCTACATTGTCTTTCAAGATTATGCAATGGTCATGTTGATGAACACAATAGTTCATGTTGGAGGAAGGCAATTGGTTGAAGAAAGGAATTTCTATGGACACGTGACGACAAAGGACTACACACAACGAACAAAGAACTTACAACACGTGATGACGATTCAAGGACTACACCAATTAAACCCGAACGTTGGTATTGGATGACTGCTTCATTATACAGAAAATACAATACGTTTAGTGACCGTGAAATTAGACAAATTGAACAAAAGCATGGAACGATGACTTTTGCCGAGTTTCCAAACCCATCCCCCTCCACTATGCTGTACTCCGTACTGGTTATGGCAAGAGTATATACTAACTTAATATACCAAGTTCTCCCAAGCGTGAAGGAATTAAGCGTGAAGCAAGCTCGTGAAGGAATTACTCTGAAACAATTCTGGATTGTAGTCGTGAGTCCGCTTGAATATCTAAGCAAACAGCAAATTTCAAACTTGGAACGGCTGGATTGTGCGATTAAAGCTTCGTCGATTGGAGAGTCAGAAAATTCATTTGGGGGCGGAAAATGGCCAGATAAAGAATTGTATCAGGTTTTACTTTTTTTCTCCCGATTTTTTTTTAAAAATCAAAAAAAATGTTCTTAGCCAAAATACAGCCTTCTCCTTTTCACAGAAGGTTTAAAACGACTTTATTTAACCGTTTTTGACCCTAAATTAAAAGTTTCAAAAGTGACCAAAATCGGTCAAAAAGTAAAGGCTAACCCCTTCACTTTTTTTCGTATTTTTCTCAAAAAATAAAAAAAAATTTTTTTAGCCAAAATACAGCCTTCTCCTTTTCACAGAAGGTTTAAAACGACTTTATTTAACCGTTTTTGACCCTAACTTAAAAGTTTCAAAAGTGACCAAAATCGGTCAAAAAGTAAAGGCAAACGCCTTTACTTTTTTTTTTCGGATTTTTTTCAAAAAATCAAAAAAAATATTTTCAGCCAAAATATAGCCTTCTGCTTTTCACAGAACGTTTAAAACGACTTTATTTAACCGTTTTTGTTTCGTTCCCCGCAGGAACGAAACTGTTACTGTATTAGCTTTCCATTGACATCACAAAAGAAACTGTCATCACAGATGAAAATCGTCCAATCGTAGTGCAGTGTTGTTGACATAACTTCGATCTTATCCAATGAAATCAAAATTCTGCATAAAAAATTTAGTTGGAGGCGTGGTTAAACGCCAAAACGAAGTGAAAATATTGCTGATCTAGAGTAATTTGAAGACGTAAACAATCCCATGCGAAGCGAATCATCAATCTTGCGCTGTAGAAAGTAGGAACTTTCCCCTCGTTGAACTCGAGAATGCATTCGTTATGTATGGCAACTGCGCGTTCCAAAAGGTCAGTCGCACTGTTTCACGCGTGTCTAATAATTTTAAAATATAGCTATTTTATGAACAATGTCAATAGTTTGAGGCTAGAAGTTCGTTATCATTCATTTGTGGCCCATCTAAATGGATTATTCTGATTCGAGAATTGAACTATGACCTATGACGACGAAAATGATGATAGTCCGTTGTTGACCTAATTTATATTGATCCTTTTGGCCTTGGAAATTTATGGATTTGCTATTGGCGATTATTCAATAAATACCGCGGTGTCATAAATAAATCAGCTGCATGAAATTTAAATGCGACGTGCTAGCGTCTCGCAATTTTCCCGAGAAAGCAATTATTTTGGTAACGTTTTATTTTCCTCCTATAGACGGTCAGAAGAGTATTGCTACTGAATAGAAGATTTACGTTGCCAAAATAATTGCGTTCTCACGAAAATCGCGAGACCGCTAGCACGTCACATTTAAATTCAGTCGAATTTATGCGACTGCGAATAACCTGAAATTTTATTTTTTTGTAGTTTTATTATAATCTTCTCGCTTCAGCATATTTCTAGTTTGTTTATATGCAAAAAAAAATCGTCTGAATTAAATTTATCGTATGAAACGCAGGCGCGTAGTAAAAATTGTCCCGCCAGTCTACATGGGGGAAATAATTAGTTGAGCTAAAATTCGTCATTGCTGTTGAAACAGCGCCTCATAAACGACTGACCGCAACGAAACAGCTATTTCTTTTAAGAAATAGTTTCTTGTTGACCCTAACTCAAAGGTTGCAAAAGTGACCAAAATCGGTCAAAAAGTAAAAGCTAAACCCTTCACTTTTTTTTCCGCATTTTTTTCAAAAAATCAAAAAAAATATTTTCAGCCAAAATACAGCCTTCTTTTCACAGAACGTTTAAAACGACTTCATTTAACCGTTTTTGACCCTAACTCAAAGGTTGCAAAAGTGACCAAAATCGGTCAAAAAGTAAAGGCTAACCCCTTTCCTTTTTTTTTGCGGATTTTTTTCAAAAAATAAAAAAAAATATTTTTAGCCAAAATACGTTGAAAACGACTTTATTTAACCGTTCTTGACCCTAACTCAAAGGTTTCAAAAGTGACCAAAATCGGTCAAAAAGTAAAGGCTAAACCCTTTACTTTTTTTTCCGGATTTTTTTCAAAAAATCAAAAAAAATATTTTCAGCCAAAATATAGCCTTCTGCTTTTCACAGAACGTTTAAAACGACTTTATTTAACCGTTTTTGACCCTAACTCAAAGGATTGAAAAGTGACCAAAATCGGTCAAAAACCCCTTTCCTTTTTTTTTGCGGATTTTTTTCAAAAAATCAAAAAAATATTCTTAGCCAAAATACGTTGAAAACGACTTTATTTAACCGTTCTTGACCCTAACTCAAAGGTTTCAAAAGTGACCAAAATCGGTCAAAAAGTAAAGGCTAACCCCTTTACTTTTTTTTTCCGGATTTATTTCAAAAAATCAAAAAAAAAATTTTTAGCCCAAATACAGCCTTCTCCTTTTCACAGAACGTTTAAAACGACTTTATTTAACCGTTTTTGACCCTAACTCAAAGGATTGAAAAGTGACCAAAATCGGTCAAAAAGTAAAGGCTAACACCTTCACTTTTTTTTCCGGATTTTTTTCAAAAAATCAAAAAAAACTATTTTCAGCCAAAATACAGCCTCCTTCTTTTCACAGAACGTTTAAAACGACTTTATTTAACCGTTTTTGACCCTAACTCAAAGGTTTGAAAAGTGACCAAAATCGGTCAAAAAGTGAAGGCTAACCCCTTTAATTTTTTTTCCGGATTTTTTTCAAAAAATAAAAAAAATTTTTTTTAGCCAAAATAGGTTTAAAACGACTTTATTTAACCGTTTTTGACCCTAACTCAAAGGTTTCCAAAGTTACCAAAATCGGTCAAAAAGTAAAGGTTAACCCCTTTACTTTTTTTTTCCGGATTTTTTTCAAAAAATCAAAAAAAACTATTTTCAGCCAAAATACAGCCTCCTTCTTTTCACAGAACGTTTAAAACGACTTTATTTAACCGTTTTTGACCCTAACTCAAAGGATTGAAAAGTGACCAAAATCGGTCAAAAACCCCTTTCCTTTTTTTTTGCGGATTTTTTTCAAAAAATCAAAAAAATATTCTTAGCCAAAATACGTTGAAAACGACTTTATTTAACCGTTCTTGACCCTAACTCAAAGGTTTCAAAAGTGACCAAAATCGGTCAAAAAGTAAAGGCTAACCCCTTCACTTTTTTTTCCGCATTTTTTTCAAAAAATCAAAAAAAAACTATTTTCAGCCAAAATACAGCCTTCTTCTTTTCACAGAACGTTTAAAACGACTTTATTTAACCGTTTTTGACCCTAACTCAAAGGTTTCCAAAGTTACCAAAATCGGTCAAAAAGTAAAGGCTAACCCCTTTACTTTTTTTTTCCGGATTTATTTCAAAAAATCAAAAAAAAAATTTTTAGCCCAAATACAGCCTTCTCCTTTTCACAGAACGTTTAAAACGACTTTATTTAACCGTTTTTGACCCTAACTCAAAGGATTGAAAAGTGACCAAAATCGGTCAAAAAGTAAAGGCTAACCCCTTTACTTTTTTTTTCCGGATTTTTTTCAAAAAATCAAAAAAAACTATTTTCAGCCAAAATACAGCCTCCTTCTTTTCACAGAACGTTTAAAACGACTTTATTTAACCGTTTTTGACCCTAACTCAAAGGATTGAAAAGTGACCAAAATCGGTCAAAAACCCCTTTCCTTTTTTTTTGCGGATTTTTTTCAAAAAATCAAAAAAATATTCTTAGCCAAAATACGTTGAAAACGACTTTATTTAACCGTTCTTGACCCTAACTCAAAGGTTTCAAAAGTGACCAAAATCGGTCAAAAAGTAAAGGCTAACCCCTTCACTTTTTTTTCCGCATTTTTTTCAAAAAATCAAAAAAAACTATTTTCAGCCAAAATACAGCCTTCTTCTTTTCACAGAACGTTTAAAACGACTTTATTTAACCGTTTTTGACCCTAACTCAAAGGTTTCCAAAGTTACCAAAATCGGTCAAAAAGTAAAGGCTAACACCTTCACTTTTTTTTCCGGATTTTTTTCAAAAAATCAAAAAAAACTATTTTCAGCCAAAATACAGCCTTCTCCTTTTCACAGAACGTTTAAAACGACTTTATTTAACCGTTTTTGACCCTAACTCAAAGGATTGAAAAGTGACCAAAATCGGTCAAAAAGTGAAGGCTAACCCCTTTAATTTTTTTTTCCGGATTTTTTTCAAAAAATAAAAAAAATTTTTTTTAGCCAAAATAGGTTTAAAACGACTTTATTTAACCGTTTTTGACCCTAACTCAAAGGTTTCCAAAGTTACCAAAATCGGTCAAAAAGTAAAGGTTAACCCCTTTACTTTTTTTTTCCGGATTTTTTTCAAAAAATCAAAAAAAACTATTTTCAGCCAAAATACAGCCTCCTTCTTTTCACAGAACGTTTAAAACGACTTTATTTAACCGTTTTTGACCCTAACTCAAAGGATTGAAAAGTGACCAAAATCGGTCAAAAACCCCTTTCCTTTTTTTTTGCGGATTTTTTTCAAAAAATCAAAAAAATATTCTTAGCCAAAATACGTTGAAAACGACTTTATTTAACCGTTCTTGACCCTAACTCAAAGGTTTCAAAAGTGACCAAAATCGGTCAAAAAGTAAAGGCTAACCCCTTCACTTTTTTTTCCGCATTTTTTTCAAAAAATCAAAAAAAAACTATTTTCAGCCAAAATACAGCCTTCTTCTTTTCACAGAACGTTTAAAACGACTTTATTTAACCGTTTTTGACCCTAACTCAAAGGTTTCCAAAGTTACCAAAATCGGTCAAAAAGTAAAGGCTAACCCCTTTACTTTTTTTTTCCGGATTTATTTCAAAAAATCAAAAAAAAATTTTTAGCCCAAATACAGCCTTCTCCTTTTCACAGAACGTTTAAAACGACTTTATTTAACCGTTTTTGACCCTAACTCAAAGGATTGAAAAGTGACCAAAATCGGTCAAAAAGTAAAGGCTAACACCTTCACTTTTTTTTCCGGATTTTTTTCAAAAAATCAAAAAAAACTATTTTCAGCCAAAATACAGCCTCCTTCTTTTCACAGAACGTTTAAAACGACTTTATTTAACCGTTTTTGACCCTAACTCAAAGGTTTGAAAAGTGACCAAAATCGGTCAAAAAGTGAAGGCTAACCCCTTTAATTTTTTTTTCCGGATTTTTTTCAAAAAATTAAAAAAATTTTTTTTAGCCAAAATAGGTTTAAAACGACTTTATTTAACCGTTTTTGACCCTAACTCAAAGGTTTCCAAAGTGACCAAAATCGGTCAAAAAGTAAAGGCTAACACCTTCACTTTTTTTTCCGGATTTTTTTCAAAAAATCAAAAAATAACTATTTTCAGCCAAAATACAGCCTCCTTCTTTTCACAGAACGTTTAAAACGACTTTATTTAACCGTTTTTGACCCTAACTCAAAGGATTGAAAAGTGACCAAAATCGGTCAAAAACCCCTTTCCTTTTTTTTTGCGGATTTTTTTCAAAAAATCAAAAAAATATTCTTAGCCAAAATACGTTGAAAACGACTTTATTTAACCGTTCTTGACCCTAACTCAAAGGTTTCAAAAGTGACCAAAATCGGTCAAAAAGTAAAGGCTAACCCCTTCACTTTTTTTTCCGCATTTTTTTCAAAAAATCAAAAAAAACTATTTTCAGCCAAAATACAGCCTTCTTCTTTTCACAGAACGTTTAAAACGACTTTATTTAACCGTTTTTGACCCTAACTCAAAGGTTTCCAAAGTTACCAAAATCGGTCAAAAAGTAAAGGCTAACCCCTTTACTTTTTTTTCCGGATTTATTTCAAAAAATCAAAAAAAAAATTTTTAGCCCAAATACAGCCTTCTCCTTTTCACAGAACGTTTAAAACGACTTTATTTAACCGTTTTTGACCCTAACTCAAAGGATTGAAAAGTGACCAAAATCGGTCAAAAAGTAAAGGCTAACACCTTCACTTTTTTTTCCGGATTTTTTTCAAAAAATCAAAAAAAACTATTTTCAGCCAAAATACAGCCTCCTTCTTTTCACAGAACGTTTAAAACGACTTTATTTAACCGTTTTTGACCCTAACTCAAAGGTTTGAAAAGTGACCAAAATCGGTCAAAAAGTGAAGGCTAACCCCTTTAATTTTTTTTTCCGGATTTTTTTCAAAAAATAAAAAAAATTTTTTTTAGCCAAAATAGGTTTAAAACGACTTTATTTAACCGTTTTTGACCCTAACTCAAAGGTTTCCAAAGTTACCAAAATCGGTCAAAAAGTAAAGGTTAACCCCTTTACTTTTTTTTCCGGATTTTTTTCAAAAAATCAAAAAAAACTATTTTCAGCCAAAATACAGCCTCCTTCTTTTCACAGAACGTTTAAAACGACTTTATTTAACCGTTTTTGACCCTAACTCAAAGGATTGAAAAGTGACCAAAATCGGTCAAAAACCCCTTTCCTTTTTTTTTGCGGATTTTTTTCAAAAAATCAAAAAAATATTCTTAGCCAAAATACGTTGAAAACGACTTTATTTAACCGTTCTTGACCCTAACTCAAAGGTTTCAAAAGTGACCAAAATCGGTCAAAAAGTAAAGGCTAACCCCTTCACTTTTTTTTCCGCATTTTTTTCAAAAAATCAAAAAAAAACTATTTTCAGCCAAAATACAGCCTTCTTCTTTTCACAGAACGTTTAAAACGACTTTATTTAACCGTTTTTGACCCTAACTCAAAGGTTTCCAAAGTTACCAAAATCGGTCAAAAAGTAAAGGCTAACCCCTTTACTTTTTTTTTCCGGATTTATTTCAAAAAATCAAAAAAAAAATTTTTAGCCCAAATACAGCCTTCTCCTTTTCACAGAACGTTTAAAACGACTTTATTTAACCGTTTTTGACCCTAACTCAAAGGTTTGAAAAGTGACCAAAATCGGTCAAAAAGTGAAGGCTAACCCCTTTAATTTTTTTTTCCGGATTTTTTTCAAAAAATTAAAAAAATTTTTTTTAGCCAAAATAGGTTTAAAACGACTTTATTTAACCGTTTTTGACCCTAACTCAAAGGTTTCCAAAGTGACCAAAATCGGTCAAAAAGTAAAGGCTAACACCTTCACTTTTTTTTCCGGATTTTTTTCAAAAAATCAAAAAAAACTATTTTCAGCCAAAATACAGCCTCCTTCTTTTCACAGAACGTTTAAAACGACTTTATTTAACCGTTTTTGACCCTAACTCAAAGGATTGAAAAGTGACCAAAATCGGTCAAAAACCCCTTTCCTTTTTTTTTGCGGATTTTTTTCAAAAAATCAAAAAAATATTCTTAGCCAAAATACGTTGAAAACGACTTTATTTAACCGTTCTTGACCCTAACTCAAAGGTTTCAAAAGTGACCAAAATCGGTCAAAAAGTAAAGGCTAACCCCTTCACTTTTTTTTCCGCATTTTTTTCAAAAAATCAAAAAAAACTATTTTCAGCCAAAATACAGCCTTCTTCTTTTCACAGAACGTTTAAAACGACTTTATTTAACCGTTTTTGACCCTAACTCAAAGGTTTCCAAAGTTACCAAAATCGGTCAAAAAGTAAAGGCTAACCCCTTTACTTTTTTTTTCCGGATTTATTTCAAAAAATCAAAAAAAATATTTTTAGCCCAAATACAGCCTTCTCCTTTTCACAGAACGTTTAAAACGACTTTATTTAACCGTTTTTGACCCTAACTCAAAGGATTGAAAAGTGACCAAAATCGGTCAAAAAGTAAAGGCTAACACCTTCACTTTTTTTTCCGGATTTTTTTCAAAAAATCAAAAAAAACTATTTTCAGCCAAAATACAGCCTCCTTCTTTTCACAGAACGTTAAAACGACTTTATTTAACCGTTTTTGACCCTAACTCAAAGGTTTGAAAAGTGACCAAAATCGGTCAAAAAGTGAAGGCTAACGCCTTTAATTTTTTTTTCCGGATTTTTTTCAAAAAATAAAAAAAATTTTTTTTAGCCAAAATAGGTTTAAAACGACTTTATTTAACCGTTTTTGACCCTAACTCAAAGGTTTCCAAAGTTACCAAAATCGGTCAAAAAGTAAAGGTTAACCCCTTTACTTTTTTTTTCCGGATTTTTTTCAAAAAATCAAAAAAAACTATTTTCAGCCAAAATACAGCCTCCTTCTTTTCACAGAACGTTTAAAACGACTTTATTTAACCGTTTTTGACCCTAACTCAAAGGATTGAAAAGTGACCAAAATCGGTCAAAAACCCCTTTCCTTTTTTTTGCGGATTTTTTTCAAAAAATCAAAAAAATATTCTTAGCCAAAATACGTTGAAAACGACTTTATTTAACCGTTCTTGACCCTAACTCAAAGGTTTCAAAAGTGACCAAAATCGGTCAAAAAGTAAAGGCTAACCCCTTCACTTTTTTTCCGCATTTTTTTCAAAAAATCAAAAAAAACTATTTTCAGCCAAAATACAGCCTTCTTCTTTTCACAGAACGTTTAAAACGACTTTATTTAACCGTTTTTGACCCTAACTCAAAGGTTTCCAAAGTTACCAAAATCGGTCAAAAAGTAAAGGCTAACCCCTTTACTTTTTTTTTCCGGATTTATTTCAAAAAATCAAAAAAAAATTTTTTAGCCCAAATACAGCCTTCTCCTTTTCACAGAACGTTTAAAACGACTTTATTTAACCGTTTTTGACCCTAACTCAAAGGATTGAAAAGTGACCAAAATCGGTCAAAAAGTAAAGGCTAACACCTTCACTTTTTTTTCCGGATTTTTTTCAAAAAATCAAAAAAAACTATTTTCAGCCAAAATACAGCCTCCTTCTTTTCACAGAACGTTTAAAACGACTTTATTTAACCGTTTTTGACCCTAACTCAAAGGTTTGAAAAGTGACCAAAATCGGTCAAAAAGTGAAGGCTAACCCCTTTAATTTTTTTTTCCGGATTTTTTTCAAAAAATTAAAAAAAATTTTTTTAGCCAAAATAGGTTTAAAACGACTTTATTTAACCGTTTTTGACCCTAACTCAAAGGTTTCCAAAGTGACCAAAATCGGTCAAAAAGTAAAGGCTAACACCTTCACTTTTTTTTCCGGATTTTTTTCAAAAAATCAAAAAAAACTATTTTCAGCCAAAATACAGCCTCCTTCTTTTCACAGAACGTTTAAAACGACTTTATTTAACCGTTTTTGACCCTAACTCAAAGGATTGAAAAGTGACCAAAATCGGTCAAAAACCCCTTTCCTTTTTTTTTGCGGATTTTTTTCAAAAAATCAAAAAAATATTCTTAGCCAAAATAGGTTTAAAACGACTTTATTTAACCGTTTTTGACCCTAACTCAAAGGTTTCCAAAGTTACCAAAATCGGTCAAAAAGTAAAGGTTAACCCCTTTACTTTTTTTTTCCGGATTTTTTTCAAAAAATCAAAAAAAACTATTTTCAGCCAAAATACAGCCTCCTTCTTTTCACAGAACGTTTAAAACGACTTTATTTAACCGTTTTTGACCCTAACTCAAAGGATTGAAAAGTGACCAAAATCGGTCAAAAACCCCTTTCCTTTTTTTTTGCGGATTTTTTTCAAAAAATCAAAAAAATATTCTTAGCCAAAATACGTTGAAAACGACTTTATTTAACCGTTCTTGACCCTAACTCAAAGGTTTCAAAAGTGACCAAAATCGGTCAAAAAGTAAAGGCTAACCCCTTCACTTTTTTTTCCGCATTTTTTTCAAAAAATCAAAAAAAACTATTTTCAGCCAAAATACAGCCTTCTTCTTTTCACAGAACGTTTAAAACGACTTTATTTAACCGTTTTTGACCCTAACTCAAAGGTTTCCAAAGTTACCAAAATCGGTCAAAAAGTAAAGGCTAACCCCTTTACTTTTTTTTTCCGGATTTATTTCAAAAAATCAAAAAAAAATTTTTTAGCCCAAATACAGCCTTCTCCTTTTCACAGAACGTTTAAAACGACTTTATTTAACCGTTTTTGACCCTAACTCAAAGGATTGAAAAGTGACCAAAATCGGTCAAAAAGTAAAGGCTAACACCTTCACTTTTTTTTCCGGATTTTTTTCAAAAAATCAAAAAAAACTATTTTCAGCCAAAATACAGCCTCCTTCTTTTCACAGAACGTTTAAAACGACTTTATTTAACCGTTTTTGACCCTAACTCAAAGGTTTGAAAAGTGACCAAAATCGGTCAAAAAGTGAAGGCTAACCCCTTTAATTTTTTTTTCCGGATTTTTTTCAAAAAATTAAAAAAAATTTTTTTAGCCAAAATAGGTTTAAAACGACTTTATTTAACCGTTTTTGACCCTAACTCAAAGGTTTCCAAAGTGACCAAAATCGGTCAAAAAGTAAAGGCTAACACCTTCACTTTTTTTTCCGGATTTTTTTCAAAAAATCAAAAAAAACTATTTTCAGCCAAAATACAGCCTCCTTCTTTTCACAGAACGTTTAAAACGACTTTATTTAACCGTTTTTGACCCTAACTCAAAGGATTGAAAAGTGACCAAAATCGGTCAAAAACCCCTTTCCTTTTTTTTTGCGGATTTTTTTCAAAAAATCAAAAAAATATTCTTAGCCAAAATACGTTGAAAACGACTTTATTTAACCGTTCTTGACCCTAACTCAAAGGTTTCAAAAGTGACCAAAATCGGTCAAAAAGTAAAGGCTAACCCCTTCACTTTTTTTTCCGCATTTTTTTCAAAAAATCAAAAAAAACTATTTTCAGCCAAAATACAGCCTTCTTCTTTTCACAGAACGTTTAAAACGACTTTATTTAACCGTTTTTGACCCTAACTCAAAGGTTTCCAAAGTTACCAAAATCGGTCAAAAAGTAAAGGCTAACCCCTTTACTTTTTTTTTCCGGATTTATTTCAAAAAATCAAAAAAAAAATTTTTAGCCCAAATACAGCCTTCTCCTTTTCACAGAACGTTTAAAACGACTTTATTTAACCGTTTTTGACCCTAACTCAAAGGATTGAAAAGTGACCAAAATCGGTCAAAAAGTAAAGGCTAACACCTTCACTTTTTTTTCCGGATTTTTTTCAAAAAATCAAAAAAAACTATTTTCAGCCAAAATACAGCCTCCTTCTTTTCACAGAACGTTTAAAACGACTTTATTTAACCGTTTTTGACCCTAACTCAAAGGTTTGAAAAGTGACCAAAATCGGTCAAAAAGTGAAGGCTAACCCCTTTAATTTTTTTTTCCGGATTTTTTTCAAAAAATAAAAAAAATTTTTTTTAGCCAAAATAGGTTTAAAACGACTTTATTTAACCGTTTTTGACCCTAACTCAAAGGTTTCCAAAGTTACCAAAATCGGTCAAAAAGTAAAGGTTAACCCCTTTACTTTTTTTTTCCGGATTTTTTTCAAAAAATCAAAAAAAACTATTTTCAGCCAAAATACAGCCTCCTTCTTTTCACAGAACGTTTAAAACGACTTTATTTAACCGTTTTTGACCCTAACTCAAAGGATTGAAAAGTGACCAAAATCGGTCAAAAACCCCTTTCCTTTTTTTTTGCGGATTTTTTTCAAAAAATCAAAAAAATATTCTTAGCCAAAATACGTTGAAAACGACTTTATTTAACCGTTCTTGACCCTAACTCAAAGGTTTCAAAAGTGACCAAAATCGGTCAAAAAGTAAAGGCTAACCCCTTCACTTTTTTTTCCGCATTTTTTTCAAAAAATCAAAAAAAAACTATTTTCAGCCAAAATACAGCCTTCTTCTTTTCACAGAACGTTTAAAACGACTTTATTTAACCGTTTTTGACCCTAACTCAAAGGTTTCCAAAGTTACCAAAATCGGTCAAAAAGTAAAGGCTAACCCCTTTACTTTTTTTTTCCGGATTTATTTCAAAAAATCAAAAAAAAAATTTTTAGCCCAAATACAGCCTTCTCCTTTTCACAGAACGTTTAAAACGACTTTATTTAACCGTTTTTGACCCTAACTCAAAGGATTGAAAAGTGACCAAAATCGGTCAAAAAGTAAAGGCTAACACCTTCACTTTTTTTTCCGGATTTTTTTCAAAAAATCAAAAAAAACTATTTTCAGCCAAAATACAGCCTCCTTCTTTTCACAGAACGTTAAAACGACTTTATTTAACCGTTTTTGACCCTAACTCAAAGGTTTGAAAAGTGACCAAAATCGGTCAAAAAGTAAAGGCTAACCCCTTTAATTTTTTTTTCCGGATTTTTTTCAAAAAATAAAAAAAATTTTTTTTAGCCAAAATAGGTTTAAAACGACTTTATTTAACCGTTTTTGACCCTAACTCAAAGGTTTCCAAAGTTACCAAAATCGGTCAAAAAGTAAAGGTTAACCCCTTTACTTTTTTTTTCCGGATTTTTTTCAAAAAATCAAAAAAAACTATTTTCAGCCAAAATACAGCCTCCTTCTTTTCACAGAACGTTTAAAACGACTTTATTTAACCGTTTTTGACCCTAACTCAAAGGATTGAAAAGTGACCAAAATTAGAGATGAGCCGATTACGAAAATTGCCGATTACTGAAGCCGATTATTTGGTGGCCGATTAATACAAATAATCGGCCGATTAATCGGCATGTGCCAATTAGTGCTACGTTGTTGGTTACCACTCCCTGCGCAGTTTTGCAATGTTGTCGGGATTGCTAAATTGCAACAAGATTTGTGAAATATAACAGAAATGTTTCGTGATGATTAGTTTTGCCTGTTTTGAGAATCAATTTTGTTTTGTTTGTCCGACTTTCAGTTTTATAAATCGGTATCCGCTACGCTATTAGTATTTGGCAAATTGTGATGTAAAAACAAAATATCCACTTTATGTGGTGCTAGCCTGTTTCGTTTGTCCGTGGAAATGTTCCCTGCCTCGATAAACGCACGCTCTGAATAAACACTTGAATTGGGAGGCTCAGATACTTCAGCACAACTTTAAACAAGTTGGGATAAATAATTTTCTTTGCCGTTGCCTAGCGGAAGGGTGAGAAAGGCGTCGATCTCTTCTTCAACTTTGTGGCTGGCGTTGGAAGTGCTGTCGCTTGACCCAACAATCTCGTCGAAGCAAGACCATAGGTCTTGATGAGGTTCAGTGCTGCAGCTCTTTTCCTGGGTTGAGATGTTCTCGGTCGTGTCTACCTCAACCGGTGAAGATCCTTTGCCATCTCGTGTTGGTTTTAAAATTTAAACTTTTAAAAGCGTTTCACAAATCTTTTGCCAGACTAGAGTTCCGAAGTTCCGGTTCATTGTTTCCGAAGTTGGCGACAAACATTGCAACTTTGTTTTGATGCTTGCTATTTGATCGGCCTCTATACGTAACGAATTTGCGGAGTTCGTAAACTTTGTGGCAAACGTCTGACTGCGGAACTCTTCCGTCAAGAGTTATGTGAAACGCTCTGTAATCATTGTGAAATAAGGACTATTGTGTTTGGGCTTATGCAGTTACGGACTTATGGTGTGTGTGTGTTTGCATCGTTCATGAAAAGCTTTGAGACATGCACCGATTATTTTGCCGATTATTCAAAATAATCGGCCGATTACCGATTATTTTAAATTGGCCGATTAATCGGCTTTGCCGATTAGTTCCGATTAATCGGCTCATCTCTAACCAAAATCGGTCAAAAACCCCTTTCCTTTTTTTTTGCGGATTTTTTTCAAAAAATCAAAAAAATATTCTTAGCCAAAATACGTTGAAAACGACTTTATTTAACCGTTCTTGACCCTAACTCAAAGGTTTCAAAAGTGACCAAAATCGGTCAAAAAGTAAAGGCTAACCCCTTCACTTTTTTTTCCGCATTTTTTTCAAAAAATCAAAAAAAACTATTTTCAGCCAAAATACAGCCTTCTTCTTTTCACAGAACGTTTAAAACGACTTTATTTAACCGTTTTTGACCCTAACTCAAAGGTTTCCAAAGTTACCAAAATCGGTCAAAAAGTAAAGGCTAACCCCTTTACTTTTTTTTTCCGGATTTATTTCAAAAAATCAAAAAAAAATTTTTTAGCCCAAATACAGCCTTCTCCTTTTCACAGAACGTTTAAAACGACTTTATTTAACCGTTTTTGACCCTAACTCAAAGGATTGAAAAGTGACCAAAATCGGTCAAAAAGTAAAGGCTAACACCTTCACTTTTTTTTCCGGATTTTTTTCAAAAAATCAAAAAAAACTATTTTCAGCCAAAATACAGCCTCCTTCTTTTCACAGAACGTTTAAAACGACTTTATTTAACCGTTTTTGACCCTAACTCAAAGGTTTGAAAAGTGACCAAAATCGGTCAAAAAGTGAAGGCTAACCCCTTTAATTTTTTTTTCCGGATTTTTTTCAAAAAATTAAAAAAAATTTTTTTAGCCAAAATAGGTTTAAAACGACTTTATTTAACCGTTTTTGACCCTAACTCAAAGGTTTCCAAAGTGACCAAAATCGGTCAAAAAGTAAAGGCTAACACCTTCACTTTTTTTTCCGGATTTTTTTCAAAAAATCAAAAAAAACTATTTTCAGCCAAAATACAGCCTCCTTCTTTTCACAGAACGTTTAAAACGACTTTATTTAACCGTTTTTGACCCTAACTCAAAGGATTGAAAAGTGACCAAAATCGGTCAAAAACCCCTTTCCTTTTTTTTTGCGGATTTTTTTCAAAAAATCAAAAAAATATTCTTAGCCAAAATACGTTGAAAACGACTTTATTTAACCGTTCTTGACCCTAACTCAAAGGTTTCAAAAGTGACCAAAATCGGTCAAAAAGTAAAGGCTAACCCCTTCACTTTTTTTTCCGCATTTTTTTCAAAAAATCAAAAAAAACTATTTTCAGCCAAAATACAGCCTTCTTCTTTTCACAGAACGTTTAAAACGACTTTATTTAACCGTTTTTGACCCTAACTCAAAGGTTTCCAAAGTTACCAAAATCGGTCAAAAAGTAAAGGCTAACCCCTTTACTTTTTTTTTCCGGATTTATTTCAAAAAATAAAAAAAAATATTTTTAGCCCAAATACAGCCTTCTCCTTTTCACAGAACGTTTAAAACGACTTTATTTAACCGTTTTTGACCCTAACTCAAAGGATTGAAAAGTGACCAAAATCGGTCAAAAAGTAAAGGCTAACACCTTCACTTTTTTTTCCGGATTTTTTTCAAAAAATCAAAAAAAACTATTTTCAGCCAAAATACAGCCTCCTTCTTTTCACAGAACGTTAAAACGACTTTATTTAACCGTTTTTGACCCTAACTCAAAGGTTTGAAAAGTGACCAAAATCGGTCAAAAAGTAAAGGCTAACCCCTTTAATTTTTTTTTCCGGATTTTTTTCAAAAAATAAAAAAAATTTTTTTTAGCCAAAATAGGTTTAAAACGACTTTATTTAACCGTTTTTGACCCTAACTCAAAGGTTTCCAAAGTTACCAAAATCGGTCAAAAAGTAAAGGTTAACCCCTTTACTTTTTTTTTCCGGATTTTTTTCAAAAAATCAAAAAAAACTATTTTCAGCCAAAATACAGCCTCCTTCTTTTCACAGAACGTTTAAAACGACTTTATTTAACCGTTTTTGACCCTAACTCAAAGGATTGAAAAGTGACCAAAATCGGTCAAAAACCCCTTTCCTTTTTTTTTGCGGATTTTTTTCAAAAAATCAAAAAAATATTCTTAGCCAAAATACGTTGAAAACGACTTTATTTAACCGTTCTTGACCCTAACTCAAAGGTTTCAAAAGTGACCAAAATCGGTCAAAAAGTAAAGGCTAACCCCTTCACTTTTTTTTCCGCATTTTTTTCAAAAAATCAAAAAAAACTATTTTCAGCCAAAATACAGCCTTCTTCTTTTCACAGAACGTTTAAAACGACTTTATTTAACCGTTTTTGACCCTAACTCAAAGGTTTCCAAAGTTACCAAAATCGGTCAAAAAGTAAAGGCTAACCCCTTTACTTTTTTTTTCCGGATTTATTTCAAAAAATCAAAAAAAAAATTTTTAGCCCAAATACAGCCTTCTCCTTTTCACAGAACGTTTAAAACGACTTTATTTAACCGTTTTTGACCCTAACTCAAAGGATTGAAAAGTGACCAAAATCGGTCAAAAAGTAAAGGCTAACACCTTCACTTTTTTTTCCGGATTTTTTTCAAAAAATCAAAAAAAACTATTTTCAGCCAAAATACAGCCTCCTTCTTTTCACAGAACGTTTAAAACGACTTTATTTAACCGTTTTTGACCCTAACTCAAAGGTTTCCAAAGTTACCAAAATCGGTCAAAAAGTAAAGGCTAACCCCTTTACTTTTTTTTTCCGGATTTATTTCAAAAAATCAAAAAAAAAATTTTAGCCAAAATACGTTGAAAACGACTTTATTTAACCGTTTTTGACCCTAACTCAAAGGTTTCAAAAGTGACCAAAATCGGTCAAAAAGTGAAGGCTAACCCCTTTACTTTTTTTTTTCCGGATTTTTTTCAAAAAATAAAAAATTATTTTTAGCCAAAATACAGCTTTCTCCTTTTCACAGAACGTTTAAAGCGACTTTATTTAACCGTTTTTGACCCTAACTCAAAGGTTTCAAAAGTGACCAAAATCGGTCAAAAAGTGAAGGCTAACCCCTTTAATTTTTTTTTCCGAATTTTTTTCAAAAAATAAAAAAAAATTTTTTTAGCCAAAATAGGTTTAAAACGACTTTATTTAACCGTTTTTGACCCTAACTCAAAGGTTTCCAAAGTTACCAAAATCGGTCAAAAAGTAAAGGTTAACCCCTTTACTTTTTTTTTCCGGATTTTTTTCAAAAAATCAAAAAAAATATTTTAGCCAAAATACGTTGAAAACGACTTTATTTAACCGTTTTTGACCCTAACTCAAAGGTTTCAAAAGTGACCAAAATCGGTCAAAAAGTGAAGGCTAACCCCTTTACTTTTTTTTTTCCGGATTTTTTTCAAAAAATAAAAAATTATTTTTAGCCAAAATACAGCTTTCTCCTTTTCACAGAACGTTTAAAGCGACTTTATTTAACCGTTTTTGACCCTAACTCAAAGGTTTCAAAAGTGACCAAAATCAGTCAAAAAGTAAAGGCTAAC